>CM016721.1:4421348-4597833 GCA_005771605.1 Scutellaria baicalensis | reverse complement strand
AATGTAGTTTGTCTGGATCTGTCATGAACTTGCTCACTCTACTCATGGCATATGCAATATCGGTCTACTGCATACCATCCCATACATCATACTACCCACTGCATTGGCATAAGGTACACTCATCATTTCCTGTCTTTCTGAATCAGTCTTGGGCTTATTTTCTGCATGAGTTTGAACTGAGTGCCTAGAGGTGTTGTCACAACCTTTGATTCATGCATAAAGAACCTTTTGAGAACTTTCCTTAAGTAATCTGACTGATATAAGAAGATCCAGCCCTTCTCTCTATCCCTTTTGATGTCCATTCCCAGCATCCTCTTAGCATTCCCAAGATCCTTCATTTCAAACTGAGACTTAAGCTTCTCTTTGATCACATGTATCCTCTCAATGCTTTTGCTGACAATTAACATGTCATCAACATAGATGAGAAGACAGGTACACACAGCTGTCATAGTTGCACCTCTCTAAGCCAATGCTCATCATAACTCTATCAAAAGTCTTGTACCATTGCCTAGGACTTTGCTTTAGTCCATATAGGGACTTTTTTAGCAGACAAACCTTCTGCTCCTCACCGGGTTTACTGAATCCTTCAGGTTGTGCCATGTATAGAGTTTCATTTAGATTTCCATGAAGGAATGCAGTCTTCACATCAAGTTGCTGTAGCTCCATGTTATGTTATACTACCAAAGCTAATAGGATCCTGATTGACACATGTTTTACCACAGGAGAAAAGATCTCATGGTAATCAATCCCTTCTCTTTGTGTGTAACTAATAAGGAATAGTCAATCATATCTTTGTAAATAGGAATGTATCTTTGTATCCTTTAATTATTTTCTTTGATTTATTGTTGTACTTATCCATTGTAAACACCATCTTTATATAGTGGATCTCTCTCAAATCACCTCATTAACGGTGATTCTATTCACTCTCACATGTATCAGCTTAATTCACTGCAAAACCCTTTTTTTTCATCTTCTTTTCTCTCTCATGGCTGATTCTATTAACATTGTTCATCTCTCACACATGATAACAACAAGCTATCAGCATCAAATTATTTGGTTATGGAAAAATCAAATTGTTTCCAACTCTTACCAGCCATGATCTCTTCAAATATGTTGATGACTCATCTCTCCTCCTTCCTCCCCCACGATCACCTGATGGATCGACAACGCCAAATCCTGACTAACGCTGCGTGGTGCATTGCAGATCAGAAAGTTGTAAGTCTTCTTCTCTCCTTCTTCTCCCAGCCTCACTGAGGAATCGATGGCTTGAGGTTGTTGGTCTCTCCACATCTCGCGCGATCTGGTTGGCTTTGGAGGCAGCCTTCGCCCATGCTTCATCATCATCGTATTCACCAGTTAGGAGGTGAATTATTGGTTCTTTTCGTCGTAAAGGATCTCTCACTGTACCAGACTTTGGTCGAAAGTTTAAGGCTATTTGCGACCAATTATCTGCACTCGGGCATCCTGTTTCCTGATACTGATAAAACTCTCATTTCTTCCTTCGCGGTCTTGGTCCCAGTTTCAGCAATTTTTCAGATGTTCGCATGGCTTTATCCCCAGCAATCTCCTTTCGTGATTTGGTTCATCAGGCAACCAGTTATGATACTTTTAATCAATCACTCTCTGAATTGTCTCCTGCTCCGGCCGCGTTTGTCTGCACAATCTCGTGGTCAGCCTTCTGGCATTTTAATTCTGGGCGTAAACATCAAAATTCCCGTGGTGGTGGTGTAGGTCCAAATTTTGGAACCACTTCTGGCTCCCAAGGTTCTGGCCGTGGCAATACAGACAAGAAGTCTTTCACTCCAAAATGTCAAATTTGGCAGGGTTGTTGGTCACTATGCCACCACATGTCCTCAACGTTATTCTCGTCCTTCTGAACCTTCGGCTGCGAATTTAGCACAAGCATTTGGAGCTCAATTCAGATTAATAATGGGCCGTCTCTGATTGGTTTTTTGGACACCGGAGCTCAGCTCACATGACGCAGAGCACTGGATCTTTTCTGTTGAGCCATATACTGGTAATGGTCACGTTATTGTAGGTAATGGTGACAAAATTCCATTTCTCTCACATTGGCTCCCGTAAAATCTGATCAAGTGCACTTGTTAAATGTTTTAGTTGTTCCGCACATTACTAAAAATCTTTATCTATCAGTAAGCTTACCTCGGATTTTCTGGTGGATGTGTTATTCTCTCTCTGACAAGTCATTTGTAATTCAGAATCGGGTAACAAAGGAACCGTTGGCCCGGGGCAGATGCAGTGATGGTTTGTATGTTCTGGAGCATGGCAGTCCAGCTTTGATTGCAAGCTTTGAAGGTTAAGGGATCGAAAGCTTCTTTCGAGTTATGGCATTCTCGTCTGGGGCATGCTAGTTTTTCTATTATTCAATTATTAAATAAATTAGGCCAGTTATCTGTTACATCTTTTATTGCCTAAACCTGATGTCTGCTCTTCTTGTCAATTAGCTAAGAGCAGCGTCTTCTTTTTCCTTGAATGATAAACGAGCATCTGCTGTGTTAGATTTGGTTCATTGTGATTTATGGGGACCTGCCCCTGTTAATTCCATTGATGGTTTTAGATATTATGTGGTGTTGTTGATGATTTTTCGAGATTTGTGTGGCTATATCCTTACGGGCTAAATCTGAATTTTACGATGTATTGGTACGCTTCCATACATTTGTTTGCAATCAATTCTCTAGCTCTTTAAAGGTATTTCAAAGTGATGGGGTACTGAGTTTACAAACACAGAGTTCGTGATTTTTTTGTTAAACATGGTGTGCATCATCGACTCTCTTGCCCATATACTCCTGCGCAGAATGGTAGGGCCGAGCGAAAACATCGCCATATTACTGAAACAGGCCTTTCCATGTTGTTTCATGCACATGTTCCTGTTTCCTTTTGGGTTGATGCTTTTTCTACTGCTGCTTATATTATTAATCGTTTGCCAACTTCTCTTCTTGGGAACAAGTCTCCATTTGAGTTATTGTATGATGTTGCTCCAATTATGCAAATTTCAAAACCTTTGGATGTCGTGTTTACCCGTATCTTCGTGATTATGCTCCAAATAAATTGGCTCCGCGAAGTCACCCCTGCATCTTTTTGGGCTACAGTAGTACTTACAAGGGTTTTCGGTGTTACGATCCTGACGCGTCTCATACGTATTATACTCGACATGCTCAATTTGATGAAAGTTGGTTTCCGTTTTCAGGAAAGAAAGGAAGTGTCGATCCAAGTTCACTTGATTTTTCTCCATTCTCAGAACCTGCACACTTAGTACCTGATATGTCATCTATGCCCACAGTTGAGAAGTCTTCTACTTCAGTCGAGCCATGTCGTTTATGTCTGAATGACACTCTTCCACCTTTGCAGCCCATGGATGTGGTTCTTCCTACTTCATCTCCACTATCACCTGTTTCGCCGCCGGCACCCATCTTACAACCAGTTGAGGATAATCAGCCTGTTGTGCCTATTGCTCCTGTTTCTACGCATCCTATGCGTACTCGGTCTAAATCGGGTGTTTTCAAACCCAAGTATTTTGCTGATGTTGCTTCAACACCTTTAATCTCTGCTTTTATCGCTTCTACTGAGCCCAAAGGATTCAAATCCGCAGCTAAACATCCTCACTGGCTTGATGCGATGCGCGAGGAGATGGATGCTCTTCAGGCTAATGACACTTGGGAACTTGTACCTCGACCACCGGGCACAAATGTAGTTGGTTCGAAATGGGTTTTTCGAACAAAATTTCATTCTGATGGCTCAATTGAACGACACAAAGCTCGTCTTGTCGCCCAAGGTTTCACTCAGATACCAGGTTTTGATTTTTCTCACACATTCAGCCCTGTAGTTAAGGCTGCCACTATTCGGATCATTCTTGCCTTGGCTGTTCAACACGGGTGGTCGCTTCATCAATTAGATGTAAAGAATGCCTTTCTGCATGGTTTTCTCACCAAACCAGTTTTTATGGCACAACCGCCTGGTTTCATTGATGCTAAATACCCTAATTATGTGTGTCGTCTAAAGAAGGCTCTTTACGGTCTTCGACAAGCTCTTCTTGCTTGGTTTCAGAGGTTTAGCACGTTTCTTACAAGTTTGGGCTTCACTTGTAGTCGCGCTGATCCATCTCTTTTTTATTTTCATCATCAATCCACTACAATTTATCTGTTATTGTATGTTGATGATATCATTGTCACAGGGAATGATCCGTCCATGCTTCGTCGTTTCATTCTTCGCGCTAACAAGGAATTTGCTCTAAAAGACTTGGGTGAATTGAATTATTTTCTTGGCTTGGAGATTACACATCACTCGTCTGGTCTTTTTCTTGGTCAGACCAAGTATGCTCATGACATCCTTACTCGTGCTGATCTTCTGGAGTCAAAACCCGTTGCGACTCCTCTTGCACCTGGGGTTTCTCTTATCAGTCACGGTTCCCCATTTAAGGATCCTACCTTGTATAGATCGCTTGTAGGTGCTTTACAATATCTCACCATCACAAGACCTGATTTATCTTATGCTGTCAATCATGTTAGTCAGTTCTTGCAATCGCCTACTGATGATCACTTTCTAGCAGTCAAACGTATCCTTCGATATGTAAAGGGTACTATCAACTATGGCCTCACTTTCACTCGTCATTCTAGCTCTCAGATTGTTGGTTATTCTGATGCAGATTGGGCTCGATGTGTTGAAACACGTCGCTCTACCTATGGATACTCTATTTTCCTTGGTGCAAATCTGGTCTCATGGAGTGCAAGAAAACAACCCACTGTTTCTCGTTCCAGCTGTGAGTCCGAGTATCGAGCCTTAGCGAATGCAGCACAGGAGGTTATTTGGATAACTCATTTGCTTCGTGAGTTACGAGCTCTTCCACCTGACCGTCCGCTTTTACTTTGTGACAACAATAGTGCTGTGTTTCTTAGTCAAAATCCTGTTGCTCATAAGAGGGCCAAACATATTGATATTGATTACCATTTCATCAGAGAACTCGTCTCTTCGGGCAAGCTTGCCACACAGTTTGTTCCTTCCAATCTTCAACTTGCAGACATCTTCACGAAGAGCTTGCCTCGTCCGAATTTTGAATTACTAAGATCCAAGTTATGCGTCTGAGAACATCCGACGCTTACCTTGAGGGGGGGTAATAAGGAATAGTCAATCATATCTTTGTAAATATGGAATGTATCTTTGTATATCCTTTAGATTATTTTCTTTGATTTATTGTTGTACTTATCCATTGTAACACATCTTTATATAGTGGATCTCTCTCAAATCACCTCATTAACGGTGATTCTATTAACTCTCACAGTAACCTTTAGCTACCAATCTGGTCTTGAATCTAACATGCTCCTTTCCAGCTACGTCTATCTTCCTTTTGAAGATCCACTTGCATCCAATCAATTTATGTCCCTGTGGTCTATCCACTAGCTCCCAGGTCTTGTTCTTCTCTAAAGACATGATCTCTTTATTAATGGCCTGAACCCATTTATAAATGTCTTTGGACTTCACATCTGCTTGGTATGTATTTGGTTCTTCATACTCAATATCTTCAGCAATACACAGTGCATAATTAGCTATGTCAGCTTCACCATACCTTGCTAGAGGATTAATGGTTCTTCTTTGCCTATCCCTTGCGAAGTAATAATTGGTTAGATCCTCATTGTGCTCAGCTTGCTCTGGGACATCTTGACCGTTCTCCCCTTCTTCATCATCACTTGAGCTGGTATCATCATTAGCTTCAGTTTGATCTGTTCTCTAAAGCTCCACCTGAACTCTGATGCCTTGGTCTCCATTTTCAGTGTGCAGAGTATGTTCCTCTTCAAAGTTTTGTTGCCTTTCTTTGTAACCCATTACACTTTCCTTGAATATAACATCTCTACTGATAAAGTGCCTGGGATTTCCTTCTTCCAAACTCCACAGTTTATACCCTTTAATCCCACTTGGATAGCCTATGAATATACACTTGATTACTCTTAACTCTAACTTGTCTTGTCTAGTGTGAGCATAGGCTAAGCATCCAAAAACTTTCAATAAAGAGTAATCAGGGGGTTTAGAATGCCATACTTCATTGGGAGATTTGAACTTGATTGAAGAGGATGGACTCCTATTTATCAAGAAAGCTGCAGTTGATACTTCTTCTCCCTAAAACGACTTAGGCAAACCTGCATCAAGAAGTAAGCTTCTTACCCTTTCAAGGAGTGTTCTATTCATGCGTTCTGCTATTCCATTTTGCTGGGGTGTGGCCACCACTGTCCTATGCCTTGAGATTCCTTTTTCCCTGCATAGCTTCTGAAATTCTTCTGATAGATACTCCAAGCCATTATCAGTCCTCAAGTGTTTTAGCTTTCTACCGGTTAAGTTTTCTTGCTGAATTAACCACTCTTTAAACTTTTCAAAAGCTTCAGATTTGTGTTTTAAGATATAAACCCACACCTTTCTACTGTAATCATCAATGAATGTTATGAAGTACTTACCTCCACCATGGGTTTCCACCCTAGCTGGACCCCAAATGTCACTATGAACATAATTAAAGATACTTACAGTGGTGTGACTCCCTTTTGGAAACTTTATCTCTGTGAGCTTCCCTTGAATGCATTGATCACACTTGGGTGCTTTCAGTTTTGTGTCTGATCCAAGGAGCTCTTGTCTGGAGAGTTCTAGGAGTCTTTTATCTCCTATATGGCCTAGCCTCTTATGCCAAAGTTCAGCCATATCATCACTGGTTACAGGAGCAGCTCCACCTGTGATTGTTTCTCCTTGCAGCACATAGAGTCCATTGATCTTTGTGCCTTTCATGACTACAGTCCCTTGTTTTGTGACTTGGATCTCACCATCTTGAGTCTTAAATTCACACCCTGCACCATTGAGCAAACCTAAGGAAATCAAATTTCTTTTAAGTTTGGGAATATACCTGACATTAGTTAGAGTCCTAATCCTTCCATCATGCATTTTCAACTTGATGTTGCCAATTCCCATGACTCTGCAGGAGTGATCATCCTCAAGAAGAACCAATCCTCCTTGCTGCAATGTGAGTGTTGTAAACCAAGACTTCACTGGACACATGTGGAAAGAACAGCTTGAATCTAACACCCATTCAGATTTTATCCTAGAATCAGAGATACATAGCATATCTGCACTATCATATTGTTCATGTGCCACTGCAGCTTGTTGAGTGTTGTTGTTGTTTCCATTGAGTTTCTTCTTCCTCTCAGGACAATTCCTTTTGATATATCCCGACTTATGACAATAAAAATATTTCCTAACTTCATCTCCTTTATTGTTATTTCCTGAACCTCCTTGGTCTGATTTGGGCTGATGCTAATCTGATTTCTTGAATCTTTTTCCCTTCACAGCCAGGCCTTCACTAAGGTTATGATTCTTTCTTTCATTCTCTGTACCTAGGAACCTGGATCGAATAGCCACTTGCACTTCTTCCAGTGTTAATGGCACCACCCTACCATATACCAAAGCATCCCTAAAAGATTGATAAGACTTTGGAAGTGAATTGAGAAGCAAAAGCACCTTGTCTTCGTCCTTTTGTTTTTCTTCAATGTTCTCAAGATCATCGACTATCTTGTTGAACTCATCCAACTTCTCAAGAATCTTTTTCTCCTCAGTTATCTTGAATGAGATCAATTTTTGTTTCAAGAAAAGTCGATTGGCAAGAGATTTAGTTTGATAAAGTGCTTCTAGTTTCATCCATACCTCCAATGTTGTCCTTTTTGTTATACTCCCTTAATGCTTTCTCTCCCAAGCACAAGATGATGGAGCTCCTAGCCTTCTTGTCGATCTTGTTTCTCTCCTCAGCTGACAGTGATGAAGTCTCATCAGTTTCTCCACAGATTGCTTCTTCCCAACCTTGTTGAATGAGAACCGCCTCCATCTTTGCTTTCCACAAAGTGAAATCCCCATTGCCGGTGAACTTCTCAACGTCGAGTTTCATGCTGGACATTCCGGTGGTCGGGCCGGTTCCCATAGACGGCGCCACTTGTTGAATTTAGCCTCGATGTGATAGACAACAGACAATACACAACGCTTATGTTGTAGAAAACCCTAAACCAGCTAAGCTTTGAAAATACGAAATTCAGAATTGAAACAACGATCAACACACCAGATTTTTAAGGTGGTTCGACTCGCCACATCGGCCTACATCCACCGGAGAAGAAATGGAACGATTTCACTAAGAATCAAAGGAGAATTCGAAGTTACAAGCTATGCCTAAAAACTAGGGCTTTTTACTCTCACACTCTAAGAACCCTAATTCGATGAACTCACAAAAATACACAGAATTAAGATATGAAACTACAACTGAGTATACTACTACTTATAAGCGGCCAAAGCCCTCTGTCAATTTAGCGATCGGATCTTCGAGTTTGAACGAATTTATGTTTTGATTCCGTAACTTCCGCCAAGAACCCTAACTGCACAACTAACAACTAACTACCTTGAACCGGTAGTTACAGAGACCTTGCACACACCGGTTCGATCGGAATTAACCCGGTTCTTGTTGATCTGAAACTGGTTCTGGAATCCTCGTTGAATTTCCGAGTTACTGATCTACACGTACGAGTTCTGAGCTCCAACTTCTTTTTAGTCAATTAAATAGATAGTATGAAAATAATGGATGGTGAAGGAAAAACTATGAATTATGAAAACATCTGCTACAACATCATCACTATCTATCGACATCAACTGATAACATAAACAAACCAAAGATTTATAAAAGATGAAAATTGTACAACTACTTAACTGTAACAAATATTCATATACAGCCCCAGCTGATCATCCATCAGAATGATATTTGCATAGGAATTTAACATTCTGTAAATTAAATAACAGAGTGTAGAATAGAAATCAAACATCCATAAATTCACTTGTAAAATGCTTGCAACAAAATATGCCATTAAAATCGGGAATCACATCATTTGGTCGCCTTGTCAAACATAAGATTGCTTTCACCGTAGCAATCCAAGACCATTTGTTTAACATCCTGCCAATAATGAAATAGATCAATTTTTCACTTCAAGAACAACAAAACATACTACTAGAAATTTTGTACTGCGAAATATTTATGGGTCTATCACACTACATGCAAGTGTAAAAATGATATCATCAATCTACATATGACATGAATTAAAATCAACTGAATAGAAGATGAAAAAACAAATTAGAGTAGTGGATATTGTTCGTAACTATTGATATCACTATGTGTACTTCATTTCAACCCTACATAATCAAAATACTAACTAGTATTATATTTTCTATTTTCTTTATAATAATTCTTCATATCCTATTTTCCCTATTATCACTTATTAGTAATAGAAAGAATAGCAAATATTTACTAAAAACCATCATAAGAACTTTTTCAAGCACATAAACCAAAAAAGTCATCGTTCAAACAATTAAATCATAAAGCTTGAACACTAACCTTGCATGTGATCCTCTCATGAGTTCCATGAAGATTTGATCGACAAGTAGGTTGCGTACTCTTCAGTTTGTATTACACTCTTGTGTATTTCCCTTCCAACTAGAGGATTGCAGTCAATTACTTCACTACTATTGGCCAGAAAATTATAATCATATGTCGGACGAAACGTTTTTAAATTGTAGCAATGTTTTATGCTAACTTTCTTAAGAAGTGTGAAGCTTGCATATCCCCCTTTCAATATCATTAAATCAAGGTCTTCCATCACAAGACAACAAAGCTTTGGGAACGCAAAATCTTCCACTGCCCACTCTAGTCCTTTAAAGGCGTTGTTTCGCAATTTCAGCGCTTCAAGATTTGGCAATGAAGAAATCATTCTCGCTTCTTCCCAAGGATAACCCAACCCACCCAAATACAATTTTTTCAAACTTACTGAGAAAATTGAAAGTGGCACAAGTGGTGCAACACCCTTAAAATTGCAAGTGGGATTTACAATGACACATTTAAGTGATTGTAGTTCTTCGAAATGAGAAATATGATCAAAGCAATAGAAGGGCTCTACTTCATTGGGCATTAACTCAATTTGAATTCCTAGCTTCTTCAAATTAGGGATCCCACTGACAACACCACTAGTGCAACTATTAAAGCTCACACCTGAGAGTGTTAAGAGTTTTGGCAAAACCTTACCACCACTATCAGGTAGGTCGACGCCCGTTACGTGAAGATGCTTCAATCTTTTCATATCCCATATCTGTACAGGTAAATATGAAGATTCTCCATATTTCACGCTCAAATGTTGATGGACCATTAAGTACTGAAGTTTAGAAAGTTTGGCTATTGAAGGAGGGAGACTTCCGTTGCAAGTGAGTGCAAGATATCTTAACTTAACTAACTCCAGTATCTCTAAAGGGAAGTGATAAAAACGAACATGAAGAGCATCAAATTTTTTGAGCAAGTTTAAACCAAAACATATTGGCACCGGATATTGATGATATGGACCTAAACACAAAAGAGAGCGGGTAGTTAATTTACAGTTTTCCTCCATTGACTTATACACAGTTTTAATGCCAAACAAAACATTGTTGTGGACAGTCAATCTGCTTTGGCTTTTTAAAACTTTTTCTGAAGCATCTGTATGACTATCTAGAACATGATAAAAAGTATCATCTCTAGCTACTCTGTAGCAAAATTGCCACCAGGAAGAATGGAGACCAACTTTTTTTGTTCTTTCAGTTAGATCATCAAACATGATAGTGCTTCTTTGATAGACCATAACGAAACTATGCATAGCTAGACGTTGTAAGATCTCTATACCCGAATCTTCCAAAGTTTGGAAAGAACCTTTTTGGATGATTTTCTCAACAATCCACAAATTGATGAGTTTTGATCTTGGGATCTTGTAATTTTGTGGAAAAACACCCATGTAGAGAAAACCCAATTTCAAATCTTCAGATAAATTGACATAAATTGGATACAGTACCTTTGATATTTCATCGTATGCATCAACGAAAACTTGATGTTTCTTTTGTGTTGCTACCTGAATCCAGAGTGATTCTTGTGTCTTTGATAGAAATTTTGCAACTGTGACAATTGTAAGAGGAAGACCATCACATTTCTCCGCTATCATCTTTCCAGCTTTCTCGAGTTCAATAGGACACGAGTTTTGAGCAAACACCTTGTCACATAAAAGATCCCAACTTTCTTGTTTATCCAGCAAGCGCACTGGTATGAGATGATGAGAAAGAGAGTTATCTTGAATCCTAGTTGTAAGCAAGACCTTACCTCCATCATTATTGTCTGGAAATGAACTTTCGATAAAAGATTGGCATGATCCCAAATCACATACATCATCTAACACAACCAAGTATCTTTTACCCTCTAATTCTTTTCTCAAGTACTCCTCTGTGGTCATATCTCGTGGATCAAGGTCCATTTGAGCTAGTATGGATTGAGTAATTTCTTCTGGTTGAAATCTCATACCTACTGTCACCCAAACACAATGCTCGAACCAATCTAAGACATCCAAATCTTGAAAAAGTTTCTTAGCAAGAGTGGTCTTACCAATACCTGTCATCCCAACGAGTGAGACAACATGATCATCGGCCATGGTGGAAACAACGACTCGTTTGAGTTCACTGTACACATCAGATAATCCGACCATCTCTCCACCTAAATCAACGGCAGTTTCATCTTCAACTTCATCTTGTACTTTTAGATACTCCTCCTCCACCTCCTTCAATGTGTCTATCAAGGAACGGGCCATCTGTCTGAATTCCTCAAGATCTCTACATAATATATTCGGATTCTAATCCATACATCTTGAGTCCATCATATTCGTCAAATTTATCAAACATCACTTCAGGTTGATTCAGAAATTTGTCTACATAGGACCCACCTAATGTTTCCCGAAAGTGATTCGTTGCTTGTGTGACTCGTTGAAGCTCAACTTTCATCCTCCTCCTGCTCTTCACATCCAATCCTTCCACAAATTCTTGAAAGGGCTTCAACTCCTTGCCTACATATTGTACGATTTCCAAAAAGGAGGGATGGTACTTGGAAAACCATATACCAACTTGATTTATAAAAGTCAAAATTGTGTGGTTTAGAGTAACAACAGCTTCATAAGCCGCCATCGATCTAATCTCTCCAATTCTTTTTTTTTTTTTTTTCCTTCTCTAAATTCACTTTGCTATTACTAAAATTATCAAAGAAGGGGGCTGGAGTGGAGCTTCCAATGAATGAAGATGCAATAGTTATCCTTATGAGTATTTTAATAACCACAGATTAAGTTCAACAAGAAAAGAGCTACCACATGTTGCTGGCACACATCAATTATTGAAATCATTAATATATTATAATAATACCATGAAAAGTGGAAAAGAAAGAAAAATCATAAAATATAAGATAATCATTACATATTTTCTCTCTCCCCTCTCACGTTCTATCTAAGAGCATGGACATTAGTTAACAATTTTTTTGTTAAAAGGGTGGGCCTACATAATAACACATCAATTTACTAACATCCACTATTTTAAAACACACTCTACCAAAAAGTGCAATCATTATATGTTTTTATCATCATCAACTAACTTTTTTTCTTAATTTATATTAAAGAAATCACTTTTTTAATTATAATTTTTTTAATTATATCAATAATATTAAAATATATCCATTTTAATTAATTAAATATTTATTTAAAATACAAATATATATATATATATATTTACATTAGTCTCAATTTGTATAAACATGAAATTTAAAGGAAAATTTAAATTTATCAATTCATGTAATAATAATAATACGTTGAAATACATTTGAAATATAAATGTAATATTAATATTTAATTATCCCCGAATCATCTCCATATGTGTTTTACTAAATCCGCTCGAAGTTGGTAATGTATTTGATTATCACATAGCTCAGAATTCCTTTAAAGATACTCTTGAAATTTTTCGTGTGATCCATGTACTGGTTGTGTAGGCTCATCACGTTCGTCGTTGTACCAATTCGTGATTAATTCTCTCTCGTCTTCAACAATCATGTTATGCAAAATAATACATGTTAACATTATATGTCTCAATCTTTTCTTATACCAGAAACGGGTTGGTCCTCTGACGATTGCCCATCGTGCTTGTAGTACGCCAAATGTCCGTTCAACATCCTTTCTTGCTGCTTCTTGTTTTTCCTTAAACAATTGTCTTTTCACATCCCCTGGAGAGGGAAAAACCTTGACAAATGTCGCCCATTCTGGATAGATTTCATCTGTTAAATAATATCTCATTTTATATTGTGAACCATTCACAATAAAGTTAGTTGCGGGTGTGTATCCTTGTAATATTGTGTTGAATAAATTAGATTCATACAACACATTAATATCATTTCGGTTTTCTCAAGTATTGATCACCAAATAATACAATCACAGATTGACAAAATTTATATAGACATTTGATAGCGGTGGACTCACCCATTCGTAGATACTCATCCAATTGGTCGGCCGGAACACCATAAGCAAGTTGACGAATCGCGGTCGTGCATTTCTGTAGTGATGATAGTCTCATCCTTCCTGTTGCATCTTGCCTATGTTGAAAATATGAAGAGTATCTTTGAATTTCATTAAGAATTCGAAGGAACAAAGATATCCGCATTCGAAATCGTCTTCGAAACACATCCTCATGATACACTGGGTTATCAGAGAAATAATCATTAAATAACCTCATGTACCCAACTTTACCATATTGGTGGATACCATAGTGTTGGTGGTTACCAACTAATTTATTTGTACCATATTGGTGATAACTTCGTTAGTTGATGCATTTTAGAGCTTAATTTCATATCATTTTGTGTTGAAAAACATGCAATTGTGGGATTTTATTTAGATTTCATTATCTTTTTAAGATTTCATGTTTTTACTTGATTTGAAAGGAATTTGATATATTTTAGCACAAAATGAAAGTCTAGTGGAATTTAATGCCAAGTTGGAGTCGAGATAGGGAGTCAATAACGAGCAGTTATGGAAGAAAAATCATATCTTGATCTCTAGAAGTCCAAATTTGAAAATTCTTGTCTTTTTGGAAAGCTAAGATGAAGTTCTACAACTTTCATGTTGAAAGTTTTCTTCAATTTGGCCGCCACGAAAGCAGAATATCACAAGAAGGTGAAAGTCGTTCAAGAATGTCCTGATTTTCGTCTTGACACGATTCTAGTAAATTAGGCATAACTTGGTGTAGAAAACTCATCTTGGGTTTAAAATTAGTGTCATTGGATAGTTAACTTCAAGGGCTACAACTTTTATGAAGACGTCAAAGTCCAATTCGAGTTCTAAACGGGTAAAAAAGAGTCTGAAAGTCATAACCCGGGTGAGGTTGAGTCTTAATGCACGAGCTGAGCAAAATAGAAATTCGAAGTACCCACCTGACCCGGGTCACCTGTGACCCGCCCGGGTTAGGTGTTTTAGAGCTCAAATTTCTGTTTTGCTGTTCGATATGGGCCGGGTCATCCGGATCCAGTCGGGCCGTATTTCGTTTGGCCGTTTCAGACCTCGTTTCGACTAGAACTATACTTCAAACCTAATTGTGAGATATAAATTTAGATTTTGTGACTCAAAACAAAAGAGAGACACGAAGAGACACAAGGAATCATCCACATCCAAATACATAAGCCACATCTTGATATTTTCTTGTTTGATATATTCTTTCGTTTATTTGTTTCTAGACATAGGTTAATTAGGTTCAATTCTCTCAATTCGGTCACCTAGATAAAATTAGGTAAATTAATTAGGTAGTTAACATCGTTCTAATTCACTAGTCTCTGTGAGATCGAAATTAAATTAGAAATAAAATCAAAACAATGCAAATCAAGTCAAAAATAAAAATAAATATATG
This sequence comes from Scutellaria baicalensis, assembly GCA_005771605.1. Classification (NCBI taxonomy): domain Eukaryota; kingdom Viridiplantae; phylum Streptophyta; class Magnoliopsida; order Lamiales; family Lamiaceae; genus Scutellaria; species Scutellaria baicalensis. Next base: position 4,583,043 of record CM016721.1, on the reverse strand, counting down.
CATGCATGTTGAAACAAACAATAAACATCATTTGGTGAAATATTAAAAATACTATTAAAATACCACATAAATGAAATTTGTTCATACCTTTGAACAAATTTTTATTTATACTATTAACAAAAATGAAATTTGTTCATATCTTTGAACAAAAATGAATTTTGTTCAACCAATGTATAACAAAAAATACAAATTTATGATTATAATAATCAACTTTTCTCCCTTTCTATCTCCTCAATAATTGTTTATTATTACTTTTTCAGAACATGACCCACACCTTTTTAACACCAACAAAAACACACATATATTAACTCCTTACATTACTTAACAATTTTTTTTTTGTTAAAAACATTTTTTTATTAACTAATACTGGTGCTTTAAGAATGCATCAACCCATAAGAATTCTGCAAACTCTACAAGAATGAATTTGACATAAAATATTTAAAAATAATCCTAAGGAGAGTTGATGAAGGTGCTCTAAATCAATATTTAATTCAAAACGAACATTTCATAGTACTTTAAACTGCTCGGATCTTGTAGAGTTGGGAGGCAAGATTCAAAATTTGCATCACCTTAAAAGCATCGAACTAGGTTGTCTACCCAACATGGTCTCCCTGCAAGAGCTTACAGGAAATCTCGACACTCCAATCTCTAACATTGTACAGCCTTCCACAACTGGCATCTAGATGCCAGACAAACGGTGAGGATTGGTACAAGATTTCCCACAATCCCCAACTCGACATTCAATCTAATTCCTATACCTATATAAAAATATGAATATTTCTTACACAATATGGATTGCCTAATACTACTTCCGTCTCGGTCGAAATTGTCTACTTTGACTGGGCATGGAGCTTAAGAAAACGCAGTTGACTCTTACTTTTTGCTTATTTTTTGATTAAAAAAATATTTTTTTATACCTTTTGCTTTATAATTTCTTTGTCATTTATAGACTGACAAATTGGATTGAGACAAACGAAAATGACAAGTAGACAAATTCGACTGGGACGAAGGGAGTATATTTTATTAACTTTTTTATTTAAGGTTATAATAGTAATGATTTTCATATTTAAAATTTTTTATATTAGAATTTTAAACCAAATTCACATATAGTTTTATTATGAGTAGAGTTCTAATTTACTATACATTTTTTTGAATTTAATTTAATTTATCATATATTGTTTATTCTTATAAAAAATTATTATTTAAGATTAACAGTAATATAATATTTTGATTTAAAAAATTTATCATGCACGTACGACGCACGTGCTGATACTCGTATATATATATATATATAACATTATATAAGTATGAATGTTTTGTCCATTTTTTGTAATGCCAAATTTAACCTGGCCTTATGATTAAATTTAATTGATGTGAAATAGAGTCCTAATTAAATAAAACTATTTATTAAGAATAATAATGTAATTTAATGTTTATTTATTTTTCTAGAGTCCTTTAATTTTACAACTCTTCTAGAAAACCAATGTAAACTTGATTATTTTTCTTCTATAACATTTTAAATTTGAGATCAAAATATATATTTAAAGAGCTTCCAATGATATATTAAAAGATTATGAAAAAAAAAGTTATACTATAAATTTAATATTTTTATTAAAGTATTGTACTATTAGAAGTTAGGGATAATTTTAATTTTGGTTTTATATGTAAGACAATTTCCATTTTTTTGCCAATTAAGTATTCGTTTTCAATTTTGGTCCTCTATGTTTTGATTTTTTTCAATTTCAATCATTCTTTTGTCTAAATTTTCAAAATTGCTGATGAAGCTATCAAAATTGGAGGTAAAATATAATTATCTTTGTATAAGAATTAGTAAGTTTGAATTACTAAAATCAAAAGGAAATAAAATTAAATAACCATGGAGATTTATTTGGAAGACATAAAGACTTTATTTGACCGGAATATTTTCCGGACTGATGTGGCCATCGGATTTGCGTGCATGGCTTGAAAACAGAAATCCCCAATTTCTTAGAGGGAAAATCCAGTGATGTGTCTGCTACGTCATTAGAAATATTAATTCAAAATTCAAAAATAATTAAAAAATTTAAATCAAATTAAAAGAAGTAAATTGAAATTTTTTTATCTTCTTAGATCTTCATCATCGCGTATCAGCAAATTGAGGATCTATTATTTTTCATCGTTCTTTATCATTGACAATATTTATCTTCTCCACTATTCCAACAACTTCTTTTTAATTTGAAAATTGTATCAAAAATTATGAATTTTTCTGGGGAAATTGATGAAATTGTGATTTTTTTGAGTTGACAAAAATGTTGTGGGTCAGTGAACAGTGTGGCTGCAATGGTGGTCGGCCATAAAAGGGCAAAAGAATTCACGGCTTGTGTTTGGTAGGGAGGAAGAAGACAAATGATGATTTATTTATTTATTTTTTTATTTTCCATTTATTTTATTTATCTTTTAATAATGTGGCAATGAGGATTTTTAATTTGGGTGACGTATACAATTCCGACTGCAACATCAGCACTAAAAGATTTTCGATCAAAATCGGACTGCAAGTGGAAAAATCCGATAGCTAGGATTAAAATTGGAAAGTTTAAACTTGATACACCAAAACTGGAAAGGCCTAACTTACAAGACTATAATTGATATTTACCCTTATAAAAATTGCAAATAAGTCCTTATTATATTTTATTTTCCCAAAATCATGTCCTTAAATTCGAAAATAAATAAGAGAAATTGAGTCATCACAAAATAATAAAAATAACATAAATTCACAGAAAAGTGATGCTCAAATAATGAGAATTAAAAACCCTGAAACAATTTATGAGTTTCCATGCATGAAAGAGAGTTAAAAAAAAAGGGTTAGATTTGATTTTCATTCCCCCTTTTTTTCTCGAGTTTAAATTTAATAAGAATTAAAAATTCGAGTCGATACTTTTGTTGGGCTTGCAGAGAGAATTAATTTGATATGAATTTTGTGCATTTTGGTTAAGATTTTGAAGAAATCTGGTTTTCAACTTGAGGGACGACAATGGGGTTATTCGGCGACTATGGTGGTAGTTATTTGATGGTATTGGTGTGTTTTTCATCATATTTTTATGAAAATTTAATGTAAAGATGATATCCAGTTGAATTTGACCCAAAACATAGGGATTGAGACGAATATTGGAGTTTTGAAGGTTATTTGACCTAAAACTAGGGATTGAGACGAAAATTGGAGTTTTGATGGTGTTTTAATGGTGACCATGTGGTGGACATCAGCAAGTTTATGTTGGAAGAGAAAGATGCAGCAAAATATATATATATATATATATATATATTTAAGTAAAAGACAAAATATCTTCAAAAATAAGTATTTTCGGGACAATATTCTACCGTATTGGCCTAAGTATCATTCACAAAGGTTGACTATTTTAATGTTCTAAAGTTTATATATCTTTGTGCAAAAGGGGTTATAGTTTAACTTGGTTTTTTGAAATTTACCTAAATTTTTCCCTAAAACAATATATGAACTTACATGTACGAAAAATAGTTCAAAAAAAGGGTTATATTTGAATTTTCATTATTTTCCTATTCGATTCAAGTTTAAATTCTGTAAGAACTAAAAAATCAAGATGGGCTTTTGTGGGGCTTGCAGAGAGAATTAATTTGTTGTGAATTTTTTGCGTTTTGGTAAAAATTTGGTTTTCAACTTGAGGGACGACAAATATACATAGAGTGACAACAATTTTCTCATGTCCACAATTTAGTCACTACATTTTTATTGTTTTTCTAAATAAAAATACATACACAGGGTCAAAACATATCTGAACATCACAGACGGATGATCTTACAAGGAGCAAGTACGGTCCGTTTTTTGATTACCCTAAACTACAACATGAAAGTTGAAGGAGGAAGATTGAACGCAATTGTTGAAGCCATACAAAAGATGGAAACCATGGAGATAATAAATGACAAATTCAACAACACAACCACAACATTGACAACAACAGTGGACACTCCACCAAATGATAAAACAAAGAAAGGAAGAAGAACCAAGAAGACAAAAAATAAGGAATGCATCCATATATCTAGCGGTGAAGAAGATGATACAATGACGGTTATTTGATGGTAATGATGTGGTTTTAGTCAAAATTTTATGAAAATTAATGGAAACATGATGCTAGTTGAATTTTACAAAAACATAGAGATTGATGTGAAAATTAGAGTTTTGAAGGTTTTTTGCGGTGATGTGACAGTCATCAACGAGCTGATGGTTAAAAGACGAAAATGCAACAAAAATAAATGAAAAATTAATTGATTAATCATATGACAAAGACACGTTAGCAATTTTGAAAATTTTGAGAAAAAAAATGATTGCAATTGAAAAAATTGAAACATAAAGGACCAAAATTGAAAAACGGATACTTAGTAGTCAAGAAATGGAAAATGTCTTACATACATGACCTAAATTGAAATTAACCCTAACTTACATAATAGTATCATACTTTAATAAAAAAAATTACATGAATTGATTATTTTTCTTGTATAACATTTTAAATTTGAGACTAAAATTAGTTTCATATTAATATATATTTAAAGAGCTTTTGAATGATATATTAAAAGTTTATGAAAAAATGTTATACTATAACTTTAATATATTTTTTTAAAGTATTGTACTATTAGAAATTAACATTTGGAATTACCATATTAATAATAAAAGTATATACATGTTTGAAAATGGAAATTAAGATTTAAAATTTTAACTTTTTAAAATAATTCAAATTCTCATTTTTTATGTTGTAGTTATCAAGATATAAATTTATTTACCCAAAAGTATTCTCTTGATCATTTTGAAGATGACTTAAATTGTAGATATTATCAGTTACTTAAGAAATAAAATAGAAATAGTTTTCTTTAATTTTATGACAAAATACATGTTTCTACAATGTAAGTAACCAATTTTATTGATAATTTTTAACTAATTATTGATTGAACTTTAAATAAATTATGTTAATTAATGAAATTATCATATCCTTAAAAGTAAGTACTTTATGTTTTATAAAATTTAATAATAAATTACGTAATTATAATATCTAGCTGCACGTATTATTATACTAGTATATATATATATATATATATATATATATATATATATTGTCTTTCTTCATCAACTCACTCTTTTAGAGCCAATCTTTATTCTTTGCTCTCCACATTAATTCATCAGGTACAATGATTAACATCTAAAGAAGCAACTGAATTGGCTCTAAAGAACAAGAAGCAGATAATGTTTAGTTGGTTTCCTTTGTTTATTGTTAATTTTTCCAGCAAGGATAGAAAAAATGAACATGTAATATGTACGTTTATATTCAAAATTGTCGAGTTTTTGAGCAACAAGTTTCTGCTTCAGAAAATTGAATCTGCTACGTACGGTTTGGACTCTGTGCTTGCAGCTAGTCTCCGTATACAAAGCTTAATCAAAGTTAATATGCGCAGTTAAATCTTCATCAACTCGACTTCTTGAGTGTTCTCTTCAACAGAGTCGATCTTTATTCTTCAGTGTCCACATTAATTCTTCAGCTCAATGATTAACTGGCTTAAAGAAGCAACTAAATTGGCACTAAAGTACAACAAGCAGCTTCTGGTTAGTCAGTTTTCTTTGTTTCCTGTTACCTTTTTCCAGCAAGGATAGAAGAAATGAACATGTAATATCATATTCGAAATTGCCAGAGTTTGTGAGCAACAAGTTTCGGCTACAGGAAGTTGAATTTCCTACATCTAGTTTGGACTCTGTGTCGTATGCAAAACTTTCGCATTTTACCTATTGCGTAGATACATACCTTCTTCAGAACTAATCTTAAAATGTTGTTTCTTGCACATTGTCCTTAGTCCAGAGAAAGGATGTGGACTAGAAATGTATGTCTGAAATTTCCAATACGTTACAATGTTTTTGATGAAAAATTAGGATAGCAAACAATAGTTACATACTGATGGTATGTCTATGTTCTTGGTTTGCCTGCCCGTATACGGAATGGGGCAGGTTAGTAGAAGAAGAGTGCTGGCCCGACCACAACATATTTCTGATGTAAGAAGAGTGACCATGAATGAATGCATGTTTGTGTTTTGGACAAACTTCATTGCTGTTGTGATCAACTGTTGGCTGCAACAATTCTTTCAATGCTACTTGTTAAGAATAATAGTTAGCATATATTCCTTTATTATTGATGTATATCTCTTCCTTGTATAGTATGATATGATCCCTATTTTTACGGATCAATTTGTTGTAATCTTGTATTATTTATAGTGGCAATAACATCAATCACCTCATTAACGGTGATACAATCTTCTTCTCTCATCCTTTCATGGTATCAGCCTGATCACCAAAAACCCTACTCCACCATGGCTGCCGCCTCCTCTGATTCTCTCCCCATTGCCACCATGATTCACATGGTGACAATCAAACTCTCCTCTACCAACTTTCTGCTTTGGAAACGCCAAGTCATCCCTATGCTTAACAGTTTTGATCTGCTAGGTTTTGTCGATGGTTCGAAGCCTGCACCCCCTTCCACTGTTTCTGCCGATTCCGGTGAGTCTGTCCCAAATCCAGACTATGATAAATGGCGTGCTACAGATCAGAAAGTTCTTGCTGTTCTCTTTTCTACCCTTTCGGAAGAGGCCATGGCTGAAGTTGTTGAGTCCAACACTTCCCGTGAGGCTTGGCTTAGCCTCGAAGCCGCCTTCTCTCATTCCTCCGTCTCCCGCGCTCACCAGTTGCGTGAAGAGCTTCTCTCTCTCCGTCGGGACTCTCTCACTGTCAAGGATTATGGCAAACAATTTAAGACACTGTGTGATCAGTTGTCCGCTATTGGAAAGCCGGTCGACGAATCTGATAAAAGTCACTGGTTCTTAAGGGGTCTCGGTGCCCATTTTGCAAATTTTGCCGATACAAGGATGGCCATGACTTCAGTTCCTCCTTTCTCAGTTTTATTACATCAAGCTGTTCAGTTTGAATTAATGACAAAAGCTATGGATTCCTCTAATTCTTCTTCTCAGGTAGCCTTCACAGCATCTGCTCGTCGCTCTTCTTACAACAACCCACGTCAAACTGGAAATCAAAATTCTTCCGGCCGTTCCTCCTCTGGCCGGAGGTCATTTTCGGGCGGTCGTGGCTCGCCATCCGGAGGTCGCAGCAACTATCGCAAGCCCCGCTGTCAGATTTGCCGTGGCGAACATTATGCGGATAAATGCCCGCAATTCCTTGGTCAGACTGTCTCTACACCTGCTCATCTTGCCGAGGCCTTCAATTCCTCATGCCATGTCTCTGGTCCTTCTTCGGATTGGTACGTCGATTCAGGAGCATCGGCGCACATGACGGCTGACCCTTCCAATCTTGACAATGTTAAGCCATATTCTGGTAATGGAAATGTTGTTGTTGGTAATGGAAATTTACTGTCTATTTCTCATACTGGCTCTACTGCGATTAATAATGATGTGCGTCTTCTTGATATATTGGTGGTACCCCACATAACCAAAAACTTGCTCTCCATTAGCAAGTTAACAAATGATTATCCTGTCGATGTATTATTCTCTGATCGTATTTTTGTCATTCAGAATCGAGCCACAAAACAACCAATAGCACAGGGCCACTGTGAACGCGGGCTATATGTTTTGGACCGTGGTACGCCTGCTCTTCTTGCTGTTGTTCATTCCAATCGGTCAAAGGCTAGTTATGATCTTTGGCATCTTCGTTTGGGGCATGTCCCATTTTCTATTATTTCTTTGTTAAATAAATTGGGACACTTATCAGTTACTTCTTTATTACCAACTCCTCGTCTTTGCTCTTCTTGTCAATTGGCTAAGAGCAAACGACTTAGTTTTAATTTGAATGATAAACGGGCTGCTGCTGTTTTGGAGCTTATTCATTGTGATTTGTGGGGCCCTGCGCCTATCACTTCTATCGATGGTTTTCGGTATTATGTTGCTTTTGTCGATGATTTTTCTCGCTTTACTTGGCTTTATCCTTTACGGGCTAAATCAGATTTCTATGATGTGTTGGTTAAATTTCACATGTTTGTGTGCACTCAATTTTCTGCGAATATGAAACAATTTCAGAGTGATGGGGGCTCTGAGTTTGTAAACTCTCAAGTTCGCAGCTTCTTTGATTCTAAAGGCATCCATCATCGCATTTCTTGCCCGTATACTCCTCAACAAAACGGGCGTGCTGAGCGCAAACACCGGCATATTACAGAGACAGGCCTCTCGATGCTCTTTCATGCTCACGCCCCAGCACATTTTTGGTTTGATGCATTTGCCACCGCAGCCTATGTGATCAATCGTTTGCCATCATCCATCTTGCGTGATAAGTCTCCTTTTGAGGTCCTCTATGGCAGCATGCCTCATTATCCTAATTTTAAACCGTTTGGGTGTCGTGTTTTTCCGTACTTGCGTGACTATTCGCCCCACAAGATTGCTCCTCGAAGTGCTCCGTGTATTTTCTTGGGATATAGCTCCGCGCACAAGGGTTTTCGGTGTTACGATCCGGGTACTTCTCGCACTTACATCACGAGGCACGCTCAATTTGATGAGTTATTTTTCCCTTTTGCTGCTTCAGGCACTTCTACTTCCCGCAATGCTCTGGACATATCTTCATTTTTTGATCATGACATTGCACATGTGCCTCCACAGCCCGCTGCACTGCCGACAGATCCTCCAACATCACCATCCGCACCTTGTGTCTCATGTCTTCCTGACATGTCTTCCATGCCGTCAGTTCCTGTTACTACGGAACCTCCTACACCTGCTGTGCCATCCCCACATGTTCCGACACCTCCTGCTACATCTCCAGCCCCAGCTGATCCACCACCTCTCCAGCCAACTCATCACATGGTTACCAGGTCCAAAGCAGGCATATTTAAAACACGATATCCCGTTGATCTTGCCACTTCTCCGCTTCTATCTGCATTGACTGCATCAACCGAACCGCGAGGCTTCAAATCTGCTGTAAAATATCCTCACTGGTTATCCGCTATGAAGGAAGAAATGGATGCCCTATACAATAATCATACATGGGATCTTGTTCCTCCTCCTCCGAACACCAATATTGTCGGCTCCAAATGGATTTTTCGCACTAAGTATAAATCTGACGGCACTATAGAACGCTATAAAGCTCGTTTAGTAGCTCAAGGTTTTACGCAAGTTCCGGGCTCTGATTTTCATCATACCTTCAGTCCCGTTGTCAAAGCTGCAACTGTTCGCGTGGTTCTTGCTCTATCTGTACACTTTCGCTGGCCATTACATCAATTAGATATAAAAAATGCTTTCCTAAATGGCGTTCTCTCTAAACCCGTCTATATGGCACAACCCCCGGGCTTCGTTGATCCTCGACATCCCACTCATGTATGTTGTCTAAAGAAGGCGCTCTATGGTCTCCGGCAAGCCCCTCTCGCTTGGTTCCAACGATTTAGCAACTTTCTTCTTGGGCTTGGTTTTCAGCAGAGCAGATGTGATTCCTCCTTATTTTCCTTTCATCAGGGCTCGTCCATCATTTATCTGCTCCTATACGTGGATGATATTATTCTCACTGGAAATAATGCCACCATCCTCCAGAAGTTTATCTCTCGGGCTAGTTCAGAATTTGCTCTAAAAGATTTGGGAGCTCTAAACTATTTCTTGGGGCTTGAGATCACTTCGCAACCTGATGGCATTTTCATTGGCCAAGCAAAATATGCACATGATATATTATCTCGTGCCAAGCTACTCGACTCCAAGCCCGTTGCCACACCCTTGGTTGCTGGCGAATCCTTAATCAAAGAGGGCACTCCATTCTCTGATCCTACACTTTATCGTTCCTTGGTCGGCGCCCTGCAGTACTTGACCATAACTCGCCCCGATCTTTCCTATGCAGTCAATCTCGTGAGTCAATTCCTTCATTCACCCACTGAAGATCACTTCAATGCAGTCAAGCGCATCCTTCGTTACATTAAAGGCACTGTTCATCTTGGTCTCTCTTTCACTCGCCAGCCCGATCTTTCATTTATTGGATATTCCGACGCCGACTGGGCACGGTGTGTTGACACTCGTCGCTCCACTTATGGTTATTCCATCTTTCTAGGAGGAAATCTTGTCTCTTGGAGCGCAAAGAAACAACCGACAGTCGCCCGCTCTAGTTGTGAATCCGAGTATCGAGCCCTTGCCAATGCAGCTGCAGAGATTGTATGGCTCTCCAATTTACTACGGGAGCTTCGTGTCTCGATTCCTACGCTGCCGACTTTACTGTGTGATAACAACAGTGCCGTCTTCCTCAGTCAGAATCCGGTTGCACATAAACGAGCCAAGCATATCGACATTGATTGCCACTTCGTTCGAGAGTTAGTCTCCGCTGGAAAGATTCACACCAAGTTCGTACCATCAGATCTTCAGCTTGCCGACATATTCACCAAGAGTTTGCCGCGGCCCGCCTTTGAACACATTCGATCCAAGCTCTGCGTTTGCTTTCACCCCACGCAACGCTTGAGGGGGGGTGTTAAGAATAATAGTTAGCATATATTCCTTTATTATTGATGTATATCTCTTCCTTGTATAGTATGATATGATCCCTATTTTTACGGATCAATTTGTTGTAATCTTGTATTATTTATAGTGGCAATAACATCAATCACCTCATTAACGGTGATACAATCTTCTTCTCTCATCCTTTCACTACTATGTAAATTCCCCATCACTTCAATAAAGTATACTATACAATGCAGTAAAAAACTCTTCTTTTATGGCATTTGACGGAGATTTACCATAATATATGATAATTATGGATTAGTGTCAGTGTTCAAAATGCTTTTATGATGCAACTTTTTGACACTCTCACCTTCATCCAGAAAATCTTGATACATGTTGAAGACAAGCAATTTCAACTCGAATCAATTCGGAAGTGGCTAAGCGAGTTGAAAGATGTGGCTGTGAGATTGAAGACGTGTTGGATGAATATGCCATTGAGATCCCAAAGCTGAAGAGCAAGCTTAGCGAATTTAACCCTTCTAGTTTCACAATTGGACGAAGGATGAAAGAAGTTGCTGAAAAATTGGAAGACATTGCACAAAAGTGTAACAGATAAGTTGCTGAAAAATTGGAAGATATTGCACAAAAGTGTAACAGATTAAATCTGGGGAAAGCTAATGTACCAATCTCAAGCCACATGTTGATTGGCATCGGAAGATGGGAGCCTTGGTCAATGTACCGGATGAGATATATGGAAGGTACGAAGATAAAGAGATGATTGTAGATGTGTTGGTGAACCAAGTTGCAGATTTTCAGCAACTATCTGTGTTGCCTATAACGGTGTTGGAGGCCTTGGAAAGACAACACTTGCCCAACTAGTCTATAACTGGTGTTGGAGGCCTTGGAAAGACAACACTTGCCCAACTAGTCTTTAACGATGAAAGGGTAAGTCTACATTTTGATATACCAAAGTATGGGTTTGTGTTTCTGATCATTTTGATTTGAGGATTTTGCTCAAGGAAATAATAGAAGCGGCCACTTCAATTGCGTGTGCTTCAGAGTTAAGGTCTTGGATAATTTAGAAGGTTACCTCCGGGAATTGTTGAACCAGAAAAGATACTTATTGGTATTGGATGATGTGGGATGAATCCATTGAAAAATGGTTTGTGTTATCAAGTATTTTGGCATGTGGCTCAAAAGTTCTTCAATTCTTGTCAGCACACGATCTAAAAAGGGTTGCAGATATCATGTGAACACTTCCAACTTATTGCTTGAAAGTGTTATCTAAAAAGGGTTGCAGATATCATGTGAACACTTCCAACTTATTGCTTGAAAGTGTTATCTGAAAATGATTGTTGGTTTTTGTTGTGACAACGAGAATTTGGAGAAGAGAATGAGCACTTTTATCCTAAGTTGGAAAGTATAGGAAGGCAAATAGTCAAGAAATGCGCTGGTGCTCCTCTAGCAGCTGAGGCTGTTGGAGGTCTTTTGCGGTTCAAGAGAGAAGATGAATGGATCCGTGTCAGAGAGTAAAATATGGGATCTTCATGCAGAAACTTCAATATTTCCGCCCTTGATATTGAGTTATCTTCATCTGTCTTTAGAATTGAGTCTGTGTTTTGTTTATTGTGCAGTCTTTCCAAAGAATTATATAATTGAGAAGCAAGATTTGATCTTTCGTTGGATAGCTCATGGATATATTTCACCAAACGGAACAGAGGAAGTGGAGGATGCTGGTCATCGGATATGGAATGAGTTGGTTTTGAGTTCCATTTTCCAAGAAGTTAAGACAACAGGAACTGAAACTACTTGCAGGATACATGATCTTGTTCTTGATCTGAATGATTTCCCATAGACTTGGGACATAAAATATGTTTTCATTTTAATGCCCAATAATTATAGTTTTCTCCTGAAAAAATTGGGATTGGAATTTGATTGTTATTTGATAAGGACATTTTTATAGGTATAGTAATGGTAATGGAAATTTTTTATTAGTATGTTTGGTGATATTGCGGAAGCTAGTTTACGCCCAATCTAACCGGGCTCTGATACCACTGATGGTTTTTGAAGGTTGGATATTGAAGGTTGGATATTGGTGAGAGATATCTGATGGTTTTTGAAGGTTGGATATTGGTGAGAGATGTGTTTTAGTATATATGAACTTAGGATAGGAGGGGTTTAAGGAAAGATTTAGTAGCAAATAGTTGACTTCTTAGTTGATAAGGATTTTGAAAGCTATATTTTCACTTTATTGCTTTGGTTTCTAATTCATTTCTTACAAATGAGCTCCTCCCATATTTATAGGAGGTCTTAGAAGTTTCGAGAGTATTCTTTCATATTCTATTTCTAGATTAATCTGGAATACTCTTCTTCTCTCTTTATTTATTAATATTCTTTTAATCTATATTATTCTTTCACTTTCTAGAATACTCTAGATACATCTATAAAATTCTAGATCATTCTATAAAATTGTAGAGAATTCTAGAAATGTGCATCACTTTCTAATAGTTGGATGCATGGAGTTGCAGCCTCTTGAATATGTGTTCCTTCTCTAGTAACCTTGAGAATCTTACTTCTCTTCTGAGTCCAGTTTGACACCAAACGCACTAAAGAATGCACTCCAGAAGACTCAACATGGGAAGGTCCCTGTAATCTCAAGGAAGTGTTCATCTGGAATGCAGAAGAGTTCCGTTTTCCAGAGAAATGGTTCGGAGGCCTGAAACATCTTCAAGCATTGGTGATTGATCAATGCAATATAGGGAGTTGTTTTCCAGACGGGGCATCTCACAGAGCTGGAGGGACTAACTATATCTAACTGCTCGGATCTTGTAGAGTTGGGAGACAAGATTCAAAATCTGCATCACCTTAAAAGCATCGAACTAGGTTGTCTACCCAACCTGGTGTCCCTGCCAGAATGCTTACAGGAAATCTCGACACTCCAATCTCTAACATTGTACAGACTGACTTCACTGCCAGACGGGTTGGGTAATCTCACGTCTCTGCTGCAGTTGAACATTGCTGACTTACCATCACTGCCTTCAACCATCCAAGGAATGACAAATCTCAAGTCTCTATACATTTCTGGTTGCCCACAATTGGCACCTCGGTGCCAAAGAGACGGAGAGGATTAGTATAAGATTGCCTACATTCCTCAGCTTCACATTCAATCTAATTCCTAGACAGGTATATATATATTATCTTACTTTGTTTTTTTTTTTGTCCAAAGATGCTTGGTAGTCATGAATATTGAAGTGAGCCCCCACCTTTTCTGATGATTTATCCATGTTAGTATACTCGCTTGGAGTGGCAGAACTTGGCTATCGATGAATCAAATTAAATTAGAGCAATCAAATCTTCATAAACTCGCTCTTTCTCTCCACATTAATTCATCCGTTTCAATGATTAACAGGCTAAGAAGCAACTGAACTGGCTCTAAAGAACAAGAAGCAGCCAATGGTGAGTTGGTTTCCTATGTTTCTTGTTAATTTTTGCTAGCAAGGATAGAAGAATGAACATGTAATATATATTCGTTCATATTCAAAATTGTCAAGAGTTTTTGAGCAACAAGTTTCTGCTTCAGGAAATTGAATCTGCTACGTACGGTTTGGACTCTGTGCCAGGTGGTCTTCGTATTCAAAGCTTTCTCATTTTACAGTGTCTTCGGACCTTACCTTACAATGTCGTTTCTTGCAACTGTTTTTGGTTATGTTGAAGATGCAACAGAAACGACAGGCTAATATGAGATGTCACATAGATAGTATTTGCCTACTTGGTCGTTTGTATACGAGCAAGCTTAAGGGAGTTGAGATGAGAGTCCAATTGCAAGGACCTAACTTCTACTATCAGTTTTTGATATTTTTTTACATGGCTAATTCTATCCCTCTGTTCACTTGGAATGGTCACTCACACTGCATTTCTTTTTAGCTCGACACATTCTTATCGTTAGCATTTTGTCATTTTATATTGGAAAATAAATGGAAGGAAAGAAACGTCTCGTAATACTATCATGATCTATCGCGTCTTATTAATGAATACTGCCTGAAAGCATTTGAAATGAGCTCCAAACAACTTCAATATGCTCACCCTTTATGAAGTTTTATCCATGTTCGTTCTGTGCTTGGAGTTAAGGAACTTCACTGTTGATGAATCAAATTTAACATGAGCAGTTCAATCTTCATCACCTCTGATTTTTGTGTGTTCTATACTCCTTCACAGAGTCAATAACTTCTAAAAAACTGACCTTATTGTGTTTACTTTTTGGGATGATTCAAAAGTTACTCATGATGTTTAATCTAATTTAAATATTACCAAGTATTGTTTCCTATAAAAACTGCATCAATTGTAATAAGTAGGGAGTTGTTTTGCGATGGGATGGCTACGACACCTCACTGCTCTTGAGGAACTAACAATAGAATGCTGCTCGGAGTTAGCCAATGCTCTCGATGAGATACAATACCTCCATCTCCTTAAACGCCTCATACTCGTTTACGTTGATGAAATGGTATCCCTACCAAAAGAATTGCAGCATATCCCGTCACTCTAATCTCTATTTCTAAACTCACTAACTAAACTCACTTCACTGCCGGATTGGTTGGGTAATCTTAGGTCTCTTAAAGAGCTCGGCATTTTCCACTTCCCAGAGGTGCCATTGCTACCATCAAGCATCAAAGGAATGACAAATCTGAGGTGCCTCTATATCGACGGATGCCCACAACTGCAAAGACGATGTGAGAAAGAAAAGGGTGGGGATTGGAACTACATTGTTCATATTCCTGAACTCCATATTCCATCTTTTAGAGACTCATAGCAAGGTAATTCACTAATTGCTTCATTTATTTTTCTTGTTATTTTTCCGGTAAGATTAGAATATCAAGAAAACTAAAAAGTGGAGCACCAATGGGCAAGCCCCCAGAAATGTTTGCTCAGAGTAAAAATCACCAGATTGATAGATCAATGGTGCTTATTTGCCAGGCCAGGCATGCAGTGGCGCTTGTGTTTCAAATTTAACGGGAAGGAGAACTAATATAATGTGGTGATTCTGGACACAAGACTCCTCAGATGTATCTTGGAAAGGATTATCATAATTCATGGTTGGAAACAAAAAAACCTGCAGCATTAATATTGTCTTCTCTTATCAATGTAACTTACTTCTTGCAGTCTCCCATTTTCATTGAGATTGATCATGCAGTCTTTCTTGTCACGAACGTACTTATTCTCCATCATCACTGCTTTGCCAACATTAAATGTTCTGGAGATCAACAAGCAAGCAATGAGAATTTCCCATCAAATTTCTATCTTTTTCTTTGCAGTAGATTGATTATTCATGAGCACAATAATCAGCCAATCCAACGGCCAAACTACGGAGTGTCTGGTAGGATGGTTTGGGGAAGGGGGAATGGAAAGGATGAAAAGTGGCTGCTTGGGATTCAGAATCATTCCTCTACAGTAGTATATCTTCCTTTTTGGGAATGCACCAAGCCCTCTATAAATTGGAGGAGTGAAAGTTATCCCATACCTGTTGCCATTCTCCTTAACTTACAAAGCACCCCTTAAGTCTTGCAGATAGATATAAGGCTGGAGATAACATTAACTAACTTCGAACAACATAAGCTAGCAACATGTAAAATCATTTCAATTCCTGACAAAGAACTTGATTTTAATAACCGTTTCAATCCACAGAAATGTTTAACTTAGCAGGCATTCCAGAAAAAATAATGTGAACATATCTAACTGGAACAAATATTAATTTACTTTTATAAAGAAAAGCCCATGCTTTGAAAAATGCAGTAAAGTCACTTTTGCACAAGGCAGATTCTCATTTTGTAACGTTACACCAGATTAGCTAAATGTTCAAGCAAATGTCACCACAGGTGCTACAGCAACCCTCTATGAGGGATTTCAAATCAACTTGACAACAGAAAATAATACTACTCTTATTAGGTAAAAACTGAGCACTGAAAGTAGAAAATTCAACAATCAGAATGTGAATTTCCATATTTGTTCTTTTGTAATTTATATGTCCAGAACCTTGAAACAACTTTTTTACAATAATAAGAAACAAGAGAGAAAAAATAATGCAAAAGATAGCACCATGGCCCCTATAATGCAACAAAATAAAATGAAAACTCTCACATTTAAATTAGTTATCAATAAACGAAAAGAAGATAAAAAATGTATACGCATACATAAATATATCAACATCAATACATATTATTCTTGTTGCAGTTGGTTCAAAGCATAGAAATTTGCAAAAAGAATCTCTAGAGACAAATTTCCTTCATAAATATTGCAGCATACTTCTGCACTACTAATTTTCAGTTAGTTATAAGCTTCCCATACCAAACTCATTTTAATGAAGAATCACCTGGCGCTTGTTGGGAAGAAATCCTGGGCAATGGTACTGTATCTTCTTGCCAATAGAATCTGCAGCCTGTAAAAGCGCTACCTTTTGTTTCGTCAGAGAAAATTCTTGTTTTTTCAGCTTTCCCTTTCTCAAAGAATCGCGTAGAGGAGGTTGCCTGTAAACTTTCTCACATACATTCTTTGGATGAAGCCTTTTACACCAATATTCCTAAGAAAACATGTCATGAAGAATATTAATCTTGAGATTGAATTTCACATTACATTTTGTATTAAAATATTAGTTATCGCTACAAGAAAAATGCACATAGATAAGGGTTAAAAACCCTTGTTGTAGCCTAAATCAACCCTTGTCGTAGGTGGTGTTGTCGTAGGGTCCCAAAAAATTTCGCACATAGACAAGGGTTTTTAACCGTTGTCTTAGACAGCTACGACAACGGTTTTCGCACATAGACAACGGTTTTTAACCGTTGTCTTAGATGTCTACGACAACGGTTTCAGTGCAAAGACAACAGTTATGACAACAGTTTTCACATTTAACCACGTTTTTTTGACAGATACAACAACAGTTTTCGCACATATTGAATCGTTGTCGTAGGTTAGTTGTTTCCAAATAACCGTTGTCCTTGCTATCTACCACAACGCTTTGATAATGGTATTTGACAACAGTTTTTAACAAAATTACTATCTTGGAGTTTTTAATTACTTAACGTTCTATTAATGTCATTTACATAATTAGAAGAAAAAGAAGATGAGAAAAAAGAAGCCATGAAAATGGCTTATTTCCAGCTTTATCATCACCTCTTTTAATTTCCTCATCAACATAGCCCATTTTTCACAAGTGCTCTTGAGCATCAAATCACCACACTGTCCATGAAGGTCACCCAAAACTTTGACAGGAGCCTTTAATTGAAGAAATGTTTGTTCATTCATGAAAATGTCCTCAGCAGCATAACAAAGCTCACCAACTTCATAAGAGTCCAGAAAAAAAATTTATTTGACGCCACAATACAAACAGACTCGAGACCTACACAACTGAAAACAACCCAAAATCACAGCATAAAACCATGCTTAAAATAGGAAAAGATGCACAAAACCAGACAAGTATAAACAAACCCATATTTTATTGATAAGTATAGAAAAAGTCTTCAATTCAATGACAATCATATTTGATTCCAACTAACTCATTTTTTATTGATATCATATTAGACTACTCAATTTTTGCTTGTATCATTTACAATTAAAATAAGATATTTAATTATAATCATTTAATTATAATTTATTCCAAACCTCGATTTACAAAAAATTCTCCACATAAACATAAAATCAAACACTTCAATAACACCAGAATCTCACCTCAATCGCCTGTAAAAAGTAGTTTCCAAAATCTTGATTTTCCCCTTGTTTATGGCATATATGAATCTACACTTGTAATATAGAGAAAATTCACAGCTTAAAAGAAGGAAGCACTGCAATCTGCAAGGATTACAAACTTCATGTGAGAACAATATCACTTTAAAAACATTAGAAAGCCTGTTATACATCCAATACAAGAGTTCTTGTTAGCAAACACAATTTAAGAGGAGGTAAATTCGATATTGTAGAACAGTCAAAGTGTACAATCATCCATTCACTAGGAATCCATTTAAGGGTCTGACATATAAACAAAGAAACAACAAATGCATGATAGAATCTGAAATAAGGTATATATCAGAATTCATTGTCTAACTTCATAGCTGGGGGTCTAACATGTGGTACTAAATATTTAAGATAGGAATTAAGATATTTCAGGTATGAAATACATAGTATGCTTAGAGTTAGGATATCAATTAAATAGAAACTAACAGATAATACAAAAAATAACATCTTACGAATAAGAAACCACAAAGCATAAGTAACCTTTTATTCATGAGAATCAGTACTGCAATTGAGTGCAAAATAGCACATTGATCAACAGAGATAATAGTTATGCAATTCAGAAACTAAAATTAAGAAAAGGAAATGCCACTAGAGTAGAATGGGAGCAGAAGATGACAATGCCCCTAGAGAAATATGAGGATACTTCAATCTGAACCATGCTGCCAATACCGCAAATTAATCGAACTATAATTAACATTAATTAATGAATATCTCCCCAAAAAGAAGGGCCATGAAAATCCCTACTTCCACCATAAGAAACTCCTAGGACAACATTGAGAAATTAGAAAGGATGTGAAAATTCAATGAATGAGAACTAATGAAATTTCTGTCACAATACCAAGCAAAATTTTGATCAAAAGCTTGCAAATTTCTCCAAGCTATCATTATTTAAATACTATTACTATATAGCTTACATATCCAAAGCGAAACAACATAGGAATGAGGATCAAGTCACGTATTATATAAACAATCCATGATAGCTTAGCAGAGTTATGCAGAATCAAACAACAAATCAATCCATTCATCTATGATCACTGGCAACAACATTTGGTGTTTATTCACCAATTTATTATAATTCTTCATAAATAATTTGCCCACTAACACACACACACAAGAATAACAAAATTAAAAGCAAAATCAACTCACTTTTCCGATCATTCATTTCGAAGCCCACCATTTTTGTCCAAATCAATACAATGTTCTGCGATTTCTCAGCTGAAACTGGAATCCAAAATCCTGCAAACTAAAATATACAATCATGATTCACGACACGATAAACAAATGAAGAAACACATAGATAGAAATTGAAGAAGACACTCATTTTTCCTCGAAATGCTAACAAAAAATTCCAATGTATAGGATATTTGGAAGCGATGATATATTTCAGAAATTTTGATTACAAGCGGCGGCGAGGACAGCAACTGGGGCAGCGGCGGCGATGAGAGAGAGAAGGGGAAGCAGCGGCAAGGGGAGGAGCGAGAGATAGCTAGGGTTTTAAAGTAGCGGCGGCGGTGGGTAGCGGCGGCAATGGGAGACAGAAAGGGAAGCGGCGACGTGGAGAGGATGAAGAGATAGCTAGGGTTTTCAAGGCGACGACAATGAGAGAAAAGGGGAAGCAACGACGTGGGGAGGAGAGAGAGATAGCAGTGGCGCCGGGGGGCAGCGGTGGTGAGGGGAGAAGGGAGAGATAGCTGGGGTTTTCAATTGGAATATGAATTTGGGATTTAGTTTCATACTTTGGGTTTTTTTTTTTACATGGAATAATATTATAATTAAAAAAATCAATTTAATTTACTCTACGACAACGCCACATGAGGTAAAGACAACATTGGAAAGTTACCGTTGTATTAGGAATCAATGACTACGTATTTACGACAAGCGTTGTCTTAGGGCTCAATTTTAACCTAAGACTACGCCTCTACGACAACCTCAAGTCACCACCGTTGTCTTAGGCCTCAATTTCACCCAACGACTACGCCTCTACGACAACGCCAGGAAATAACCCTTGTCTATGAGAGCATTTTTACACTCTACGACAACGGTTTTATCTACGACAACGCCAATTTAATCTACGACAAGGGTTTTTTGGTAAAACACATGTCTTAGGGGTGTAGTCTATGAGAGAATTTCTTGTAGTGTATTCTCATAGTATTCTGTTTCAATGTCAACAACTACTGTTGCAAAAACTGCCCATCCACTAATCAAATCCCTTCATCCCTAAAAAATTCATGTTCCGAGAACATATTTTGCATAAATAAGGTTCCTGAATTAAAAATTAGAGTTAGTCTTGAATTGAAATTTTAATAATGTGCTTATAACAAACTTATGGCTAGTTATAAAAAACATGCATGATGGATTTTAAGAATAAATGGATGGACATAAGTTAGATATGAAGGTTTACAAAAGATTGTCTTAATTGAGTTAACCAACAAAACAGATTATACTTTACAGAAGTTGGACTCTATTTTTCGGATGGAGGGAGCACTATCTAGCACCAAGCCTTTTCTAAAACCCTTTCTATAATCAGATATTCTGCTACAAATCGTCTTTCAGACTTGCTATTTTAAAGTTCATCTCCCTATAAATCAAGAAATTATCAAGAATTATCGACATTTAAAGTGCCTCGAACTACTACAAACTGATTATATTTAAGAATTAACTTAAACGTATACATAGTGCAGAAATAATTTACAAATTTCTATCTTTTTCTTTGCAATAGATATCTAATTAACTAGCAACTTTACTGATACCTGAATAGTTAAATGAACATAATTTGAAGTTCCCACAAACAATTTACTATCTATCCAAAAAGTTAGTCCATTCCATAAGTTATAGAATACCATTGCAACAATTTAATCACATTACAAACAACTATGACGCACCTCAATTTGTTAATCCAAACAACTGGATCACAAGGTTCAGAGATTTGTCTTCATTTGACAGCTAATGAATAAACGCCATGCCAGGGCATTGTAGGACGTCCATATGGTCGCTCTTCAGATTAAGATGATCAGTCAGTTGAGGCAATAACCATCAGAATACAAACACTACTAAAAACAGGAAACCACCAAGACTTCATGTAAGGAGAAAATTATAGTCCAGATTACATTTTGTCAAATTAAATGAACCACACATGAAAACACTCTATTGATAGTGACCAGGGGCGAGTGAGAGCGATGGGCTGTGACGCGGCAGCAAGGGCAGCTTCGTGGGATTCCGAGGGGAGCGTTAGGGGTGCAGCGGCAGCAAGGGCAGCGGAGGTGGGGGCAGCGACAGCGAGGGGGAGGAGAAAGAGATAACAGCGGCGACGAAGGCAGCGGAGGAGGAGGCAGCGGTGGCGACAGCAGCGGTGGAGGGGCAGTCGCGGCGTGTAGAAGATGAAGAAAAACTTAGGGTTTTCGACTGGGGATTTGAATTAAGACATCTGTAGCGACGCAGCGGTGTGGGCAGCAGCAGCGAGGAATCGGCAGCGACGGCAGCGGTGGAGGGGGTAGCGGCGGTGAGGGTGAGCTACGGCGTGAGGGAAGCGGCGTGAGGGAAGCGACGCAAGGGCCGCGGCAGCAGAGGGAACGGCTAGCGGCGTGGGAGAGCGACGACAGGGAAGAGCTGGCAGGAATGGGTACGCGCCGTGAGGCAACGACTGGTGGCGAGGCAGCGGCTGGCGGCGTGGGAGAGCGGCGGCGACCTCACCGACGGCGGCGACAGCTAGGGTTCCGATTGATTATGAAGGGAAATCTAGTGAATTTGGGGATTTTGATTTTGGGTAATAATTTGTCTAGGTAAATTTTAAATGTATTTACATATAGTAATAGTAATAATAAATAAAAAATCAAGTTTATTTAGTCTACGACAACGCTTTGACAAGGTTATGATAACGCTATAAAGTTGTCGTTGTCTTAGGGATAAATGACTACGCCTCAACGACAACCTCATATAGTACCCGTTGTCTTAGGCATCAACGACTACATATCTACGACAACCTCGTATCATAAACGTTGTCATAGGGTTCGTTTTGTACTTAAGACTACACCACTACGACAACGTCAAGTCACCAGCGTTGTCTTAGGGCTGAATTTTACCCTACGACTACGCCTCTACGACAATGCCAAAAAAATGTCGTTGTCTAAGAGTGGATTTTTGTGCCCTAAGACAACAGTTTTGTCTATGACAATGCTAAATTTGGCTACGACAACGGTTTTTTCAAAAAACCGTTGTCTATGTGCATTTTTATTGTAGTGATAATGACGAGTTCTTCTTCGTTTTCTTCAACTTTAACAAGTGTATGATTGTTGGAGGATTTCTTCAAGGGTTTCAATGGAGTTGCATGTAATGTATGTGGTAACTTGAGGAATAAGAATGATATGTATTGTGAATTTTATATAATGGGGTGTGTTTAGTAGATATAGGATGGGGTGTATATTAGAAATTGTAATTTTTATAATATATATTTTTATAAAATGATTAGTAAGGGTATTTAAGTCTTTTTATAATTATTTTTATTTTGTATTAAATTAATGGGGTGTGTTTAGTATTGCTTGGGGTGTGTATAGAATTGCCCTTGGTTGATCCGCAAATTAAGGAATGATAAATTACTTAACCCAACAAGAGCTACCAAAACTCAATTTTTAATTTAAAATGAACATTTCATAGTACTTTGAATCATTAATTTGTTAAATAATATTTTTATTATAATTGATTGACATATTTACATACATGTAAATCCACTGGTAAAAAACTTGCAACGAATTATGTCATTTTATCAATAAATCGAGAATCTCATCATTTGGTCACCTCGTCAAAGATACAACCAAGGATAAAAATATCGTGAAATATCGTGGATATATCGCAGATACGGATATTGAATGTTAATGTTTTTTTTCCTGGGTATCGCGGATATATATGTCGTAAAATATCGATATCGATTTCGATATCGGTTCAATGTAGTACAAAATTGGATGGAAATTGGGAAATATCGTGGATATATCGCAAAATATTGCATGTATATCAATATGAGCGATTTTGATTCAAAAAATTGAACTATGTGATTTTTTTTACTTTGTATTATGTATTTTGTTTGATAGTATAAGGAATATATTCTCTTCTCACATCAATCTTTCATATCCATATTTATAGCCATATTTTGTGGCTTTTTGAAATTTCCATTCCTTTAACCAATTATTACTTCATTTACTTCTTTTTTTTTCTAATTTTTTTGCATGATATATTTCTCTATATAAAAGGATAAATGCAAGTGAACATTCTATCATACATTTTAAGGTTCAAGGTATGATATAAGTAACTCTCTCCCAACATTTTTGATTAAATTAATTTCAATTATTTACTTTATAGATTATGACTATTTTAATGTATCTAATTTTTATTTTTTTTTATTTTGGATAAATGGCATTGACATTGGAGAGGAAATATTTGCACCACTATATATATCACTTAATTGTCATTTGAAAAACTACGAATTGGTATGTAAATTTAATCTTCTTTTTTTTTTCATTTTAGTTGATAAAAATAGCATTTTGTTGGTATATTGTAAATTGCTATGTTTAATTGTGCTAATTATGTATATGTTAGGTGAAGCATTTAGTTAACTTATAGAAGTTTATTATAAAATCATAATTTTACAATTAATTATGTTATAGTGAAGCACTGGTATGTAAAATGTAATGTTGTAATTGTGTATTTACAATTAATTGTCATAATTAGTTTTAGTAAATTGTTATGTATCTACATATTCTGGTTGTATGACTTTGAATATTTATGACTTTTATTACTTTGAAATTATAACTTCAGTTGAAGTGATTGATTTTTTGTTTTCATAATATGTTTATAATAACTTTATAATCTTTTTTTTTTCCAAAGGTAATATAAAATAAATGGTAACTGGAAGTGGAAATGGCAGTGGCACAGTAGACAATACAAGATTTGATCCTGCTTGGAAATATTGTAGAGCCATTCCTAATAACAAAAATGGAACTATTTGCAATTTTTGTGGTCTTGTACTTCAAAGTTGAGGTATTACTCGTTTTAAGTATCATTTGAGTCATACAGATCCTAGAAAAACTTCACGAACATGTACACTTGTGCCTCCCGAAGTTAAACAAGAGATTCGTAACTTACTAAAAATGAAAGATGTTGCAAAACAAAAGAAAGCTCAAAAAATAAAGGACATTTGAGCAAAACTGCGTCAAGGCTTAAGAGATGAGTATGATGATGAAGATAAGGATGAGGATGATGTGTTCATGTATCCCGCTGACCTTGATCGATCAAAACGAAAATCATATCAGGTTGCCATGGAAGCTTCCAAGGCTAGTGAATGGGAAAGACAACAAAGACACACTTGGAATAGTAATAAAAGAGGCAATTCAAGTCGAAGTGTTGATGAACCTTCCCAAATTCGTCGAGCACATAGTGTTCAAGAATCAAGTTTGGAACCACCTCCAGTTGCACCATCTTTATACATATCAGAAAGAGCAAAACAAAAGAAGATCAAAGATGTATTTTCCCATGGTAGCCTCAAAGAGAAATTGGGCAGAATTGTGAGTAAGTTCTTTATTTATGAGAATTTGCCACCTGGAAAAGCATCCTTACATCATTTCAAAAATATGATTGTTGCAGTGCCAGAAGTAGGTACATGAGTGCCCCCACCAAGTCCATATGAGATCAAACATAAATATCTCGATATGGAGCATAAAGAAATGAGTGATTATGTGAATGCTCAGAAGGAGAAGTGGGAGACTTATGGGTGCACTATCATGTAACCTACTTTTCATGGTTGTCCATCATAAATTTCATGGTCTACTGTAAGGGCAGAACTGTATTCCTTAAGTCGGTTAATTCTTCGAACAGAATCAAAGATCATCAATACATATATTCATTGCTAAAAGAATTGGTGTTGGAGGTTGGGAAGAAGAATGTCGTACAAGTTGTTACTGATAATGGGTTGGCTTTTGTGAAAGCAGGAAAAAAACTGATGAGTAAGTATAATTTGTATTGGACGCCATGTGCCGCCCACCGTATCGACTTAATATTCGAGGATATTGGAAAAAGAGAGAGTGTTGCGGAGGTCATTTCAAAGGCTAGACAATTAACCAACTATATTTATAATCATGGTTGGTTACTTGCACTAATGCGAGAGATATATATGTCAAGATGATATTGTACGACCAGGAGCTACACGTTTTGCGACGAATTATATCACGTTGGATACCCTTTTAAAGAAAAAGCATAGCTTGAAGCGGTTGTTTACGAGTGATGAATGGGGAAATAACCGATTAAGTAAAACAGATTTGGGCAGAAACACTACAAGAAAATCGCTGATAGACAACGGTTAAAAACTGTTGTCGTAGGCTAGAAAGCAGCGTTGTCGACTTGTCGTAACCAAGGTTGTTGTAGGGGTCAGCAAATTTTCGCTCATAGACAACGGTTTTTAACCGTTGTCTTAGAGCCCTACGACAACGGTTGTTACGCACATAGACAACGGTTATTAACCGTTGTCGTAGGGTTGTGGTTCCAAATAACCGTTGTCTTATCTATCTACGACAACGCTTTGACAACGGTTTTGCGCCGTTGTCGTAGAGACCGACGACAACGGTTTTTAACCGTTGTCTTGCCGTTGTTGTAGCTATCTAAGACAACGGTTTTTAATCTTTGCCGTTGTCGTAGACCCTTATTACAACATTTTTGAAACTGTTGTAGTAGTCTATTTTCAGCGTTGTCTTTTACAAGTTCTAGCAGCATTTAAAAATTATTATATATTAATTGAAATTCAAATATACAAAATAAACATTCAACTCAAAATAGTCATATCAAATTGAAATATTCATTTAACAGTTTAATTTAAAGATTGCATGATACAAAGGGATCCAATCCATGAGGGGAAAACAGTACACCTAATCAATTTAACAAGCAGAATGATTTGTCAATACAATTACTCTTCTTTCTTCTTTAATTCCTCTCATTTCCAGTCTTTGCAATTTTTTCTTTCCGATATCTGCACCAAAAATAACAATAATAATATTAGCTAACTAGTTAGTGACATGAAGAAGAGGTTTTGCCAAAATAAATATCAATTCCAATTACTAGAACAAATAACAAATAGATGGTTACCAGCAGTTGTATAATGCAACAATGAAGCTCAGATTAAAGAAGTTCAGATGCAATTTTGACCAAAAAAACAAAAAAAAAAATATGATGAAAGAAAAACTCAAGCAAATGGGTCAATTGCCTGAAAGCAAGAACTGATTATCAAAGAGATTATAACATGTGCTGCAACACTAACCACTTTGAAAATGTAAGTTAATTGTAATTAAAATAAACAAGACAAAATAAGGCATGTAGCATTCAATCACTCAATCATGAATATAACTGTAAGATTAAAGCCTACCATTGATATAATTACAACATCTGCTTCACGGCCTTGGAAACTATTAATAGTAGCAACCTCAACTCCAGTGGCTAGAGGAATATCGTCTAGCCTGTCTCTTAGTAGTTGCACCTGAGCAACATAAGGAGATTGTACAACTATGGTAGCTGGGCTAACACCTACAAATAGTTAATATTTTGAAAATTATGACCAAGACATTTACAAATTAGTGTAATGGTAGTTGTCAAATATGACTAGAAAGAAAAAACTATTTGAGGGGTTTAATGGTTTGTGAAAACCTAAGATTAAATTATTAGACGCAACTCCTCAATTTTCCTCTTATGATAAATTTCGACCATTATTCATCTTCATCACATACATGCTTCAATGACACCGCTTTACAGGAGACAGAAAACAAGGAAAGACACTGAAAAATTGCTGCCTTTAAACATTAAATCTATTGTTAACTGAATTGAAAAACTTGCGTTGAAGAAGATAGTACTTGTCATATAGATCAATATACAGAACCCACTATGTCGCTTCTATCAAAGTGTAAACAGAATTAAATAAATAGTTAAGATAAATGCCTTGAATAATTATCACAACTTTAAACGAGATGTCCAGGAATCACCCCTATTATCTCACTAAAACTTTGTGAGTCAGTGTCTTCCTCAATAAACACACTGCAAAAAAAAAAAAAAAACTTGAACCTTCCAACAAAACTCCAACATAACCTCTTTACCTGCTCAACAGTCGCACGGTCTGCTTTCTCTGTCGTCTTAGTCTTACCAATAGCCATATCACGAATGGCAGTCGTAACAGAGTTTGACATCCCAACATCAAACCTTCCTTCCCACTCCTGTACATCAATCGGCTCGCTATTATAGCTATAACACGCACAATGTTATTGAAAGATAGACAAACAATCACCAAAAAGACAGGCAAAGACTCTAAATGGTTACTTTGAGCTGCCATTTATCCAAATATCCCAATTCAAACAAAACTTATGCAGAATGAACCGCACAGACACTTCCAATTCTATCTAAAATTAGACAGCTTATGCAATGCAAGAACAGTTAATTGCAGAAAACAAGATCAAACACCAAAAATGATTCACATTGACCTTTCCCTGGCCTCCCCATGTAGTAGACCCTGCCCAGATGGTTCAGCAGCGGGGTGAGGCGAGTCACTAGGGCTTCGTCGCCGCCGGTGAAGATGGAGAGCACCGCGAGTGGATCTCGGCGGCGAGGGAGGGGTCGGAGGTAGTCATGTCGATTAGGATGCCGCCGGAGAGGGCACCGGAGGAGGGGTCGAGGATGACATGGTGGACGTCGGAGGGGTAGCCGACGATGGAAAAGATGACGTCGGATTGGGAGGCTAGGGATTTGGGGGAGGGCGCCCAGTGGGCCTCCATGGAAAGTAAGGATTCGGCATGAGAGGGAGAGAGGAGCAGTGGTAGGAGGAAGAGGAGAAGGGCGAGGCAGCGGGGGCGAGGGACGGAGGAGTGGGCACTGGCGGCGGGGGCAGCGGCGGGGAGCGGAGGCGGTAAAGTGAGAGAGAAGGGGGCAGCAAATGGTGTGGGTAAGAGGGAGAGATAGCAAGGATTTTTGAAGAGATGAGATACGACAGTGAGGGACGGAGGCAGGGGTGGCGGCGCGGCGGCGCAGCGGCGACGGCAAAGGCAGGGGTGGCGACGGTGGCGGCGTGGCAGCAAATGTGGAAAAGAGGGAGAGTGCTAGGGTTTTGAAAGGGGGTTTTGAATTTTAGATACTTAAAGTCATTTTTTACATATAAATGTGATATTATACTATTAGTAAATGACCCAATTACTTATAATAAATATTATAACAAAATAATTATAACTCAATTTATTATCATATATATTTAAACTAGTTTTTCATTTACTTGATATTTTCTGAAAATTAATCATAAACAAATAAAATTTAATTCAAAAAAATAATTATTTCACTTAATTCACCATATATATCATTTATAGTTTAATTAGAAATTTTTTTGTTCAAGTTTAATAAAAAAAAAGATTTCAACTTAACTTAGTCTACAACAACGCTATTATCAAGCTAGATTTGGAAGTCTAGGGTTCGATTGGGAAGGGATATCTAGTGTAAATTTGGGGATTTAGAATTTGGGGGTGTAATTTCTCTAAGTCTTTTATTTTATATGTATTTACATTTATATATAATAATAATAATAAAAGAAAATATTAAGTTAATTTAGACTACGACAACGCTACTATGAGGTTAAGACAACGCTATAAAGTTACCGTTGTCTTAGGGATCAATGATTACTCCTCAACTAAAACCTCATATTGTACTCGTTGTCTTAGGGATCAACGACTATATATCTACGAAAACCTCATGTCATAAGCGTTGTCTTAGGGTTCATTTTTTACCTAAGACTACACCACTACGACAACCTCAAATCACAACCGTTGTCGTAGGGCTGAATTTTACCCTATGACTACGCCTCTACGACAATGCCAATAAAGCGTCGTTGTCTATGAGCGCATTTTTCAGCCCTACGACAACTGTTTTGTCTACGACAACGCCAATTTTGGCTACGACAACGGTTTTTTCAAAAAACCGTTGTCTTAGGGGCGTAGTCTATGTGCATTTTTCTTGTAGTGAAAGTTAGAAAGACAAGTTCTTGATCACACATTTTGGGATGCTGTACAACATGTTAATTTTTATGAGCCCCTATATCGAGTTCTTCGAGTAGTGGACACTGAGGTCGTTCCTACTATGCTCATATTGTATGACTTATTTCGTGTATGAAGGATAAGGTGGAACGCTTGAAAGGATCACAGTGGATGGTGAAAATAATTGAATCTAGATGGGATCGTACGCTTTATCATCCATTACATGCTGCAGGTAACAATTGTCTTTTACATGAATTTAAAGCATTTTTATATTAATTACATGATACTCTAACAATCTTTATTAATTTTGTAGCTTATTACTTGAATCCTCGATTCCAATATCGTTCAGGAGTTGGTGATGATCCTATGTTAATTCAAGCGGTTGATGAAGTTTTTAACAAGTTGGACCCAAACTCTGATGGTGTAGCTCAATTTGGAAATGAGGTGATATAAATTTTATTTATTTATTTGTTATATACAAATATACTTGTTTTAAGGTAAAAAAAGATATAAAATGGTCATAAATGTGTAGCTCACATTTTTTCGTGACGGGAGAAAAGGATTTGTTGATCGTGCTGCCATTACTTCTCGAAGTACAATGGTTCCTTGTAAGTTGTATTAATTGAAATTTCTTTAAGACTGGTTAAATTTATAATTCAAATTATATATATATATATATAATGTGTTTTCAACAAAATTAATGTGCATTTTATGTTTATTGATGTATGTCAGCTGAGTGGTGGGTTATGTATGGCCACTCATCGCCTACATTAAGAAATTTGACAATACGAATATTATCACAAACGACATCATCTTCTGCATGTGAGAGGAACTGGAGCACTTTTGCATTAATACATACGAAGCAGCGGAATCGGCTTGCATATCCAAAACTTCAACAACTTATCTTTTGCTATTACAATATGAAGTTAAGGATTCAAGATATGGGAGCTGAAAATGACAAGGTTGCAGAGTATGAATATCTAGACCTATTAGATATAACTGCAGAAGAAAATGATGATGAAGAGGATCCGCTTTTTCAATGGGGTTCGACCAGCACACTTAGATGACAATGAAGGAAACTTTGATCCAAAAGTAGTTGGCTCGTGATTATGGCATTGATGTTGATAAAGTGTTACAACAAGAAGTTGATCATACATCTTCTACTTCAAAATCAAATAGCTATACTGATGGAGGAAATAGTGGAAATGATGACAATGATGATGGCAACGATGATGGTGAGAATGGTGGATATAATTAAGAGGATTATGTTTCAAACCAAGTGTTATTGAGTCCATTCACTGGTGAGGCCGAGTTTAGTCATGCAACACAAGATATGGATCATGGAAGCAGAGAAGGAGGTCCAGGGATAGGGGCTATTGCAAAAGAATACACTAGAAGACGTGTTTGGAATCAAGAAGAAAGTTCATCTATTGATTGTGAACGAATTTCAGTCAGTTTTGATTCCATGAATATGGGTAGCAATGAACGTAGTGATATGTCTCAAGATTCATATGTTGCTGACACCTTTGAAAGTTCACAATTTGGTTGGAGTACTCGAGATATTTTTCATCATCCACCTCCTCAAATGTCGTATGGAAATCAAAATGAGTATCAATAATATGATTGGATTAGTGTACACTATCCAATTCATGGTGAATCAGTTGGACGAGATAGATCAACTTATGAATGACATGTGCATAACTATATTAATAAGTACTGTAATGTGATGAGTTGATATCAGTACTGCTTGGATCAAGATGACATTCCATCTATTATGTTTGAACCTCATAGGTCATCCTTTTGGTACTAGTGTATTGTGTGATGTAATTTTAGTAATTTTGTCTTGTATTATGTAATATATTATCAGTTTTCATTCGAAAAACAATATTTATAATGCTTATTATCTATATGATAGTTTTAAATATATTATTTTAATGTGATTTTGAGTGGAATATATGTGTAATGAAGTGTAAAAATAATTCCTAAAATTTCATATTAAATTTCCATAATTTTAATAAGATTTCCGTTGTTTTTT
Organism: Scutellaria baicalensis; assembly: GCA_005771605.1. Classification (NCBI taxonomy): domain Eukaryota; kingdom Viridiplantae; phylum Streptophyta; class Magnoliopsida; order Lamiales; family Lamiaceae; genus Scutellaria; species Scutellaria baicalensis. The sequence continues at coordinate 4,551,747 of CM016721.1, read as the reverse complement.
TCAAAATTTTTGCGATATCGATATATCCATCGATATATCCGTAATCAAAGTTGCAATACGACATGCGATAACGATATTTTCATCCTTGGATACAACTGCTTCACTCTGACAATCTAAGACCATTTGTTTCACGTCCTGCATATCTTGAAAAAGATCAAATTTCACTTCAAGAACAACAAAACATAGTACTAGCTAGAGATTTTTTAGTGCAAAATATTTATGCATGGTTCTAGCTATCAAAACTGTTTATCTGGAATGCAAAGAGTTCCGTTTTCCAGAGAAATGGTTTCGAGGCCTGAAACATCTTCAAGCTAGCATTGGTGATTGATCAATGTGATATGGGGAGTTGTTTTCCAGATGGGGCATCTCACAGAGCTGGAGGGACTAACTATATCTAGCTGCTCGAATCTTGTAGAGTTGTGATTGACCTAACGTTTTCCATCCAAAAAGATAACGGACGGGACTGTTTTTTAACTTTTTGGGGTTGTTTCTGAAACCATGGGCCAATCTTGGCCCTGGACCTATCCTACGGGGCCACATGTGATTTAAACTCTGCAAAATATTTATGGTTCGAGCTATTAAAACTGGTTTATCTAGAATGCAGACGAGTTCCGTTTTCCAGAGAAATGGTTTGGAGGCCTGAAACATCTTCAAGCATTGGTGATTGATCAATGCAATATAGGAACTTCACTGTTGATGAATCAAATTAAATATGAGCAGTTCAATCTTCATCAATTCTATACTCTTTCACAGTGTCAATGACTTCTATACAACTGACCTTAGATGCTGCTATTATTGTGTTTACTTTTTGGGATGATTCAAAAGTTACTCATCAAGTTTAATCTAATTTAAATAAGGATACCATGTATTGTTTCCTTTAAAAACTGCATCAATTGTAATACCATGGGTATTTGCAAGACAACAGACTTAATTTTGTGTTGTTGTTGTTGTTATTTTATTTATAATAAAGCTTGATTTCAAGGGTTATTAGTAATTACTTTAATTATTCCTTATTATATTGTTGCAGAAATCTCATGGATGTGAATGGTAAACCTTGCAGTTCTCTGGTGTCCAATGATGTTGCATAAAGGAGAAAATAAGCTTTTGGAGGATTTTCTTTGATAATAGACTATTTAACAAACCATCATTCTTTCAAGGTCTTCAATTTGTTCAAGGTTAAATGTGCAACTAAGTATTTGTTTTAATAAGCTTGGGTGGAGTGGAAGAGAGGAGAATAAAAAATACTATAAAATTTGTGTGTTTCGATTTCGAACTTGGGTCATCACAATCTGCATCGTAAGGTAGAGTACCACATGGGCTACATGGTAAATGTGCAACTGAGTTAACTGCTCCTGTTTCTCCATATTATAATATCCATCTTCTTTGGATCTACCAACAATGCAAGCCTAACTTGAGAAAATTCCATTTTCTTCATATATACTAAATAAAATAGTGATTCATAAATTGAAAAGAGTGTCTTAGAATAGTAGATGAGTAGTCACCAAAGTTATAACCATGTTATTAAAATGCAATCGTCACTGCATACGTGTGTAAGGATCTAATATTATGGTCAGCTCCTAAAAGTCTGCTATGCATATTAATTTATTTTTCTTGTTACTATTGCTGTAAGATTAGAATATAAAGAAAACTAAAAAGTAACAAGGAGTTGTGATTATTTTAAGTTCTAGATCATGAATACCCTCTTTCATTACAATGTGCAGGATTGATTCAGAAGTTAAACGAATGGATTGTGCTAAGATGATTTATCCCTTTGGCACCTTGTCCGAAAGCCACACAGCTGAGTGCAACTTCATGTGAGTGCAACTGTTATATATTTTGGAACATCCACATAAATAAATTAAAGTCCAAACAGCTTCACTTGTTTATGGCCAGCAACATTTGCAAATAATATTTATGAAAAAAAAAATTAAGTTAATCAGAATCAGTACAAGGACAAATCATATCTTGCTGCTATCTTTCTAGCTTCCTGAATTTGCTCCCAAGTTTCCATCATCCAACCAATATTGAGACATGTTGAAGTGGACCAAGGATGAAAGAAGTTGCTGAAAAATTGGATGACAGTGCAGAAAATTGCCACAAATTTAATCTGCTCAAAACTAACTAATATTGTTGTACCAATCTCAAGCCAGGTTGATTGGAGACTTGGGACGGGATCGATTTTGAATGAGCCAAATCACATCTATGGAAGGGACAAAGATAAAGATAAGATTGTGGATGTGTTGGTGAACCAAGTTGCAAACTGTGACCAACTCTCTGTGTGACCAACACTCGTCCAATTAGTTTATAACGATGAAAGGGTAAGTCTGCATTTTGACACCAAAGTATGGTTTTGTGTTTCTCAGATTTAAGTTAAAAGGTCACCTCCAGCACGCATGATTCCACCTTGATCTCGTTTCTTCTCTCACCACAACACAGTTTAGTGATTTGTGGCTGAATGTTGCAATAGAAAAACAAGTATGAAAATAATGGATGGTGAAGGACAAACTATGAATTATGAAAACATATGCTACAACATCATCACTATCGATCGACATCAACTGATAACATAAACAAACCAAAGATATTTGAAAGCTGAAAATTGTACAACTTAATTGTAACAAATCATTTGCAGTCCCAGCTGATCATCCATCAGAATGATATTTTCATAGGAATTTAACATTCTGTATACTAAATAACTAGAGTGTAGAATAGAAATCAAACATCCATAAATTCACTTGTAAAAAGCTTGCAACAAATTATGCAATTAAAATCGGGAATCACATCATTTGGTCGCCTTCTCAAACATACGATTGCTTTCACCGTAGCAATCCAAAACCATTTGTTTCACATCATGCCAATGTTGAAAAAGATCATAGTTTCACTTCAAGAACAACAAAACATACTATTAGAAATTTTGTACTGCGAAATATTTATGGGTCTATCACACTACATGCAAGTGTAAAAATGATGTCATCAATCTACATATGACATGAATTAAAATCATCTGAATATAAGATGAAAAAACAATTTGAAATAGTGGACATTGTTCGTAACTATTGATACCACTATTTGTACTTTATATCGACCCTTATTCATAACTATTGATATCACTATTTGCAACTATTGATATTACTTTGTTCGTAACTATTGATATCACTATTTGATATAAACTAACTAGTATTATATTTTCTATTTTCTTTAAAATAATTCTTCATATCCTATCTTCCCTATTATCACTTACTAGTAATAGAAAGAATTGCAAATATTAATCAAAAACACATCATAAGAACATTTTCAAGCAACCAAAAAAGTTATCTTTCGAACAATTAAATCACAAAGCTTAAACACTGACCTTGCATGTGATCCTCTCATGAGTTCCATGAAGATTTGATCGACAAGTAGTTTCTGGACTTTCTACTTTGTAGTACACTCTTCTGTATTTCCCTTCCAACTAGAGGATTGCAGTCCTCTAGTTCACTACTATCCGCAAGAAATGAATAATCATCTGTCAGACGGAATGTTTTTAAATTGTAGCAATGTTTTATGCTAACTTTCTTAAGAAGTATGAAGCTTGCATATCCCCCTTTCAATATCATTAAATCGAGGTCTTCCATTACAAGACAAGAAAGCTTTGGGAACGCATAGTCTTCCACTGCCCACTCTGGTCCTTTAAAGGCATTGTTTCGCAATTTCAACACTTCAAGATTTGGCAATGAAGAGATCAAGCTCGCTTCTTCCCAAGGATAACCCAACCCACCCAAATACAACTTTTTCAAACTTACCGAGAAAATTGAAAGCGGCACAAGTGGTGCAACACCCTTAAAATTGCAAGTGGGATTTACAATGACACATTTAAGTGATTGTAGTTCTTCGAAATGAGAAATATGATCAAAGCAATAGAGGTGCTCTACTTCATTGGGCATTAACTCAATTTGAATTCCTAGCTTCTTCAAATTAGGGATCCCACTGACAACACCAATAGTGCAACTATTAAAGCTCACACCTGAGAGTGTTAAGAGTCTTGGCAAAAACTTACCACCACGATCAGGTAGGTCGACGCCCGTTACGTGAAGATGCTTCAATCTTTTCATATCCCATATCTGTACAGGTAAATATGAAATTTCTCCATATTTCACTCTCAAATGTTGATGGACTATTAAGTACTGAAGTTTAGAAAGTTTGGCTATTGAAGGAGGGAGACTTCCGTTGCAAGTGAGTGCAAGATATCTTAACTTAACTAACTCCAGTATCTCTAAAGGGAAGTGATAAAAACGAACGTGAAGAGCATCAAATTTTTTGAGCAACTTTAAACCAAAACATATTGGCACCGGATATTGATGGTAGAGACCTAAACACAAAAGAGAATGGGTAGTTAATGTACAATTTTCCTCCATTGATTTGTACACAGCTTTAATACCAAACAAAATGTTGTTGTGGACAGTCAACCTGCTTTGACTTTTAATAACTTCTTTTGAAGCATCTGTATAACTATCCAGAACATGATAAAAATTATCATCTCTAGCTACTCTGTAGCAAAATTGCCACCAGGAAGAATGGAGACCAACTTTTTTTGTTCTTTCAGTTAGATCATCAAACATGATAGTGCTTCGTTGATAGACCATAATGAAACTATGCATAGCTAGACGTTGTAAGATTTCTATACCCGAATCTTCCAAAGTTTCGAAAGAACCTTTTTGGATGATTTTCTCAACAATCCACAAATTGATGAGTTTTGATCTGGGGATCTGGTAATTTTGTGGAAAAACACCCATATAGAGAAAACTCAATTTCAAATCTTCAGATAAATTGACATAACTTGGATATAGTACCTTTGATATTTCATCGTATGCATCAACGAAAACTTGATTTTTCTTTTGTGTTGCTACCTGAATCCAGAGCGACTCTTGAGTCTTTGATAGAAATTTTGCAACTGTGACAATTGTAAGAGGAAGACCATCACATTTCTCCGCTATCATCTTTCCAGCTTTCTCGAGTTCAATAGGACACGAGTTTTGAGCAAACACCTTGTCACATAAAAGATCCCAACTTTCTTGTTTATCCAGCAAGCGCACTGGTATGAGATGATGAGAAAGAGAGTTATCTTGAATCCTAGTTGTAAGCAAGACCTTACTTCCATCATCATCTTCTGGAAATGAGTTTTTGATGTAAGATTGACATAATTCCATATCACATACATCATCGAACACTATCAAGTATCTTTTACCCTCTAATTCTTTTCTCAAGTAATCCTCTGAGGTCATATCGTGGGGATCAAGGTCCATTTGAGCTAGTATGGATCGAGTAATTTCTTGTGGTTGAAATCTCATACCTACTGTCACCCAAACACAATGCTCGAACCAATCTAAGACATCCAAATCTTCAAAAAGTTTCTTAGCAAGAGTGGTCTTACCAATACCTGTCATCCCACAGAGTGAGACAACATGATCTTCAACCTCAGTTGAAACAACGACTCGTTTGAGTTCACTGTACACATCAGATAAGCCAACCACCATTCCACCTAAATCAACGGGAGCGTCATCTTCATCTTCATCTTCATCTTCATCTTGTACTTTTAGATACTCCTCCTCCACCTCCTTCAACGTGTCTATGAAGGAACGGGCCACCTGTCTGAATTCCTGAAGATCTCTACATAATCGATCCAGATCCACAATATATTCGGATTCTAACTCATAGATCTTGAGTCCATCATATTCATCAGATTTATCAAACATCACTTCAGGTTGATCCAGAAATTTGTCTACATAGGACCCACCTAATGTTTCCCGAAATTGATTCGTTGCTTCTGTGACTCGTTGAAGCTCAACTTTCATCCTCCTCCTGCTCTTCACATCCAATCCTTCCACAAATTTTTGGAAGGGCTTCAACTCCTTGCCTACAAATTGTAAGATTTCGAACAAGGAGGGATGATACTTGGAAAACCATATACCCATTTGATTTATAAAAGTCAAAATTGAGTGGTTTAGAGTAACAACAGCTTCATAAGCCGCCATCGATCTAATCTCTCCAATTCTTTTTTTTTTTTTTCTCTAAATTCACTTTGCTAGTACTGAAATTATCAGAGAATGGGGCTGGAGCTTCCAATCAATGATAGATGCAAAAGTAATTAGTCAACCTTACATTATTATGATTTTGGGAAATTCTATCCACACCATCATCTTCTAAACGCATCCCATCATTTTTAAAATAAAATAAAATTAAATAAATAAAGACTAAAATACACTTACTAATTAATAATTAAAATACTCAACTTCAATTGATTTCCAAATTCTTTTAAGTAAATCCAATTTAATCCAATTTATCATTTTCCAATTTATATTCTTAAATCCAAAATCATAAATCATTTCAGGTCCAACATGCTTACATAAAATTAATTAATCCTTTGGAATTCATATCTTTCTTTGACAAGAACAGCACCGGGTGAGATGGTTTGCAACACCACCAGCTGGAAAATTACTGCCCCCAAACCGTTTTACGAACAGCTCCTCACTGTTCAACTTCAACCCTCAGGGAAGATGATCTGCAAGTTATCCAGACTGTCTAGCACAACCTTGGTTCGTTTCCTACACCAGGTGTACAAGGTGATCATTCCAATGGATAAATTAACACTACTATAAACACACGTTGGAGCAAAAACCCTCTTTTTATTAAGAACTAAAAATATTTATTACAAATCTGTAATCTTCTTTTGGGAGGAAAATACTAGATCAGCCTCTCATGGAGATGACTGTAACTCGTATGCACATATACTAAAAACTAAAACTTAGAACACTCAAAATATAATACAAGGATGTTTTTATTTTTAAGAAAACTATGGGGAATTGTTGATGTCCTTAGCTTCCTTCTGGCTTGGTTATTTATAGGTGAAAATCCGGACGTGAAGTGCGGATTCCAAACTTGTTTTAGCCAGCTGTCCTCTTTTCCTAGTGGATCCTCCACCAAGTGAGTACTTGCCAGCTTTTCTTCTCGTGACTCATCCCATGTGAAGTTGTCGGGGAATCTTCTTTTTCTTCCCGTGGCTTTTCGCATGTGATGCTTGTGGGGCGTGACTCAGCTCATGTTACCTTTGTCGGGGAATCTTAAAAATTTGGCCTTCATGGTCCCCGTGGATAACTTTTCTTTTGGGCAGTTCCTTTGTCCTTATCTGCCCCTCGCTCTCGTCGATCGGGTTTGGGTCGAAACCCTTTCCCAAACTCGGGCTCTTTCTGATCTGGGTATGCTTGGCAGACGTGATCTGTCCATCGGCCTACATGCGTCATATTGCAGAATTTCCGGTAGGTCTCTTTGTTTACCAGAAGCTTGTTTTCCTAAAGGATCATTCTCTTAGTTTCAAAAAGGACATCTGCAAAGCTTGTGGTTGTTCCTGTCATAGAATTCAGCAGGAAAGATCCATTTACTGAATTCTGAAAGAACTTGAAGGGATACTTGACTTTGTCCATTTCATTTAGACAAACTCAAAGTCCCCATGCTCGTCGGGTAGAAGCCTCGTCTTCTGAAAACGCTCCTACCAAAATTGGAGTATCCTCCGGAGAAGTCATCTTGATAGTTTTCAAGGCGTTTCCGTCTGGTCTCCTAAGATTGATGAAATGAAAGGCTTTATGGAAACCCTTCTTTGCTGGTTCTGGAGCTGCATTGAAAAAATACAATTCCAGAATATCACCTCTGGTCAAATGTGGATTATTGGCCCAGGTCTCGTGCACCGCTACCCCAATCCATTTCAGAAGTTTCGAAATTTCGGGGAATCCTGGTGAAACGGTATAGATTGAAGCAAGAGTTCCAAAGTTATACCATTCCTGTACTTCGTTTGGATGACTTTCTGGTTTCATCCAAACTCTTGGGTATTTTCCAGAGACATCTACAATTGTTCTCTCCGAATTGATACCCTTCCTTGTGATCAGTTTCTCCCATTGCCTTTGGTAAACCTGCATAGGGGAAACTTCAATCTCGTTAGTTTGAACCTTAGTTTTGCCAGTTTGTGACCTAAGGTCCAACTCTCCCTCTTTTACCCAAGAGGTGTTGGTTTAACTTGAAGACTCGCGTTTTGACACCGGAGCTTCAACATTTGACCTAGTTGGTGCATTCTCAAGGAATGCATCATCTGCAGAACTCTCGGTTACGGTATTTGAATCCATAACTTTCGGGTTAGAGACCCGTTCTCTTGTTTCCCCTTTTTGCATCGTTGAAGATGCAGCCTGGAGGATAGGCCTTTGCAGCGTAAAGTACAATTGTATTTGCGCTTCCTGGCATGCTCGTATTTGATTAGAGACGGATCTCTGATCTTCTCGTTGAAGTCTTCCAGTGACTTCTGCGTTGAGACATAAAGTCCCAAAGCCTCGTTCTAGGCTCTCCAGGTTTTCCCTGAGATGCTTAACTCGTTTGAGGACCTCGTCAGCGACGTGTCCTTCCATCTCGTGTCAAGAAATCTGCAAGAATATTTTCATGAGATTTCACAATGACAATATCATAATCATAATATTGACATTCAGTCTGCCATCTAAGTCGTCTAGAATCTTCTCGTTGAAGTCTTCCAGTGACTTCTGGGTTGAGACATAAAGTCCCAAAGCCTCGTTCTAGGCTCTCCAGGTTTTCCCTGAGATGTCTAACTCGTTTGAGGACCTCGTCAGCGACGTATCCTTCCATCTCGTGTCAAGAAATCTGCAAGAATATTTTCATGAGATTTCACAATGACAATATCATAATCATAATATTGACATTCAGCCTACCATCTAAGTCGTCTAGAATTTTCTGGTTTAGATTCAATTTTGTTTTTCAGAGAAACTTTGACGCTTGAATTATCAATCTTCAAGATGAACTTCTTAGTCAGTAAGAATAAAGGCCATTTTTTGAAAGTCTTTCTGACTGCGAATAACTCCTTCTCGTTGATATGCCATCGATCTGTTTCACTGTCTGTGAACAAACCGCTGCAGTATCTGCATAGCATTTCTCCACTTGGTGTAGCCTTCATAAGGACTGCTGCCCACCAATGATCACTGATGTCTGTATAGAGAACCAGTTCATCCTCGTCTTGGGGTATAGCAAGTTTTGGAAGTTGTTGACAAACCTCCTTAAGTTGCTTAATCCCCTCTTGGTGTTCATCTTCCCATTTGAATATTGCATCTTTTTTCAATAATGGGCTAAACACCTTCCTGTAGTGCGCAAGATTGTTTATGAACATATTGGCGAAGTTAACAACTCCGAGAAAACTCTGAAGTTGTTTCTTGTCCTTGAGGGTATCTGGAAATCCTTGAATCTTTTCCACAATATGGCTTTGTAGGATGATTCCAGATTCGTCGATCTCAATTCCAAGGAATTTGATCTGTCTCATAACAATTACTCATGTCTTCTTTTTCGAAAGCACTAATCATTCTTTGTGACAAACATCTGAAAATATTTCCAAATGCTTGAGATGTTCTTTCATGTTCTTGGATGCGATAAGTATATCATTGATGCTCAATGTTTATATATGTGAAACCCGAGACTTTCGTTGCTTACAATAAATATAATACATGCATTCGTGCATTTGATAAATGTCATGTTATTTAATATGTGATACTTAAGTTTACAATGATGTCTGTGAAGAAATGAGCTCAAAGTGTAGGAAAATGGCTAAGGGAAGAAAAAACGTGTTACACTTATAAAGGCGTGCTTCGTAAAATGCAATTTCAATCTGTTAAAACGGTTGAGCACATTTCCCGAGGCAATTTTGGCTGAGCTGAATTTGTTGTAGCGATTTTGAGAGATCAACTTGCAAGCGCGTTATCTCACTCGATACTTGATGGATTCAACTCATTCTTGTTTCTATAAATAGATCTTCTATTGTAGTTTCATTTTCATTCTGTAATTTTTTGCTAATAGTGTTTAGAGAGAAAGATATTCAGAGTGAAAGGCGAGCTAGTATTCATCTAGAATAGCTTGAGTGATTCTTGAGAGTTCATTGTAATTCGATTTCGGATCTTGCGTAATGATTCAATAAAGGTGTTTCTCAGTTCATAGTGGATGTAGGCTCAAGTGGACCCAAACCGAACCACTCTAAATCGGTGTTTTTGTTCTAGTTTTATATTTCTTGGTTTATGATTTTATGTGAATTGATTTCTCATTTTATTGCTTGATTGTTTGGTTGAATTGCTTATAATCCACAACAATTGGCGCCGTCTGTGGGAAGCTCGATCAACCATGTCTTCCACGCGATTTGATGTTGAAAAGTTCATTGGAAAAACTGATTTCAATCTATGGAAAATCAAGATGAAGGCCTTGTTGGTGCAGCAAGGAGTGGCTGAAGCCTTGAAGGGAGAAGGTAGTCTTCCTGAGGCTATGCCGGAGAATGAACACAATCTGATGCTGGAGAGGGCACATAGTACCTTAATATTAAGCCTAGGAGATAAAGCTCTAAGGGAGGTAGCAAAGGAAGCCACTGCGAAAGGGATTTGGGACAGGTTAGAATCTCTATATTTGGTTAAATCTTTAGCTAACCGGTTGTTTGTAAAGCAGAAATTATATGCCTTCAAGATGGTGGATGATAAGCCCTTGAGTGATCAAATGGATGAATTCAATAAGATCTTGGATGATCTTGAGAATCCGGATGTGGAAGTGGCAGAAGAAGACAAGGCTCTGATGATGCTAAGTTCACTACCTAAAGCCTATGAAAACTTCAAGGATTCAATCCTCTATGGAAGGCAAAGTGCTATCACATTGGAAGAAGTTCAAACTGCTCTAAAATCCAAGGAACTTTCCAAGAATTCTGATGCAGCTCATGAATCCACTAGAGAAGGACTAATGGCTAGACAAGCTGGCAAGAAAGGAGGCTTCAAGAAGGGAGACAGACCTGGCACTCCTAAGAAGTCTAGGGATGAAACTTATGAGAGTGATGTTGAAGGTAAGAGATGCTTCAATTGTCATAAGCCAGGACATATAAAGAAGAATTGTCTGAAATGGAAGAAGCTCAAGCAATCCAAGAATGGATCAACACCACCTCCAGCCAACAATCAAGCCAACCAAGCTGTGAAAGCTCCTGAAGTCAATACAGGCTATGAATCAGGTGAGGTTCTTGCCATTACCACTCAGAGTATTAGTAAAGATTGGGTGTTAGATTCAGGATGCTCTTTTCACATGAGTCCAATTAAGGAGTGGTTTAAGGATTTGAGGTATCAAAATGAGGGTGCAATGCTTCTTGGTAATGATCAGTCTTGCAGAGTGAGAGGAATAGGATCAATCACACTGAAAATGCATGATGGAGTATGTAGGATACTCAATAATGTGAGGTATGTTCCTGATTGGAAGAGGAATCTAATTTCCTTGGGAATGCTTGACTCCACTGGACTGAAGTTCCACTGTGAAGGTGGAGTCCTTAAAGTGTCAAAGGGTTCACTCACAGTCATGAAAGGAGTCAAGAGAAATGAGCTATACTTCTTACAAGGGAGCACAGTGGTAGGTGAGGTGGATGCTACTACTGAGGTTGATAATACTGAGTTATGGCACCAAAGGTTAGCTCACATTAGTGAAAGAGGGTTGCAGGAGTTAGCAAAACAAAATTTACTATGTGGAGACAAGATATCATGCCTAAAGTTCTGTGATCATTGTGTTCTTGGCAAGTCAAAGAGGATCAAATTCAGTTCAGCAAAACACACTACCAAAGGTATACTAGACTATGTTCATTCAGATATTTGGGGGCCTTCAAGGACTAAAACAAGAAATGGTGGTAGATACTATATAACAGTGCTAGATGACCACTCTAGGAAAGTTTGGATCTACATCCTTAAGACCAAAGATGAAGCTCTAGCAAGATTCAAGGAATGGATAAATGAAGTTGAAAATCAAACTGAAAAGAAGGTGAAGTACTTAAGGACAGATAATGATCTTGAGTATGTGTCTGAGGAGTTCAATGATTATTGCAAATCAAAGGGTATTATGAGACATAGGACTGTGCCAGGAACACCACAACAAAATGGTCTAGCAGAGAGAATGAACCAAAATATACTTGAAAGGGTGAGGTGTATGCTGTCAAGTTCAGGCTTAACCAAGAATTTTTGAGGTGAGGCAGCTAATACTACAATGTATCTAATAAATAGATCACCATCTACTGCCCTTGATTGCAAAACACCTGAGGAGATTTGGAGAGGCAATCCACCAGATTACAGCAACTTAAGAGTTTTTGGCTCATTAGCTTATGCACATGTAAGGCAAGATAAGCTAGCACCAAGAGCTCTAAAGTGTCTCTTCTTAGGGTATCCAAAGGGAGTTAAAGGCTATAAACTCCTGTGTTTCGAACCTGGAAATGAGAAGTGCATTTTTAGCAAGGATGTAACATTTAATGAATTTGTTATGCCTTACAAAGTTCCTGTTTCTAGTGTCACTAACAATGCAGGTACACAAGCCAAGGTTCCAGCTAACCATGCAGGAAAGGAGATGGCTCAGTTTGAGGTGGAGTCTCAAGGCACTCATCAACTCAATCCAGAAGTTTCAAGTTCAAAAAACTTAAGTTCATCTTTAGACTCAGAAGGAGAAGGAGCACAAGAAGAACTAAGGGACTATCAACTAACAAGGGACAGAGAAAGGAGAGTCATCAACCCTCCTAACAGGTATGACAATATAAGTATATCATCTTATGCTCTTGTTGCTGCTTTGTCTATTGAATCACAAGAACCAAGCAACTATAAGGAGGCAGTGAGCTGTGAAGAGAAAGACAAGTGGCTTATTGCAATGCAAGAGGAATTGATGTCCCTAGATAAAAATCAAACTTGGTTGATAGTGGATAGGCCAAAAGGATAGAAATTGGTGAGCTGTAAATGGATCTATAAGAAGAAAACTGAAGCTGCAAAGGGAGGAAGCATAAGATATAAAGCTAGACTAGTGGCAAGGGGCTTTACTCAAAAGGAGGGGATAGACTATGATGAGATTTTTTCTCCAGTTGTGAAGCATTGCTCTATTAGAATCTTATTGGCCATTGTAGCTCAATATCAGCTAGAATTGCATCAAATGGATGTAACAACAGTCTTTTTGCATGGAGACTTAGACAAGCAGATATATATGAGCATTCCAGAAGGGCTCCATGTGTAAAATAAGGAGTCTAAAGTGTGTTACTCAAGAAATCTTTGTATGGACTGAAGCAAAGTCTAAGGAGATGGTACAAGAGGTTTGATGAGTACATGATCTCATTGAATTTCAGAAGAAGCAAGCATGACAGTTGTGTTTACTTCAAAGGTGTACTTGAGAAATGTGTGTATCTACTCTTATATGTAGATGACATGTTAATTGTTGCAAGTACCATGAAGGGAATTGAAGAAGTGAAAGTCATGCTTAAGTCTGAGTTTGAGATGAAGGACCTAGGTGAAGCTAAAAGGATACTTGGAATAGATATTTTCAGAAGCAAGGATAGAAGTGTTCTTGTATTAAATCAGGCTGCTTACTTAGAGAAGGTGCTTAAGAGATTTAGATGCATGAGGCTAAGGTGGTCAGCACTCCAATTGGACAACATTTCAAGTTAACTAAGGGCCAATGTCCAACCACAGCAAAGGAGAAGTCAGAAATGGACAACATTCCATATGCAAGTGCAGTGGGCAGTATAATGTATTCAATGGTGTGTTGCAGGCCAGATATAGCTCATGGGATGAGTGTTATCAGCAGGTTTATGAGCAATCCTGGAAGAGCACATTGGGAAGCAACAAAGTGACTACTGAGATATCTGAAAGGAACCAAGGATTATGGCCTAAGATTCAGCAGGAAGGATCAAGTAGATTCACCACTTCAAGGCTTTGTAGATGCTGACTTTGCTGCAAATCTTGATACAAGGAAGTCACTTACAGGTTATGTTTTCACTCTATTTGGTACAACTATAAGTTGGAAAGCTACACATCAACATGTGGTAGCATTATCAACTACAGAAGCTGAATTCATAGCTCTAACAGAAGCAATTAAAGAAGTTATGTGGATGCAAGGTATTCTTGAAGAATTTGGTATAATTCAAAAGAGTGTAAAGGTGTATTGTGATAACCAAAGTGCCATTCACTTATCTGAGCACCAAGGTTAACATGAAAGAACCAAACACATAGACATCAAGCTCTATTTCATAAGGGATGTTATTGAAGGAGGAGCAATTAAGGTGAAGAAGATTCACACCAAGGAGAATCCAGTTGATGCCTTTACCAAAGCATTGCCTAATGCTAAGTTTGGTCTCTGCCAGAAGCTGATTGGGTTGTGTGAAGGGAGGATCGAAGGAGTTACTTGAAGAACATGAAGATTACTTAAACACTTCTAAGCTCAAGGTGGAGATTTGTGAAGAAATGAGCTCAAAGTGTAGGAAAATGGCTAAGGGAAAAAAAAACGTGTTACACTTATAAAGGTGTGCTTCGTAAAATGCGATTTCAATCTGTTAAAACGGTTAAGCACATTTCCCGAGGCAATTTTGGCTGAGCTGAATTTGTTGGAGCGGTTTTGAGAGATCAACTTGCGGGCGCGTTATCTCACTCGATACTTGATGGATTTAGCTCATTCTTGTTTCTGTAAATAGATATTCTATTGTACTTTCATTTTCATTCTGTAATTTTCTACTAATAGTGTTTAGAGAGAAAGATATTCAGAGTGAAAGGCGAGCTAGTATTCATCTAGAATAGCTTGAGAGTTCATTGTAATTCAATTTCGGATCTTGCGTGGTGATTCAATAAAGGTGTTTCTCAGTTCATAGTGGATGTAGGCTCAAGTGGACCCGAGCCGAACCACTCTAAATCGGTGTGTTTGTTCTAGTTTTATATTTCTTGATTTATGATTTTATGTGAATTGATTTCTCATTTTATTGCTTGATTGTTTGGTTGATTTGCTTATAATCCACAACAATGTCATATAATATGTTCCTTTTTGTCTATTATTTGTATAAACTGTGATATATTTTGAATTTGTGTGATTGACGTTACTTGTAATTGAAAATAATTAAATTATGTACTGCTAATAATAGGAATGGGAGAATTATGTGTCCACATTTTTGTATTCAATATTGATTAATGATTGAAAAATAATATAGTAAAGTTAAGAAAAGAAAAATAATGGGCAATTAAATATATATATATATATATATACACTAGTTAGAGAACACGTGCGTTGCACGTGAGGAGTTAAATTTTTAAAATCCATATTTTGGTTGATTTTTGTAGGGTATTTTTTTCCATTCACTTTTTCTTTAATATTTTATTAGAATGTAGTTAACATTTGAATTTTTTAAGTTATTGATTTTGCAATTTAATAAGAATTATAAAAATATTAATTTTAAAAAAAAGCTTTCATAAAACTAATATAAAATAAGTTAAAAGAAAAGGTAACAATCTAATTTGACTATTAACTATAACTAATCTAAAATTAGTTAAAAGAAAAGATAACTATCTAATTTGACTACCAAGGGAAAAATTCAATTTTAGTTATAAAGCCACTGTCCAATTTTCGTCCACCATGAAAGCGGTTTTCAATTTTAGTCCAATTAAGCCAAAAATCGTCACTATGTGGTCCATTTTTGCTTAATTGGACTAAAATTGAAAACTGAAAATTGAAAACCTTACCCATTGTAGATGTAATAGTGACAAAAAAGGACCAAATAGTGACGATTTTTGGCTTAATTGGACTAAAATTGAAAACTGCTTCCATGGTGGACGAAAATTGGACAGTGACTTTTTAAATGGACTAAAATTGAATTTAACCCGACTACCAATTATATATTTTTGTTGTTTGATCTTCTTCTCTGTCTTACTCTTCTTCCTTCTTGACTTGTTTAATAAATGTATGATTGTATCATCTTCTTTATCGCTGGATACATGGATGCATTCAGAAATAAGATAATGGTGAAAAAATATAGGTGACAATTTTTTTATATAAATCCCCTTATTAATGGAGATTAATCAGGCCACAATGTTTTTATAACATTATTTAAAATCAACTTACTGCTAGCTGAATGAGTATAAATAATTAAATAGAGAAAGTTTCTAATGACGCATAAATCAGAACATATAAAGATAATAACAAGATAAAAAAATAACTTTATTTCACTTATACCTGGTTTCGGAAGAAGACTTTGATAAATCGTATTCTTTCTCTTTCTATCTTTTTTTGTTTGAATAGTTTGTAGTTTAATTGATGGATTATTTATAGAGTCTTAGTACTCCTAATTGTATTAGGATTCAATTTCTTTTTGTAATTATATCTTTTAGATTTGCATGAAGTTTAGAATTTTAATTGTATTAGGTTTCCTGTTTACAAAATTTGTTTGATTTGGATGGAATTTGTGTAATTAGATAATATCAAATTAAAATTCTCATGCTCGATTGCTCCGACATTGTTATGTGGTAAGATTCCAACATATATATAAAGTTAAATTTATAAATTTACTAATCGTTATATAATTATTCATTAAGTTTTTGATATTTTTTAAATTTATGTGTATATGTATATCTATGTCATTAATAGATATTACTGATGTTATTAATAGATATTATTGAATAACAATATTATCCTTCATAAGAGTATTCTGTAATTAGGACTCTAAAATTGACATTATCTAAGAGGGTTAAAATAGACATTACAAAAAATGGACAAAAGTAACTATATCTTTTAGATTTGCATGAAGTTGAAAAGAAAAGGGGAAAAATATAGAAAATTTACCTTTTGCGCGACCCGGGTCGGGTCAAGGGTTGCGTGTCTGGGCCGGCCAGAAACCAAAAAGTTGAACCTGTGACCCGGGTCAGGTGGCTGGAAGCCCGCCCGGGTCACGTGTTCAGCTCCAATACACCCGAGTAGAAGGTGCGACCAAGGCCGGGTCGCCTGGAGCCCGACCGGGTCGCGAGTCGTATCCCTGTTCCTTGGTTTTATTCGAACATTCAACCCGGGTCGGGTGACGTGCAACCCGCCCAGGTCACATGTAGAAATACGTGATATGCTGCTGAAAGTTATTCATGAGCTTATTGCATAGTAACTCTTAAACTTGAATGTGTGCATTTAACCAGATTTTTTGTGGCCCATATATGAAGGATTCTTAGTGTGACATGGCTTGCATCTTGACCCTCTAATATTAATTTTTTTCTATTTGGTGTTTTGCATTATGTAAGTAAACTTATTTAATAAAATAACTCTGAGCTTACAAAGATCCTGTTCAACTCTCTGAGCAATTATAGATTTTAAATAATTTCTCTGTTATTCTGCATGTCTAGCTTTAGTTTTATCAAATTGGAACTACCTGCATTATACATGTCAAACAGTTGATTTATGGAATTTCATTGAAGCCCTAGATATTAGCAATGCAGAACGAAAGACCTGGGCGGAATGTTTATTTGGTAGATAAAGTTGTAAGTTGAAGACTGCAGGGTATATCTCATGTAAATTGAATTCAAAAATCCTCCATAATGCCTTATGAGAAGACACCCATCATGCATCTTGAAATTGTTTGATTTCTTCGATCACATTATCATCATCATCATTTTGGGATAGATTAACTGTCACTCTATCATGACCTTTGTAAATATATTTGTAAAGGTACTTCACAGCCGTCACTCCCGAGCATATCTCAACATTGATGTGACAGTTGTATCTTGACAACAAATATGGATTGTAAGGGGAACCACCCATTAATTATTCAATTCAGCATTGCGAACATGAACAACCACTCCATTCTGTCGTCTTTTGTAGATTGGATAACCATCTTTACCTTGTATGGTCCTTTCACAAAAAGGTCTTGGATAATGACATTTGCACTTACCTACAAATCAGGGTAATTGAAATAAATTACTAAAAGTTGGTTAAGTATAAATAAAGAAAATAAAGACAAAAAATGATCTTAAAATGGAAAGTTAAAGTTATATTTTAATGTGTTTCTAATTTTATATTTTTGGAGAATAATATTTATGCTTACCATTCACCATACACGATTTTTTCGTATTTTTTTCACCGCATGGTCCATGTAACATGTGTTTCTTCACCAATCCATACATTCAAGGATTATTTTCTTCATTAGGGATTTCAGCATAAACAAATTTATCAAATTGATCAGCTGTATGAATTTTGTGTTCGCCCTTTAGAATAATCAGCAGATGAGCATGTGGTAGTCCCCTTTTCTGAAATTCGACCACATGAACATGTGTAACAACTTTTCCAAATATTTATTTCTTAAATAATTGATCTTTCAAGTCATGCAGTTTTGCTCGGAAAACTCTTACAGCTAAATCGGGACAATCTTGAGCTTTTTGACCTTCATATAGATTTTCTTGTATTTCTATCCAATCAGGATTGCAAGTCATGGTGATAAATAGATCTGGTTTTCCATATATTTGGACTAACGCTAATGCATCAAGGCATCTCCGCCGCATATCCCTTGGGCCACCAATAAATGATGCAGGAAGAAAATTTCTCGACCCAACTTCACTTCCAAGAAATTCACCTTCAAAAACACTATCCATGATCCCCTGGTAGAATTCGGTTCTCAAATTTGCTTGATTCAATCTGAAAAAATGTAATCTTGTTGTCCCCAATTTTATATAACTATCGACTGCATATTGTTGCAACAATCTACCAGCAAATAATAGAGTAAAGTGTCTTGGATCTCAAATTTGCAACTTATAACAATTGTACTCTCTGTAAGAAACTCTTTTTGCATCATCTTTTACAACGACAGTTTAGATAAAAGAATGGTTAGAATGATTAGAATGAACTGAATTTAATATTTTATTCCCGCAAGAAAATAATATAAGTGTGCTCAAATCAAGACATCAAAGAAATATTATTTAAAAAAATATAATACAAAAGTTAACATAAAAGAAAAAAATGCACCTAGAAAAAATTGTCCTTTATAAATTGACCATGCACATAAAAGAATTTTGGTAGATTATTTTGTTGGGGGGATTTTTACAAAGTCAACTTTAATATAATTTTTACTTTAATGACACAATACATACCTTCCAGCTCTTGTGAAATAATTTCTATTGGAGTAGAATTTGATGTAGGTCTTGAAGCATTCATCACATCTGACATATTTGTTGTGTATTAAAAATATGAAAAAATTAAATTTTGAAAAAAAAAACATTCATCACATTTGGTATATTTGTTGTGTATTGAAAAAATGAAAAAGTTAAATTTTGAAAAAAAGTTAATTATCTTTTATAAGATATATGTTCTTCAAATATATTAGAACAAAAAAAAGTATGTTGCTCTTTTTCATTGCATGTTCTTGTATGTCAACCTTATGAATATTTTGGTGTCATCCTGTTTCACCCCTTGGAAATAAAAAAAGGTACTGTAAAGGGTCATAACATCCAAAATAGTGCATTATTCTATATTGATCCCCGGAATGAGCATTAACAATAATATCTCTTTCAAACCCTACATTATCATTATTTCCCTCAATACAAACAACTGCAACTTGATCTGCTGTCGGAGCATTATAAACTCGCTGATCTAATCTCACATCTTTTGTGATGCAAAGTTTTACATCATCTAGAGAACAATACTCCATTAGTCTTCTAAAGATCTTGACATATTGATTCTCCTCTAGTATTTCAGTGAGCTTCCGAACAATTTCTTTTGATACATGTGAATTTAAACACATTCTATTTTCAGTATCAAAAAAATATAATTGAAAATTAGTTGGTTTCTTTCCATTAACACTTAAACTTGGAAGATTGTGATAAATCATTCCTTGTACACGAAAAGTGAAAACTCCTTGTCGTGCTGAAACAAGCTCTTTATCCAGTTTCACTCCCAATGAAGTGAATGAGAATATGGAATTGTATGAACGTATATTTTTCCAAAAATCAATAGGCTCTTCTGACTGAGATGTATATAGTTCATAGAACTTCTCTGGAACATCTGAATGTGCAAGTTTACCTTTTCCATTATCACAACAAAAAGTGGGAGGTTCATGCTCAAATCTAGTTGCTCCACAGTGAATGCAACTTGACATTTTTTTTAGTTTATGTTCTTCTGACATTAAAATTCATAATTAGATACATATATTAAAATACGTATTTTTAATTTTAAATGTAAGAAAAATATTAAAAATATATACCTTCAGAGTTACTTAAATTTGCTTGAACTTGAAAATTACTGATAACTTCATTATTTGATGCATTTTTTGGGCTTAATTTCATATCATTTTGTATTGAAAAGCATACAATAGTGAGATTTTATTTAGATTTCATCATCTTTTTAAGATTTCACGTTTTTGCTTGATTTGAAAGGAATTTGATAGATTTTAGCACAAAATGAAAGTCAAGTGGAATTTAATATCAAGTTGGAGTCGAAATAGGAAGTCGATAACGAACAGTTATGGAAGAAAATTCATATCTCGATCTCTATAAGTCCAAATTCAAAGATTCTTGTCTTGTTGGAAAGCTAAGAGAATACTGCTAGAAAGCATTTGAAATGAGCTCCCAACAACTTCACTATGCTCACCCTTTATGATGTTTTATCCATGTCAGTTCTCAGCTTGGACTTAAAGAACTTCACTATTGATGAATCAAATTAAATATGAGTAGTTCAATCTTCATCAACTCGGATTTCTGTGTGTTCTATACTCTTTCACAGTGTCAATGACTTCTATACAACTGACCTTAGATGCTGCTATTATTGTGTTTACTTTTTGGGATGATTCAAAAGTTACTCATGAAGTTTAATATAATTTAAATATTAGTAAGTATTGTTTCCTATAAAAAACTGCATCCATGAGTATTTGCAAGAAAACGGACTTAATTTGTTGTTATTTTTATTTATAATAAAGCTTGATTTCAAGAGTAATTAGTAATTACTGTAATTATTCCTTATTTTTATTGTTACAGAAAGCTCATGGATGTGAATGGTAAATCTCGCAGTTCTCTAGTGTCCAATGATGTTCCATAAAGGAGAAAATAAGCTTTGGGAGGATTTTCTTTGAAAATAGACCATTTAAACAAACCATCATTTTTACAAGGTCTTTAATTTGTCCAAGGTTAAATGTGAACCCGAGTTTTCCTTTTTCCTTTTTTTTTCCCAATATGATTGGGAGAGGTTGAAGGGCGGGGATAAGAACTAGAAAACTTGCGTGTCACAAACTTGAACCCAGATCTACATCACTTGAGTCATACAAGTGGTATCCATATGGGATACCACTTGAGTTACACGACTCGTGGTAAATGTTCAACTGAATTAAATGCATGCTTTTTCCATATTATAATATCCATCAGCTTTCTCTTTACCAACAATGCAAGCCTAACTTGAGAAAATTCCATTTTCTTCATATATACTAAATGAAATAGTGATTCATAAATTGAAAAGAGTGTCTTAGAATAGTAGATGAGTAGTCACTAAAGTTATAACCATGTTATTAAAATGCAATCGTCACTGCATACGTGTGTAAGGATCTAATATTATGGTCGGCTCCTCAAAGTCTGCTATGCGTATTAATTTATTTTTCTTGTTACTATTGCTGTAAGATTAGAATATAAAGAAAACTAAAAAGTAACAAGGAGTTGTGATTATTTTAAGTTCTAGATGAGTACTTTCTTTCATTACAATATGCAGGATTGATTCAGAAGTTAAACGAATGGATTGTGCTAAGATGATTTATCCCTTCGTCACCTTGCCCGATGATAGAATCAAGGAGAAGCATGGGAACTCATTGTATTGAATTATCAGAGTTAAACAAAGTGTGTACAACTATATGTATATATATACATGCATGGCAAAGATGATTCATAACTAACTAATAACTAACTCTAGGAATATGCTATCCTAACAAGGCCGTGAGCAGCTGTGAGCTATTGAGCTGTGACATTATTGACTGTGATACTCCAACACTCCCCCTTGAAGCTGAACATATGTAGAAGACTCCCCCTTGAAGCTGGAACAGAGAAGACTCCCCCTTGAAGAAGCTGAGATATTGAAAATAACTAAGTAGACTGAAGAGGAAATTTCTGTAGCAAATAAGCAAAACGAGCATGAGGTAAAGACTTTGTCAAAATGTCTGCAAGTTGATCCTCTGTTGGTATATATCGAACATCCAATTCCTTTGCTATAACCTTCTCCCTAATGAAATGTATATCAACTTCTATATGTTTGGTTCTTGCATGGAAATCCGGATTGGAAGCAAGAGCAGCAGCACTAGTGTTGTCACACCATAAGAGAGGTGGTTCTTCCACTGTAACACCAAGTTCCTTGAGTAAAGACTTAAACCATACAATATCTGCACTAGTATCAGCAAGACTCCTATATTCAGATTCAGCACTTGATCTAGAAACCACAGCCTGCTTCTTAGAACTCCAAGTAAGCAAATTCTTGCCAACAAATAAACAATGACCTCCAGTAGATCTTCTGTCATCTAGACTACTTGCCCAATCTGCATCTGAAAAGGCTTCTATATGCATCCTTGTAGCAGGAGAAAAATAAAGACCAAGATTCAAATATCTAAGAAGATGCTTACATGCTGTCCAATGATTTTGTGTTGGAGCATGTAGAAACTGACTGAATTTATTGACAGCAAAGGAAATATCAGGTCTAGTAAGTGTGACATATTGCAAAGCTCCAATTGTACTTCTGTAAAGTGTAGGCTGTGAGAAAGAATCACTATCACCAAGATGCAAAGTTTGACTGGCAGTAAGAGGAGTAGCACTTGGTTTAGAATCAAACATATTAGTTTTATGTAGAAGATCATTAATATACTTTGTCTGAGTAAGAAGATAACCATTTGAAATTTTAGTAGCCTCCAATCCCAAAAAATAACTAACCTCACCAAGAGTCTTGAGAGCAAATTCCTGGCCTAGCAGATGAATAACCTGATCAACCTTCAAAGAAGAATCACCTGTCACCAAAATATCATCCACATAGACCAAAATAACCAATAATCTGCCTTGAGACCTTCTAAAAAATAAAGAATGATCTGATACAGAGACTCTGAAACCCAAGGATAAAAGAAAACCTTTGAGTTTATTAAACCAAGCTCTAGGAGCTTGCTTTAAGCCATATAAAGATTTTTGCAATTTGCACACATAATCAGGATGAGTTGAATCAACAAAGCCTTGTGGTTGATACATGAACACAGTCTCCTTTAGATCACCATTTAAGAATGCATTATTGACATCGATTTGTTGTATGTTCCAACCAAAAGTGACTGCAAGAGAAAATATCAACCTGATAGTACAAGACTTCACAACAGGACTAAATGTTTCAAGAAAATCAATGCCAGCAACTTGTTCAAAACCTCTAGCTACTAATCTAGCTTTAAATTTATCTACAGAACCATCAGGCTTAAACTTAGTCTTAAACACCCACTTGTTAGTAATAACATGCATATCTTTTGTAACAGGAACAAGAGACCAAGTTTTCTTTTCTTGCAAAGCATTAAATTCAGCCTGCATAGCCTGTTGCCACCTTGGATCACTGAGAGCCTGATGAACAGATTTAGGCTCAGTAGTGTCAGTCAAAACAGAAGCTCAGTATATATATATGACACGTAAATTCAAAATGTATGTGTAAATATAATATAATATAATATATAGATATGTGTGTGGTGGCTAGCTATATCACATGAATATACATACATGACAAGTGCTCTTATATATATCCTAGAATGTACTTATATTAAACAATTCATAAAATAATAAGAGGATAGGAATAGAGAGAATGTGACGGGTGTCATTTTGTGAAAGATGACTCATGATATAGAGAGGAATAAAAGAGAAAATAAGACCACATATGAAAGAGGAAATAAAAATAGGAAGGAAAAAAAAAAAAAAAAAAGAGTGAACAAAGAGGATAGATGAAAGGGAAAGAAAGGTATGGTCTCTTAACCTTGAGATGTAATCCTTTATTTTAACCGAAAACTTGAGATTATGTACACCCATATATACATATATTTAGAAGAATTAGGCTAATTCCTATCAGATGAAGAATATATTAAAGATTATTAAGTTCACTAATAATAATAGTGAAAGGTTACAAATCAAAATTGATTTTATAGATGAAAATAAAAAGAGAGATGTTTTATTTATGATTATTATATCCTTTATGTTTACTTTTTTAGTACGCACTAATTTTAATTATATATTAATGAAATATAACTTACACTTAAAAGATTATATTCATTTGTATTTGTTATTATGATGTCCAATGAATATTCTTTATTTTAATAATTGGTCATAACAAGAGTTGTTAAATGTTGAATTAATTAATTTACGGAACGCGATCTAATCAAGTTTGCTAATCATGCTCTTGTTTTTATGAAAACTTAGAGACATACATGTTTTTAATTAAATTATTTCATTTATAGAAATTAATAAAATCTATATTCTGTAAATAACTTATATTTAAGTTTAACAATTTATGAACATATTTAGTTATGTTATTATTTAAGATTAATAATTAATTAAGCTTCTAAAGTTGATGCAAACCAGTTTTAAGAATTTAATGGTAATGCACTTGTGCTAGAATATAATAATTCATATAAGTTGATTAATTCATGTTTTATATGAATACTTTAATTATAAAATGAAAGTAGTTCTTAAATCCTATTAAGCCACTGTAATTATTGTCACACCCCAATTTTTTTTAAAGTAAATGGTAACACAATTTTTGACCATAAGAAAAGGGATGTGAGCCCATAAAACATATATACCCATTTTTTTAAAAATAAAATAAAATAATATAAATTATTTCCAAAATCATTTAGCAAAACGTTTAATCATAGATTTAATAAAACATTTAGCGGAAGCAACTGAATATTTTTTTTTTCAAATAAAGTTACCATTAAAAATAAAGTAACATTTCTCAAAATTTACCACAATATTTGAATAGTAAAGCGAAAAGGTTAACAATTCAAAAGCATTTAAAAGAATTCAATAAATTACTTGTTCACAAACACCATAATTTATATTCCACTTGTCACTAATAATTAAATCGGCAAAAACTTTTATGCCCCTGGGGCATATAGGGGCACAGATTTAGGTGTTATATACATGTTCTTCAGGTGTTATATATATACTCTATAAGTGTTATGTTTCTTGGTGTTATAAATATACCTTATGGGTATCATATGTATATAAGAGTATTCATGTGATACCTGAAGAATATATACATGATACTTGTAGAGTATATATATTTAACACCATATGATGATTAATTTGGAGGCACCATGCCCCTGGGGCACACAAGTGTCACTCAATTAAATTAATTCCCACTAGCATCCACCGTACCACCACATCCGACTCCTCATCTGTAAAAGAATGTAATAATATGGGGTGAGCTACACTAGCTCAGTGGGGATATGCTTGTCTAAATTAAAGGCAACATGCAAAGCAAGATAAATATCACAACATACATAAAAACATTTTCCTCATCTTCGGATTGGCCAATTAACTCTTAGCACGGTGGGCAATACCCGAGGACCTAGTTTTGATCCTTGGACCTCTCGCGTCCCTGGCTAATCCTCATACATAGATCATAGATCACAACAAGTATTTTCATAAATAATTTTCCTCAAACACATTGCATCAATTCATCAATCACTTCACATAAAACATTTAATAGAGACAAACACGTAAAGGAAATCCCCACCTTAATAGTTGAAAAACCTTGAATGCGTTGGTGCATGGATGCAAGACCGTATCTCAGAATTCCCATCTCTTCATTTTCTATTTCCATAACACTATGTGTCTCGAAGTTCTCATTATCTAATATATAAATTTAGTAATGGATCAATACTATTATATATCTTCCTTACCTTTAATTATTAAAATAATTATATGATCGAAATGAAAGAGATTAATTTTAAGATCGAACATAAGACTTTTGGAGAGAAAATTATTTGACATGATTTGAATGTAAAAGTTCATTCTATACTCATTGAAGAAAATACAATAATGTATTGGACTTGAAGAATTCAAAACATCAAGTTTAAAAGGGGACATTTTAGAAAAACCTCTAACTAGACATGTTAAATTCACTAGCATAATATTACTTGAAATATTTATTTCTCAACAAATATAAGACCAAATGATCCTTAATTTTAAATATAAATAATAAGGAGTGAAATAAGTATGACATATAAATTTCATAAAATCACAAGTTGTATAACTATAGGTTTCCCCTTTTGAAACTCAAATTGCATAAATAGTCAAATCTGCATAGCTGTAGAAGAAAATCAAATATCTTGAGAAATATAAATATTTTATTTTGAAACATTTCCAGAATATAGATGACTTGTAAATATACAACAGTTTCAAAAATCAGATCATTTGATGACCATTAGCTATATGAATTAAATCCTTAAAGCATAATCAATGTAAATCGTTGGTCTTTAAAAGATGGATAGTTAATAAACTTTGAAATAAAATACACTTTGGATTGAATTGAAAATTTTATTGTAGATGAACACACATATTACACAATTTGGAAAATTTTCATAAAATTCGGAATCATATAAATAATTATTTGAATTTTGGAATCAGTCACGATAAACATTTCAAATTCTACGACTATAAAAATCATATTAAATCTTGTAAAACTCGGTTTAAAGTAAATTTTTTACATAATCTCAAATATACTATAAAGAATAACATATTAAATTTTTATAAATTTCAGAGGTCGATAAATATTATTTCAAAGATTTCTAAATCAGAAACGTTAAACATGTAGATCTAGGACTACAAGGAATATAAAAATCATATAAAATAATATAAAACTCCGATTGACTTGAAAATTTAATAGAATATTATGAAGACATCCAGGGACAACATACTAAAATTTCATGGAATTCGAAGATGTATAAATATGAATTGAATTTTGAATAGAAAAAACATTAATATACCTTTATTTTGAAGATCAAATTGTCTATTTGTTATGGCTGAAACGAGATATGAAAGAAGATGATTTTCATGGAATTTGGTTGCTGGAAAATCATGATTCATAGATGAATATCAAAGGGTTTTGGAAGAGCCGGTGAATTTAGGATTTCTATTCCTCAAAAGAACGTAGAATTTGAGTTTGATTAGGTTTAGGAAACTTACATATGTATTCTATTTTGTAATGAGCCTCAACAATTTAATGGGCTTATATCAACACATAAAATATATTATATCATACGATTCAAATTAATTTATAATGCTCTCTTATTAATATTATATTTTAATTATTTATTAAATTTTATATCTTAAAATTTGGGGATATTACAATTATAAACTGTTATATTACTTTAGTAAATCTCTTTTGCATATGATGTTAGATTAATTGTACTGACACAATAAAGACAAAAGACCAGAATAATCATTCAAGAAGACGAGGTAATTAAGTAGAAATTCATTTGCAACCACAATGCATGAACATATTATTTCGTGTTATATTCGATTGATTGATATTATATGAGTTTATGTATTCTTGAGAATTGGTGTGTTTAATTGATACTATGATGAAATATATGGATTGCATTAAAAATGTCATTCACTATAGTATTTCGTGTTATATTCGATTGATTGATATTATATGAGTTTATGTATCCTTGAGATTGATGTTATGGTGAAATATATGGATTGCATTAAGAATGTCTTTCACGAGTATCAACACGTGCATATGCAAATGATGAAGGTTAATGCATTTTACATGCACGACATGAGTTTAAAAAGAGAAAAATATTTTATTGACCACTACTAGTTCACCGAGGCATGAAAGTCATGCTTATATTATATGGGGTAGCTAGTGGCATGTGAGACGTGTATATGGCTTGATTTGTTCAGCCGGTGGCATGTGAGACATGAATATGACTACCAATACTATATATTTAGCCGGTGGCATGTGAGACATGGATATGCTGGATTTACTCCGCCGATGGCATGTGAGACATGAATATGGCTATTAATGATATATGTTTAACTAGTGGCATGTGAGACATAAATATAGTTTGATTTGTTCAGCCCGTGGCATGTGAGACATGGATATGGCTATGATGAATGATATTATGTTGAGCTCAATCCGGTGCCTAGTAGATGGTGGTCAAGGGCCCAATAAAAGAAAATGATTTTGAAAGAAAGGTTTTGATTCATTAACATGCATCATTGACATTATTCATATCATTCATATTATGCACATGCATAATTTCTACTTACTGAGTTTTAGCTCATATAGTTCATGCATTGTAGGCATAGTTCAAAATATCGTCGAAATATCGCGATAATGAAGACACCGATATTATATCACCATGTTTTTTTTATTTCGTTCAAAAAATCACGAAAAGTCGGTAAATATCGCCATATAAATGTATTAGAAGGATATTTATTAAAAACTGAATTCTTTTTTTCTCCATATATAAATGAATAAAGTTAATTAATAACTATTTTATATAAAATTGGTTAAATTGTTGTAAATAAAATTAACAAACTACCATTTAATTTTCTCTCATAATTTAATTGAGTTTAGTTAAACTTTTGAAATTATCTCATAATTTAATTGAGTTTAGTTAAACTTTTGACATTTAATAAAATGATTATAATATATATATATATATATATATATAATAGTAGTTTATTTTCATATTTGTTGTAAATATATCATTTTATTTTGAATTTTAAGTTTAGTATAAGTTATAATATTTTGTATACCATTAGATATATTTTCCAAGTTTTTTAGAAAAATTCAATATTTTTCAAAAAAATGACCGATATTTTCATCGAAATCGATATATCCATCGATATATCCATAAAATCAAGGTACCGATACATCTATCGAAACCGAAATTTTCATCCTTGATTGTAGGTGAATCTGATGACGTGTAAGCTCATGGACTTACTGACGGTGTGTTGAGTACCTTCGGGTTTAGAGATAGTGCACATAGATGACCTGTTGGGCGACGCTATGGGCTTATTTTGTGTTAAACGCTATTTTGTTAAAGTTTCTTAACTTCCTTTTTTGTCTTCATACTCTAATGTGTATAAGTATGCAAATATATCAGTGTTTCTGATTTGATATTATGGTATGTATGCTATGGAGCTTGTTATAATCCTAAATGGTTTTGTGTGCAACGAGGGTTATTTATTTATATTATTATGTTTTAAAAAGAAAAAAAAATGCACACACTCACTATAAGTATTTCTTATGAAAGCCTATTATAAATATACTATATAAGAAAAGTGGGAGTGACAATATAGAACTTCTCTGAAAAGTTATTATTTCATTAAAATTAATGATTTTTTCAACTTACCCGAATTGGGATCAAATTTTATTTATATTTATAGATTTTGTTAAATTATTCATGTTAATGTTGGATTTTCCAACAATAATAATTTTCCTTTTTCAAGTTTATCCTAAAATCAAAATTAGATTTTAATTAGATTTTATTAGATATTTTTATTTGAAAAGATTTGGAAAAAGATTTGATATTCTCTCACTTGAATTTGACTCATTAAAATCTCACGTGTTATTTATTTTTAAATCTCTTTTCACTAACCAACTCTCCTAAGTTTTAGGAAGTTGTTATTTGCTCATGTGTTTGATAGGATTCAAAGAGATATAAATACAAGTGAGATGAAGAAGTCAAAACGTGATTTTTGAGAGAGAGTTCGTGTCTTTGAAGAACGTGGAGTTGTGAGAATAAGATCCATATATGAACAAGTCAAGATAGAGTGGAGATGAAGAAGTCAAGTTGAAGAAGTCAAGAACAAGTCCACTCCACCTTCCCCCATCATGCACGTGAGTTATGGAGTTCATGGAGCACTCCAAGATCATGGGAAGTGGAGTTCACCAAGTGTACTTCAAGCTCTATAAATAGGTGAAGCTGCTGAAGATCAAGGATGTACAGAATCGAGAGCTTAAGCAGTCTAGTATACGCAGTACACTGGTGTCATAGGTTGTGTTGTTCACACCGATAGGCAACATCGTTTTCTTGTGTGTCATAGACTTTGCATACTCTTGACTTTTAGTATAGGTGTTCTTCAGAGTGTTCAACTGAGAGTATTTGTATACGTCCCTAGGTTTCATATTCATTTCATAGGACGTATTGAGTCGTTTGTTCGAAAGAATCTCTTTTAGAGATCATTCTTTCTCTTTTGTACATATACACAAATTAATAAAGGAGCTTTCGCCCTGAAGGCATTCCACGAGTATTTGTATACTCGTGGATAAATCGTTTTTGTTCTGCAACTTTAATTTCGATCCATTTTTCCACTGTGTGTTACGCTGGTGTTGTCGACACCGCTGACAACACCGTCTACTTTGATTGGGATATTGTTGTTTTTGTTTTTGCAGATCCACGTAGGACTTTCACGTGGTATCAAAGCTATCACTTGACATACTAAGTGGTGGATCTAGCCATGCAGGACGCGGACTATTGCAATCCCAACTTTGGACGCCTTCCAATTTTGGATGGCTCCAACTATGCATATTGGAAGATTCATGTACGATCGAAGATCAAGTCCATTGATGCACGTGCTTGGACTGCTGTTTTGGAGGGTTACAGTTCTCCTATGAAGGAGGTCCATGGTGAACTTGTTCCCAAACCTCAAACCGAGTGGACAATCGATGAGATCCATAGTGCCAATTTCAATGAGAAAGCCATCAATGTCATCTTCGAAACAGTGGACTACAAGGTGTTTCGATTGATTCAAAACGCTGCCCATGCCAAGGATGCTTGGGATACTCTCCAAAAGCATTTTGAAGGTGCAAAGTGTGTTCGTGAGGCTCGGTTGCAGCTTATCATGTCCAAGTTCGAGAATATGCGTATGGAAGAGAATGAAGACAGTGGAACCTACTTTGAGAGGCTCCGGGACATCTCGAACCAAGCCCAAATGCTTGAAGAACCAATTGGACGCAAGCAACTCGTGTCTAAGGCCATTCGAACACTGCCACCAAGGTTCAACATCAAAGTATCCGCTATTGAGGAGGTCCACAATCTTTCGACAATGGACTTTGATACACTTCAAAGTATTCTTCAAACTTTTGAGCTCAACCTTCAAAGCCAAATGGAAGCGGGCTACAAGACTAAAAACATAGCCTTGCAAGCTCAAGACAATGAAGAATCTGGAGAAGATGATGAACCATTGGAGGAAGTCACCGAGGGGCAGAATGTAGCTATGTTGACCAAGAAATTCAACACCATGGTGAGAAAGTTCAACAAGGAGAAGCCTCGTTCGAAAGGGAATGAACCGTTCAATCGATCCAATGATCGATCCCAATGGAAGCCAACTGGATCATCATCTCAGTCCAAACGTCAGCCTAAAAAGCCAACTTCAGACCATGGATGGAATGATCCCAAACATCTCGATACCATCCAATGTCGAGCTTGTTCGGGTTGGGGTCATTATGCGAATGAATGTGCCAACACCTTGAGGAAGTATGGTCTGAAAAATCACTGGGTATCCATGAGTGACGATGAGGATGATGAGGAAGTTGAAACTGAAAGTTCCACAACCCTGTTTGCAAAAATCGCTACTGGTGTTACCGACGGTGTTGACAACACCGGTGTCATGACACCGCAGACAACACCGACGACAACACCACAGAGGTATGAACTGTTTGATTTTGCTAACATAACCTGCCTTAATGTTGTTTGTGATGATACAGATTCTCTTGCTAGAGATGATTTAGATAAACATGAAGCCATTGAAGAACTTCATGGTCTTTATAATTCCTTGCTTAAGGAATGGAAAAAGCAATGCAAGCTTGTAGAAGTTGTTTCCAAGGAAAAGGAAGCCATATCCAAGGAAAAGGAAGTTTTATCTAAGGAGAATGATGTTCTGAAAAACTCAGTTGCAAAGCTGGAAACCGCTCTCACCAAGAAGGACATAGAACTTGGAAAGGTACAATTCAAGCTTGAAGAGACGGAAGCCTTAATTGCAAAATGGAATTCGAGTTCTACCAAGGCAAGTGAAATCATGGGATCAGGTAATTCAACAAACTCAGGTATTGGATCAAGTAAAACTGTTGAAAATATTTTTCCAAACCTTTTTGTCGATTCACATGCTAAGATCAACTTTGTGAAAGAAAAATCAAAAGAGTCCATAAAATCCAACGTTTCAGGTCGTAAGAAAAGAAAATATGTTTGTCATTACTGTTTTCAACCTGGACATTAAGACCATACTGTCGAGCATTGAAAAATGATCGAGCCAGTGGTCTGGTGTTACCTTCGGTGTTACGCAACACCGCCCGCAACACCACCGTTGGAAAGAAAGTTTGAGTTCCTAAACAAACTGCTCAAGTCTGCCAAGTTGTTTTTACTGCTCTTAAGACTAACATTTCAGGTTCTTGGTACTTTGATAGTGGTTGCTCACGCCACATAACGGGCACCAAAGAATATTTGTGTAATTTTGTGCCTCTTATCGAAGGTTCTGTTACTTATGGAGGAGGTGCTAAGGGTAGAATCATTGGCAAAGGAACTCTTAATCTACCAGGTTTTCCCAGGTTGTCTAATGTGCTTTTAGTCGATGGTCTTATGGCTAATTTAATTAGCATAAGTCAATTATGTGATGACAATCTTGAGGTAAAATTTACTAAGGATTCTTGTGAAGTTTATGATAAGTCTAACATGTGTATCATGACAGGTACAAGATCTCATGACAATTGTTATCTTGTTGGAGAAAATGTCACATGTAACAAGGCTAAGTTTGATGACACGATTTTGTGGCATCAAAATTTAGGCCATGTGAATTTTCGAACTCTCCAAAAGTTGATGAAGTTTGAGGCTGTACAAGGACTGCCAAGCCTCAATCACAATGGTAAGATAGTGTGTGGGGACTGCCTTAAAGGTAAACAGACCCGTGTTCCCCACAGTGTTACATCACACCACGGACAACACCAAGGTACAGTTCATTGTTTTCAACTTTTATACATGGATTTAATGGGACCAGTTGAAGTTGAAAGTCTTGGAGGAAAGAGGTATTCCTATGTGATTGTTGATGATTTTTCCCGATATACTTGGATTTTCTTTTTACGTGAAAAATCGGATACATTTTCTCAATTCAAAATTTTGTACACTATGATTAAGACTTCATTTTCTTCTAAAATTTTGAACATCAGGTCTGACCATGGTAAGGAATTTGAAAACAAATTGTTTGCTGATTTTTGTGAAAAGAAAGGCATTGAATACCAATTTTCGACTCTAAAAACTCCTCAACAAAACGGAGTTGCGAAAAGGAAAAATCGAACTTTGCAAGAAATGGCACGTGTTATGCTCAGTTCTAAGAACCTCTCACGACGTTTTTAGGCTGAAGCATTGAATACGGCTTGCTATATTGGTAATCGAGTCTTTTTAAGACCGGGTAGCAAAATGACCCCTTACGAAATTTTGAAAGGGAAAAAGCCAAAT
The DNA here is from genome assembly GCA_005771605.1 of Scutellaria baicalensis. Lineage (NCBI taxonomy): Eukaryota > Viridiplantae > Streptophyta > Magnoliopsida > Lamiales > Lamiaceae > Scutellaria > Scutellaria baicalensis. The sequence continues at coordinate 4,518,455 of CM016721.1, read as the reverse complement.
CTTAAACATTTTCATGTTTTTGGGTGCCTTTGCTACATTTTGAATGATAGAGATAATCTTGCTAAGTTTGATGCAAAAAGTGACAAAGCCGTGTTTCTTGGATATTCTTTGAATAGTCATGCTTATCGTGTTTTTAATTTAAGATCTAGGACTATTCAAGAATCAGTTAATGTTGTGTTGGATGACTTCTTCGATCTTACAGGAAAATCTTATGAAGATGCCGTGACTGATCTTGTTGAAATTCCAGTAGTTCATGAAACTGGAAATACTGATGTTGCCCCTAGTGTTGTGACACCAGAGGCAACACCAGCGGCAACACCGGTGACAACATCGGCAGAACCTGAATCCGATGAAAGTGATGATGATCTACCTGATCAAGTTCGAAGAGATCCACCTGCTCGTATTAAAAAAAAGCACCCTACCACACAGGTGATAGGGGGAGTAAACGATGGTGTTCGAACTCGTAGAAAAGACCCCGTGAATTACAAGGAAATGGTAAGACATGTGTGTATGTCAACCACATTTTCAGAGGTAAAATTCTACTGTTTTGTCTCTCCAATTGAACCCAAAAATGTCTCTGAAGCTTTAAAAGATAATTTTTGGATACAAGCAATGCAAGAAGAACTTGAACAATTTACTAGAAATGATGTTTGGTTTCTTGTTCCTAGACCATCCGATACTAATGTGATTGGAACTAAATGGATTTTTAAAAATAAATCGGATGAGTTGCGAAACATTGTAAGAAACAAAGCACGACTTGTAGCACAAGGGTACACACAAGTCGAAGGCATCGGCTACGATGAGACCTTCGCACCCGTTGCTCGAATTGAATCGATTAGGTTAGTTCTTGCAATTGCTTGTTATTTGAAAATTACCCTTTATCAAATGGATGTAAAAGGAGCATTTTTGAATGGGTTCTTAGATAAGGAAGTGTATGTTGAACAACCAAAAGGTTTTGAAGATCCTTATTTGCCTCATCATGTCTACAAACTTAAAAAAGCATTGTATGGATTAAAACAAGCTCCTAGAGCTTGGTATGGTCGATTGACCACTTTCCTACTTGAGTTTGGATTCATTAGAGGCATGGCCGATCGGACTCTCTTTGTTAAGAGAACCGATCGACATTGTATGATAGCTCAAATTTATGTTGATGACATTGTATTTGGATCTACTTGTCAAAGTGATCTTGATGATTTTGTGCATGCTATGTCATCTACCATCGAAATGAGCACGATTGGAGAACTAACTTACTTTCTAGGCTTGCAGGTAAAGCAATTAAAGGAAGGAATTTTCATCTCACAAAGCAAGTATGCCAAAAATTTAGTATCTCGCTTTGGTTTAGAAAATTCTAAGCCTATGAGAACCCCCATGGGTTCGACACAAAAGCTGTCGAAAGGCAGTGTTGCCGATGGTGTCGACAACACCCTCTATAGATCGATGATCGGCAGTTTACTCTACTTGACTGCTAGCCGCCCGGATATAATGTATAGTGTTGGTGTCTGTGCATGTTACCAATCTCACCCTAAGATCTCACATCTTCAAGCAGTGAAGCGTATCATAAGGTATGTTTCGGGTTCGATAGATTTAGGTATTTGGTATACTAAGGACACTAATCTTAATTTGGTGGGGTTTAGTGATTCTGATTGGGCTGGAGATGTAGATGATAGGAAGAGTACTAATGGTGGTTGTTTCTACTTAGGCAATAACTTAGTATCTTGGCATAGTAGAAAACAAAATTGTGTTTCTTTATCCACCGCCGAATCCGAATATGTGGCCGCCGGGAGTGGGTGTACTCAACTCTTGTGGTTGAGACAAATGCTTGATGATTATGGTTTTGCAAATGAATCTTTGAGCCTATTTTGTGATAATTCGAGTGCAATTAATATTTCCAAAAATCCAGTTCAACATTCTCGAACTAAACACATAGATATTAGGCATCACTTCATTCGAGATTTAGTTGAAAAAGGGTTAATCCAACTCGATTATGTATCCACTGAAAACCAAATAGCAGATATATTTACAAAAGCCTTAGATTTAGAGAGATTTTCTTCTTTAAGTAAGTCTCTTGGATTGTGCATTGTTTGAATGTGCATGCTGTTTTTGCGGGTGTTACCGTTCATATTGCTCACACCACTCTTAACACCCTTAGTATAAATTTTTTATTTTAGGCTTTCTAGGCATATGTGTGCATGTTTGTATCTGACTAGTGTGTTCCTTATGTGATAACTCTGGATTAGACACCTATTTTGTTAATGGCTCATAATAAAAGTGCACATTTGTTCGAATTATTGATATAAGTCACAAAGCACTTGGAGCACGGCGCTCGCTACGACGTTGCTTTTCAGGCAGCCTAGTGACTATGCTTAAATGTGTTGTGTGACCTCACTGAGTAACTCGGGGCACGACGTTCGCTGCGACGATGCTTCCTTGTCAAAAGGTGTAGGAGATACCACAACCAAATCGAACAAACTTGATCTCACAACCGAGTAACTAGAAGCATGGCGCTCGCTACGACAGTGCTCTCTTTTCAAAAGGTTAGTTGAGATTAGGTATGTGTGAATTTATTTTCGTGTGCACAAAAGGAAAAATTTTCTAAAGCCAAAATTTTCTATGGTGTCATCGCAGTGTTACGTAACATCAGGGACAACACCAGTCAGTTACATTGTGTGCGATTTTTATGGGTTTTAAATTTTATGCATCCCTAGGTATCTGCATTTAATCCTTATAATATATAGTGGATATATTTGATTTTTGGGTAATCCAATTTCAAATTTAAAATTCGAATTTTGTGATCCCTATTTTTGTGCTAAATTGTTGAGATTTGATCTTATTTTCAAGTTTTTTTTCAAAATCTCTTAAGTTTTATCTAAAAAATTCAAAGGCTCAGGTTTTTATTTAAAATCAGAAAATCAAGCGTGATTCTCCACTACTTGAGTGTGTGCAATCTGTCTCTTGCTCACATACGCTATCTCTGTCTCTCTCTCTCTTCTTTGTCTCTCTCACTAGCCGATCCCCTTTCTCATCTCTACCCATAAACCCTAATTTGCTCTCTCCCCAAAATTCTCCATGGCTGATTCCTCCATTCCTCCGGCCGTTCTTGAATTCATCGAGAAGCTAAAGCAATCATATCCAGCGCTTCTTGCTCCTCCAAACTCTGCGGTGTCATTTGATGGTGTTGCCGACACCAGCGCAACACCAGCAACGACGTCCCCCACTCCTTCTTCACGCACTGCTTCTAAATCGAAGAGCAAGGCTCCCAAAGCTTCCAAAGCTCCTGCTACTTCCTCCCGACCAGTTAAAGGGTCGTCTGGGGCTCCATCGGACCCTGTCGATGTGGAGGCATTCCAGCCGTCCAATTGGCCTACCAACGAGAGGCAGCGCCGCTCACAGCGCCTGCGCGCTGCTGGGAAGGTGACCCCCGACGTTGTCCTCGCCAAGAGGAAACGTCCTGCACCTTCTGCTGAACCAGCCTCTGCCGCCGATGAACCTGCCCCTGTCGCCAGTGAGCAAGTGATTCCGGAGTCATCTTCGGCCAAATACTCCAGTTCCATGGAGTTAGATCATGAGTCGGCCAAGGATGTCGACTCCACCACTGAGTCGGATGATGACATGGAGACCACCCTCTCCAAGGTCATTTTGAAGTTGAAGACGTCTGGTGTCAAGCCAGGTGTTGCCAACACCAGGGCAACACCTTCGGCTAAGGGGAAGACACCTGCTGCACCTTCGACAGAGGAGGATGAGGACTCTCCTGATTTTCAGCCCAAGGGGACCCCCTTCTAGGTTTCCAAAGCTTACTCCACTACTTTCTACACTAAGCCTTCATCTAGTGTTTGGGCATCTTTGTGTCAAAAGCCTATCTTGGCCGAGCGCAATTTACATCTTGATTCCTTCTCTAGGTTAGGCTTAGTTGATTTCTTAGCCTCTAGGAAACTCTTGCATTGCTTGACCACCATTCCCTTCTACTGCCCTACTGTGATTTATGAATTCTATGCTAATTTGCATAAACATGTGTGTGATCCTAGCCATTACGGGTATGGGGTAGTGTATGTGAGGGGGAGCTTGTGTTTTTTTCTCTCTAAGGATGTGAATGTTGTCCTTGACTTGCCTGATGTTGTTGAGGATGCTCCTCTTCCTTCTCTTGATGTTGTTGCCTCTGAAATTACGGGGGGGAAGGTCTTGTCTTGGTCCAAAAAGTTTCCAGCCTCCTCTTTAACCTCACTCTTTGTTGTGCTACACAAAATTTGTGTACACAATTGACTCTCATCATCTAACACCACAGTAGTGACTGAGGAGCAAGCTAATCTTCTTTATAGGATTGTGCTGAGAGTTCCTTTTAATTTTAGGAGGTTAATTTTACAGAATCTTGGTAGGTTTGCTGAAAAATTCTCATCCTCTTCGACCTACCTTATTTATCCCTCCCTTATCTCAGCCGTCCTTAGATTCCAAGGGCTTAACTTGTCTACTTTTGAGAGCCTGGTGCCTCCTCAGCCTCCTCTCACAATTGCCAAAGCCCTGCTCCAAGGCAATCGAGTCTGTGATCTTCCATATCCCTCTGGTGTTGCCCCTGATGTTGGCAACACCAACCGCAACACTGACTCATCCTTGGTGGCTCAGCTACTCTTGCAACGGCAATTGTTGTCTACTCAAATTGAGGGCTTGATTCAAGTTCGTGACAACTTGGATGCCCTCATTTCAGCTCAAAAAGGGGGAGTAGATGAAGGTGGTGAAGGTGGTGCTGCTAATGCCGAAGGTGAAGGTGATGATGAAGATGAGGATTGAAGATGCTTGGTTCTTGTTGCTGGAATTTTTCTGTTTCTTTGATTTTATTTCTGTTGGATGGATGATTATTTTAGTTTTTAGTTTTGGGTTATCAAACATTAGTATTTTGTATATTCGTTCTCAAGTTTTTGATTAATTAATGGTGATTATGTTTTGCTTGATGAATCTTGATATTATATCACTGTTTTTTAGTCTTAATGTTTGATGTGTTGCAGGATTAAGGGGGAGATTGATTTGAGGGGGAGAAAAATCTAATTGATTTAGGTTTTGAGCTGAAAAAGAAAAATAGGGGGAGATTGTTAGTGTTGGATTTTCCAACAATAATAATTTTCCTTTTTCAAGTTTATCCTAAAATCAAAATTAGATTTTAATTAGATTTTATTAGATATTTTTATTTGAAAGGATTTGGAAAAAGATTTGATATTCTCTCACTTGAATTTGACTCATTAAAATCTCACGTGTTATTTATTTTTGAATCTCTTTTCACTAACCAACTCTCCTAAGTTTTAGGAAGTTGTTATTTGCTCATGTGTTTGATAGGATTCAAAGAGATATAAATAAAAGTGAGATGAAGAAGTCAAAACGTGATTTTTGAGAGAGAGTTCGTGTCTTTGAAGAACGTGGAGTTGTGAGAATAAGATCCATATATGAACAAGTCAAGATAGAGGTCAAGAAGTGGAGATGAAGAAGTCAAGTTGAAGAAGTCAAGAACAAGTCCACTCCACCTTCCCCCATCATGCACGTGAGTTATGGAGTTCATGGAGCAATCCAAGATCATGGGAAGTGGAGTTCACCAAGTGTACTTCGAGCTCTATAAATAGGTGAAGCTGCTGAAGATCAAGGATGTACAGAATCGAGAGCTTAAGCAGTCTAGTATACGCAGTACACTAGTGTCATAGGTTGTGTTGTTCACACCGATAGGCAACATCGTTTTCTTGTGTGTCATAGAGTTTGCATACTCTTGACTTTTAGTATAGGGGATAAATCGTTTGTGTTCTGCAACTTTAATTTCGATCCATTTTTCCGCTATGTGTACGTTGGTGTTGTCGACACCGCTGACAACACCGTGTACTTTGATTGGGATATTGTTGTTTTTGTTTTTGCAGATCCACGTAGGATTTTCAATTCAGTATTATAAATAATAAGGATTTGCTGCATTCAGAAATTATATGTAAAATGTACTAATTTTTGTGGGATTCCTTAATTCAAAAAGTTGATAAATAGTGATTTCTATCTTTATACAACTGTTGTATTTTGTTATTACCCGACCCACCACTCGTAGAAGGAATCTACTCTCCACTTTTGAAGAATGGAACAAAAATAATTGCAAGGAACAATTTTTCTGCACCAATATATACTGATAGCATCATCATATTTTTGCAAAGAAAATAAAATAAAACAATAAAAATATGTGGAGCAAATTGCACTATATATCAACTAGTCAAAGTATGATAGAATTATTAAATACAACATATAAGATATCCACCTTTTTGTGAAGAAAATATGCCTTCTTTCTGCCTATACAAAATGTGCTCCCAAATTCACTCTCTTGAGAATTTATAAAAGCAAAAAAAAAAGTTGAAGCCTTTCAGATCTCCTTGGCAACTTTGCAACAATTCTTGAATTTCTAAAGTTCCTCTTTGGTTCAACTATTTGGACATTGTTATGGCAGAGGCATTTCTTCAAATTTTGATAGAGAATTTGGCATCTCTAATTGAAGGAGAGATTGGATTGCTTTTGGGAGTGGATAAGGAGATGAAGAAGCTTTCCAACACTCTCACCACCATCCAAAATGTGTTGGAAGATGCTGAAGATAAGCAGTTCCAAAGCAAAGCCATTCAGAATTGGCTAAGCAAGCTTAATGATATTGCCGTTGAGATTGAAGATATCTTGGATGAGTGTGCCACTGAGGCCTCTAAACTGAAGAAGCATAAACGTAGCAGATTTAACTTTGTTAAGAAGATTTTGTATAATCACAAAATCGGAACAAGGATGAAAGAAGTTGCTGAAAAATTGGATGGTATTGCAGCAGATCGCCACAACTTTCATTTTCAAAAGACAAGATAGGCTGATGGGAGGCGCGAGACGGGATCGGTTGTGAATGAGCCGGATCACATCTATGGAAGGGATGAAGATAAAGAGAAGATTGTGGATGTGTTGGTGAACCAAGTTGCAAACTGTGACAAACTCTCTGTGTTGCCTATAATTGGTGTTGGTGGCCTTGGGAAGACCACTCTTGCCCAATTAATCTATAATGATGAGAGGGTGAGTCTGCATTTTGACACCAAATTATGGGTTTGTGTTTCTGATAATTTTGATCCCAAGATTTTGGTTGAGGCTATGATAGAATCGGTCACCGGAAGTGCTCCAAATTTAAAGCACTTGGATGCTCTGCAGTTCCGCCTTAGAGAAGCGTTGAACAACAAAAAATACTTGTTGATATTGGATGATGTGTGGAATGAGAATCAAGAAGTTTGGGTGAAGTTGAAAAGTATGTTGGCTTGTGGATCAAATGGTTCTTCGATTGTAGTCACCACACGTCTTCCAAAAGTAGCAGATATCATGGGAACACTTCCATGTCATTGCTTGAAAGAGTTATTGGAGGAGCATTGTTGGTTGTTGTTTAGGCTAAGAGCATTCGGACAAGAGATTGAGCAACAACGTCATCCTAAGTTGGAAAGTATTGGAAGGCAAATTGTGAAGAAATGTGGTGGTGTTCCTTTGGCAGCTAAGGCTCTTGGAGGCCTTTTGCGATTTAAGAGAGAAGAAAATGAATGGATTCATGTCCAAGAAAGTGATATTTGGACTCTTCCAGAAGAGGAAAACTCAATCTTTTCTGTATTGAGATTGAGTTATCGTCATCTTCCTTTTATATTGAAAAGGTGCTTTGTTTATTGTGCCGTCTTTCCTAAGGATGTTATGATTGATAAGCAAGATTTGATTTTTCGTTGGATGGCTCATGGATGCATTGTATCAAACGGGAAATTGGAAGTAGAGGATGTTGGTTTTGAGATCCTTTTTCCAACAAGTTCAAACATCGGGAGCAAGAACTACTTTCAAGATGCACGATCTTATTCATGATCTTGCTCAGTCCATCATGGAGAACAAACATCTCGGAGCAGAAGCCAAAAGCATTAGCATAAGTGCTTCGAACGACAAAATACGTGAGGTACATTGGAGGAAATATTCTAATCAGACTAGTTCTTCAAGTATCACACTGCAGGTATCTACATTAACCACCATTGTTAACTACAATCATTTGAGAATTCTTAAATTGGTTGAGGTAACTGTGAAAGAGTTGCCTGGTTCAATAGGCAAGTTGAAACATTTGCGGAGTTTAGACTTGTCATATTCTACTATTCATACTCTCTCTCGTACATTTTGTGGTCTTTGGAATCTGCATACATTAGTTTTGACTAATTGTCGTAGTCTCAAAATGTTGCCCAAGCACATTAGAAGCATGACTAATCTCCGTCATATTTTTTTAGAAGGTTATAATTCGTTGAGTCATATGCCTTCTAGGATTAGGGAGTTAGCTTCTCTAAAGACATTGAGTTTGTTCATAGTAGGTTACAAAATAGGTAATCAAGTTGATGAATTGGAACACTTGAACCTTAGAGGTACACTTGAAATTAAGCATTTGGAGCGAGTGGGAAACCGTTTGAATGCGAAGAAAGCAAATCTTGTTGAGAAACCATACCTTCGAAAGTTGGTTTTACACTGGGGAGGTGAGAGTACATCGACAAAAATGATGGATGGTGAAGAAAAGGTATTGGAAGCTCTAGAACCTCATCAAGCATCAAAGGCATGACAAATCTGAGGTGCCTCTATATCGACGGATGCCCACAACTGCAAAGACGATGTGAGAAAGAAAAGGGTGGGGATTGGAACTACATTGTTCATATTCCTGAATTGTATATTCCATCTTTTAGAGACTCATAGCAGGGTAATTTACTAATTGCTTCATTCATTTTTCTTGTTACCATTGCTGTAAGATTAGAATATAAAGAAAACTAAAAAGTAACAAGGAGTTGTGATTATTTTAAGTTCTAGATCATGAATACCCTCTTTCATTACAATATGCAGGATTGATTCAGAAGTTAAACGAATGGATTGTGCTAAGATAATTTACCGCTTTGTCAACTTGTCCAAAAGCCACACAGCTGAGTGCAACTTCACTTGCCACCACTCAATCCATTTTGCATGTGAGTGCAACTGTATATATTTTGGAACATCCACATTAATAAATTAAAGTCCAAACAGCTTCACTTGTTTATGGCCAGCAACATTTGCAAATAATATTTATGAATTTTTTTTTTCAAGTTAATCAGAATCAGTACAAGGACAAATCATATATTGCTGCTATCTTTCTAGCTTCCTGAATTTGCTGCTAAGTTTTCATCATCCAACCAATCTTGAGACTTGTTGAAGTGGACCAAGGATGAAAGAAGTTGCTGAAAAATTGGATGACATTGCAGAAAATTGCCACAAATTTAATCTGCTCAAAACTAGTGTTGCACCAATCTCAAGCCAGGGTGATTGGAGAATCGGGAAGGGATCGATTTTGAATGAGCTAAATCACATCTATGGAAGGACAAAGATGAAGAGAAGATTGTGGATGTGTTGGTGAACCAAGTTGCAAACTGTGACCAACTCTCCGTGTTGCCTATAATTGGTGTTGGAGGCCTTGCAAAGACAACACTCGTCCAATTAGTTTATAACGATGAAAGGGTAAGTCTGCATTTTGACACCAAAGTATGGTTTTGTGTTTCTCAGACTTAAGGTCCTTTATTTAAGTTAAAAGATCACCTCCAGCACGTTTCTTCTCTCACCACAACACAGTTTAGTGATTTGTGGCTGAATGTTGCAATAGAAAAACAAGTATGAAAATAATGGATAGTGAAGGACAAACTATGAATTATGAAAACGTATGCTACAACATCATCACTATCGATCGACATCAACTGATAACATAAACAAACCAAAGATTTATAAAAGATGAAAATTGTACAACAACATAACTGTAACAAATATTCATATACAGCCCCAGCTGATCATCCATCAGAATGATATTTGCATAGGAATTTAACATTCTGTAAATTAAATAACACAGTGTAGAATAGAAATCAAACATCCATAAATTCACTTGTAAAATGCTTGCAACAAAATATGCCATTAAAATCCGGAATCACATCATTTGGTCGCCTTCTCAAACATAAGATTGCTTTCACCGTAGCAATCCAAGACCATTTGTATCACATCCTGCCAATAATGAAAAAGATCAATTTTTCACTTCAAGAACAACAAAACATACTACTAGAAAGTTTGTACTGCGAAATATTTATGGGTCTATCACACTACATGCAAGTGTAAAAATGATATCATCAATCTACATATGACATGAATTAAAATCAACTGAATAGAAGATGAAAAAACAAATTAAAGTAGTGGATATTGTTCGTAACTATTGATATCACTATGTGTACTTCATTTCAACCCTACATAATCAAAAAACTAACTAGTATTATATTTTTTATTTTCTATATAATAATTCTTCATATCCTATTTTCCCTATTATCACTTATTAGTGATAAAAAGAATTGCAAATATTTACCAAAAACCATCATTAGAACTTTTTCAAGCACATAAACCAAAAAAGTCATCGTTCGAACAATTAGATGATAAAGCTTAAACACTAACCTTGCATGTGATCCTCTCATGTGTTCCATGAAGATTTGATCGACAAGTAGCCTGTGCACTTTTCAGTTCGTATTACACTCTTTTGTATTTCCCTTCCAACTAGAGGATTGCAGTCCTCTAGTTCACAACTATCCGCAAGAAATGAATAATCATCTGTCAAACGGAACATTTTTAAATTGTAGCAATGTTTTATGCTAACTTTCTTAAGAAGTATGAAGCTTGCATATCCCCCTTTCAATATCATTAAATCAAGGTCTTCCATTATAAGACAACAAAGCTTTGGGAACGCACAGTCTTCCACTGCCCACTCTGGTCCTTTAAAGGCATTGTTTCGCAGTTTCAGCGCTTCAAGATTTGGCAATGAAGAAATCATGCTCGCTTCTTCCCAAGGATAACCCAACCCACCCAAATACAACTTTTTCAAACTTACAGAGAAAATTGAAAGCGGCACAAGTGGTGCAACATCCTTAAAATTGCAAGTGGGATTTACAATGACACATTTAAGTGATTGTAGTTCTTTGAAATGAGAAATATGATCAAAGCAATAGAAGGGCTCTACTTCATTGGGCATTAACTCAATTTGAATTCCTAGCTTCTTCAAATTAGGGATCCCACTGATAACACCACTAGTGCAACTATTAAAGCTCACACCTGAGAGTGTTGAGAGTTTTGGCAAAAACTTACCACCACTATCAGGTAGGTCGACTCACGTGATGTGAAGATGCTTCAATCTTTTCATATCCCATATTTGTACAGGTAAATATGAAATTTCTCCATATTTCACGCTTAAATGTTGATGGTACATTAAGTACTGAAGTTTAGAAAGTTTGGCTATTGAAGGAGGGAGACTTCCGTTGCAAGTGAGTGCAAGATATCTTAACTTAACTAACTCCAGTATCTCTAAAGGGAAGTGATAAAAACGAACGTGAAGAGCATCAAATTTTTTGAGCAACTTTAAACCAAAACATATTGGCACCGGATATTGATGATATGGACCTAAACACAGAAGAGAGTGGGTAGTTAATGTACAATTTTCCTCCATTGACTTATTCACAGCTTTAATGCCAAACAAAACATTGTTGTGGACAGTCAATCTGCTTTGGCTTTTTAAAACTTTTTCTGAAGCATCTGTATGACTATCTAGAATATGATAAAAATTATCATCTCTAGCTATTCTGTAGCAAAATTGCCACCAGGTAGAATGGAGACCAACTCTTTTTATTCTTTCAGTTAGATCATCAAACATGATAGTGCTTCTTTGATAGACCATAACGAAACTATGCATAGCTAGACGATGTAAGATTTCTATACACGAATCTTCCAAAGTTTGGAAAGAACCTTTTTGGATGATTTTCTCAACAATCCACAAATTGATGAGTTTCGATCTTGGGATCTGGTAATTTTGTGGAAAAACACCCATGTAGAGAAAACCCAATTTCAAATCTTCAGATAAATTGACATAAATTGGATACAGTACCTTTGATATTTCATCGTAAGCATCAACAAAAAGTTGATGTTTCTTTTGTGTTGCTACCTGAATCCAGAGTGATTCTTGGGTCTTCGATAGAAGTTTTGCAACTGTGACAATTGTGAGAGGAAGACCATCACATTTCTCCGCTATCATCTTTCCAGCTTTCTCGAGTTCAAGAGGACACGGGGTTTGAGCAAACACCTTGTCACATAAAAGATCCCAACTTTCTTGTTTATCCAGCAAGCGCACTGGTATGAGATGATGAGAAAGAGAGTTATCTTGAATCCTAGTTGTAAGCAAGACCTTACCTCCATCATTATTGTCTGGAAATGAACTTTCGATAAAAGATTGGCATGATCCCAAATCACATACATCATCTAACACAACCAAGTATCTTTTACCCTTTAATTCTTTTCTCAAGTACTCCTCTGTGGTCATATCTCGTGGATCAAGGTCCATTTGAGCTAGTATGGATTGAGTAATTTCTTCTGGTTGAAATCTCATACCTACTGTCACCCAAACACAATGCTCGAACCAATCTAAGACATCCAAAACTTGAAAAAGTTTCTTAGCAAGAGTGGTCTTACCAATACCTGTCATCCCACAGAGTGAGACAACATGATCATGAACCATGGTAGAAACAACGACTCGTTTGAGTTCACTGTACACATCAGATAATCCGACCACCATTCCACCTAAATCAACGGGATCTTCATCTTCATCTTCATCTTGTACTTTTAGATACTCCTCCTCCACCTCCTTCAATGTGTCTATGAAGGAATGGACCACCTGTCTGAATTCCTGAAGATCTCTATCTCTACACAGTTGCTCCGAATCCGTGTAGAATTTGTGTGCGTCGTTTATGTCAGATTGATCTAACATCACTTCAGGGTGATCCAGTAATTTGTCTATATAGGACGAGTCACTAAATGTTTCATGAAATTGATTCGTTGCTTGTGTGACTCGTTGAAGCTTAACTTTCATCCTCCTCCTGCTCTTCACATCCAATCCTTCCACAAATTCTTGAAAGGGCTTCAACTCCTTGCCTACAAATTGTACGATTTCCAGCAAGGAGGGATGATATTTGGATAACCATATACCCATTTGATTTATAAGTGTCAAAATTGTGTGGTTTAGAGTAACAACAGCTTCATAAGCCGCCATCGATCTAATTATCTCTCCAATTCTTTTTTTTTTCTTCTCTAAATTCACTTTGCTAGTACTGAAATTATCAAAGAATGGGACTGGAACTTCCAATGAATGAAGATGCAACAGTAATTAGTCAACCTTACATTATTATGATTTTTAGTTTAATATACACAAATTGGTTGATCCGCAAATTAAGGAATGATAAATTACTTAACCCAACAAGAGCTACCACATGTTGCCAACTACAACTCAATATTTTAAAATGAACATTTCATACTACTTTAAATCATTAATTTATTAAAGGAAAATTTTAATTTTGGTCCACTTAGGAGGGCACTGTCCAATTTTAGTCCACCATAGAAACGGTTTTCAATTTTAGTCCAATTAAGTCAGAAATCGTCACTATTTATTTAATTTTTCATCGGAAAACTATTTTCACCGGCAAGTGTAATTCAACCGCCCCCGATTTTTTTAAGACGTCTATGTGACACGTCGAATCCCACGTGGACAATACTCGACCAATCAGAATTATCCGAGTCAACCATATATATAAAAATTAATCAAAAATAAAAAAAATTAGAAAATTTTAAAAAAGAAAAATCAGCACCTTCTTCCCCAAGCCCCCCCCCCCCTCCTTCCCCTGCCACCACCCTGCCGGTGACGCGCTCGTCGCCGGCGACCACCACAACCACACACGCGCATGGGTTTGAATGAAACACTTCGAACATTTCAAACGGGTTTGAATGTAAAATTAACCCATAATTCTTTTATCACTTATTTCAATTATTGAATGAAACACTTCTCAATATGTGGGGATCAAAACCCCTTATTCAATTTCATAAATGCATGTGTGAATTTGGAGAACAATGAAATGAGTTTGTGAAGTTCATTTTCAAACGATTTCGGTAAATTGAGCTTCGATTTGAACAAAAAACATGAAATTGATATGAGATTATGTTTGGGGTTTAAGAGAGGATCATTTTGGTATATCATTTGACCATTTTGGTGGAGAATTGGAAGAAATTATTTTTTTAAGCTTGAAGTGGTGGCTATGGTGTTTTCCGGCGAAGAAGGCTGTTGTTTTGAGCTGTTTTCGACCACTTTATGTATCATTTTGAAGGATTTCTTGGTGGGATAAGATATAAAACATGTGGGAATGAAAGTGGGATGATTTGAAGGTGATTTTGACAAATATGTCAACTTACTGACGACCAATTACGGCAGCCGGAGAGGGAATTCCGACGGCCGACGGTTGGGGGTGGGGAAGATGAAGTTGGGGATGTTTTTTCTTTCTGTTTTTTTAAAATTTTTAATTATTTTTAATTTTTGATTAATTTATATATATGTGGTTGACTCGGATAATTTTGATTGATTGAGAATTGTCCACGTGGGATCCGGTGTGCCACATAGGCGTTTTAAAAAATCCGGGGCGGTTGAATTACACTCGCTGGTGAAAATGGTTTTCCGGCGATAAATGGACTAAATAGTAACGATTTTTGGCTTAATTGGACTAAAATTGAAAATCGTTTCCTATGGTGGACTAAAATTGAACAGTAATTTTTAAGTGGACTAAAATTGAATTTTTCCCATTTATTAAATAATATTTTTATATTTTTTATTATAATTGATTAACATATTTACATACGTGTAAATTCACTGGTAAAAAACTTGCAACGAATAATGCCATTTTATCCATAAATCGAGAATCTCATCATTTGATCACCTTGTCAAAGATACAACTGCTTCACTCTGGCAATCCAAGACCATTTGTTTCACGTCCTGCAAATCTTGAAAAAGATCAAATTTCACTTCAAGAACAACAAAACATAGTACTAGCTAAAGATTTTTTAGTGCAAAATATGAGTTTAAATCACATATGACCCCGTAGTATAGGGCTTGGGCCAAATGTGACCCTAGGTCAATCAATGTTAACCTCATTCGATTTTTCCGTCAATAACTAACGGCAATTGCCACGTGCGAAGCACATGCCCATTAAGTCAACTAAACACAATTGAAGTAGGTCAAAATCGAGGACACTTTTCCCCCAAACTGAAATGGAACCCTAATCGCACCCCAAATCCCTAACCCCCAAATTGCACCCCAAATCGCAAAATCTCACTGACATTTCCCAAGTCGCACCCATATCTGAGTCGGAAGGAAGCCGAAACCCTGAAGATCGTATTTTCCCTGCCATAGGAAACTGTGAAGGGTGAAATGGTGAAAAATCGCGTGGTTTCGAGTCGGAAGGAAGTCGGTGCAAAGAATGGTAAGTCTTCAAACTTCGAGTGCTTTCGAGTGGTTGTCAATATCATTTTTGAAAGAGTATTTGTTTAGGCTTTTTCAAGTGTTTGTAGGTTTGTGACTTTTTCTTAATACTTTGAGCAAATTAGCATGCATGCAAACCTTTTTTATATTGAATGCACATGATTCAGGAAAGGGATGTACAACTATTTTTTGGCATGTTGTGAGCATTTTAAATAATATGTTGTTGTGGGCCACTCTTTGTCCCTATGATGATGTGTAATTGCAATATGTAGTGTTTAGTGGTCCTGCTTTTTACTGTTTTTTATGAATTTGTGGGTTTAGAAAACTGTGAATTGTTTATATAATGGCTTATGTGTTTTAAGGTTTGTTTAGTGTTTCTTATGAATTTTCTATGTCAAATTTGCAGAAAAAAAATGTTAAAGTGGGTAAGATTGATTTTGAATTATCAGGGGCAGGGGATTTACCTAGGGGCAAGGGGAAAAAAATATTATAACCTATCATAGATGATACCCCCTCAGAGGAGATAGAGCAAATCATAGAGAATTGCTGTGATTGGGGGGTGGATGGGTTAAATCCTGATGAATATAAATGTTTCAATGTGCATGATAGTGATGATCCTCGGGGTGATGATATAGACTTAGAGAGTCATTCTAGTGATGATCCTTTTGATCCTCAAGTATTGAGAGTCTGATGATGATATTGATGATTTGTTGTTTGAAGAGAATGTGGACAAGGACATTGAATGGATGGGTATAGATAGGGAGAAAACTGATACAAATAGGGTGGTGGGGTCTGATTCTGAATCAGAGATAGAAGACTCTGATGCAGAATTTGTTAGTGACATGGGGTCAGATGTAGATGAAAGTGAGCTTAACCATACCTTCAGGTCTTCTAATGTGTTTTGTCCTGATTTTAAAATTGGCATGAAATTCACTGATAAGCAATTGTTTAAAGAGGCAGTGTACTCACATGGGATAAGGGAAAGAAAAGATTTAAAAATCACAAAAAATGAAAAACATAGAGTGTATGCTAGATGTTTGGGAGAGGGGTGTAAGTGGCAGATCAATTGCCTTAAGATGGTTGGGGAAGAGTCATGGCAAATTAGGACTTATGATCCAGAGCAAACTTGTGGAACTAACTATAAACTGAAAAACGTGACTTCAACTTGGTTAGCCAAGTACTATCTTGAGTCATGGAGGGATGATCCAAATAGAACATCTAAGGGTTTTAGAAGACAGGCAATGAAAGATTTCAATTGTAATGTTTCTAAACAACAAGCATGGAGGGCAAAATTGACTGCATTAAAAGTTGTTCATGGTACAAATGAACTTCAATATGCAAAACTGTGGGACTATGCAAAAGCACTTAGGCAGAAAAACCCTGGAAGTACTGTCATAATGGGGGTAGAGGACAGTGGTAGCTCTAGTGGAAACATATTTAAGAGGCTGTATATATGTTTCCAAGGTCTGAAGAAGGGCTTCCTAGCTGGGTGTAGACCTTGTGTGGGTGTTGATGGGTGTCATCTCAAGGGTCCAAATGGTGGTATATTACTCACTGCAGTAGGTTTGGACCCAAACAACCAAATATATCCAATTGTCTGGGCTGTTGTGGGTAGTGAACAAAAGAAAATTGGATTTGGTTTCTTGAGTTATTAAAGGAAGATTTGAAAATAGAAAGACAAAATATGTGGACTTTTATGTCAGATAGGCAGAAGGGACTGATACCTGCATTTGAGGTTGTTCTTCCTAGGGTAGATAATAGGTTTTGTGTGAGGCACATGCATGGGAATATGAAGGTTGCTGGTTTCAGAGGCACTGCCTTTAAAAACATGATGTGGGCTGCTGCTAGGGCTAGTAGTGTGGCAATGAAGAGGATAAATGTATTGGACCACAGGCTATTCACATGGCTTCAAGAAAGACCAGCCATGCAGTGGAGTAGGTCACACTTTTCTCCATTGTCTAAGTGTGATATACTCACAAACAACATGTGTGAGTCATTTAATGCTCTAATTCAAGAAGCCAGGGAAAGACCTATATTGACCATGCTAGAATGGATTAGAGAGATGATGATGACTAGGCTACAAGAGAATAGGGATAGAGCAGAAAGACTTTGGGAAGGAAGAAAGATTTGTCCTAAAATCCACAAAATCTTGCAATGTAGAAAAGAAAAAATGAAGGATTGCATACCACTGAAGTCCACAGATTGGAAGTATGAGGTATCATGCTGTGATGGAGGAAGATATGATGTGGATTTGAAGGTCTGGACATGCTCATGTAGAGGTTGGGAATTACAAGGCATTCCTTGCAAGCATGGGATGAGTGTTATTCTTGCACAAGCACTAGACCCTGAAGACTTTGTGCATGACTTCTACACTGTGGATAAGTACAACATAGTCTATGAATATGCTATTCTCCCTATGGATGGGCCTGAGTTATGGAGGACAACAGGCTACATCCCACCAATGCCTCCAAACTTTGGTAGGAAAAGAGGAAGACCATGAACAGTTAGGAGAAAGAGTGTAGAAGAAGAGCCTAGTAAAAGGAGGAAGATGAAGACACTGTCAAGACAAAAACCTGTTGTCCATTGCAGTTTTTGCCATAGAGAAGGCCACAACAAGACTACATGTGAATGGAAAGAGTTTGCTGAAGATTTCCCTCTAGATGAAGGGGTGTCAATTGGTGAAAAAGAAACTGTAAGATTCTTTTGTGTTTCAATTTAAGTGCAAATTGTTTCGTTTTTTTTATTAGATAACTAATCTTCTGTTTTTGTCAACTAGGAACAAAATATGAATGAAACAGTGAACACAAGTACTTCCATTCCAAATTCCTCACTTCCAGTTTCTTCAATGCCTAGGTGTGACCTTCCAAACATATTAACACAACCAGAAGGTTTTCCAACCCCACCTGCATCTCAGGAGGATCATAATGTAAGTATAAACTTGATAAGTTAACATGCTTTAAATTCCTTAAACTGAATTAATGGTTGTTTTATGTGGTAGGTACATGTTTGTCCTCGACCACCAGCTTTTCCTGGAAGAGTCAATATTAGAGCTCCAGCTCCAATGACAATGGATCCCAATGACTTTGTTTCAAGACTCCAGAAGAGTGCAATCCCAAATACTAGTACTCCTGTGATCAAACATGGAGGTAAAAAGTTTATAAATATGTCATGTTTAGGCAAAGGTAGTCATAAGGGTAAAGGCAAGTAGATGGAACATTATTCTGGAATTTGTAGATGGTTTGAGATGGATGGGAAAGCTAGTCAAGATGCATGTTTTGGGGCTAAATTCTAATGTGTTAGGAACTTCTTCAGATAAACTTGTTTTTTGGATTTTGATATCTGAATATGTGGAAGTCACACAATGTAATGCCCTTTTTCTATTTTGGCAATCCACTCATTTAATTCTGATGATGTTCATTTACTTCATATCATATGTTGTAGCAATAGATCTGGTTTGAGATGGAATATTTATGTGAAAACAGTGGTAGAGAATCAAGTGCATTATATAGATGACTACATGTCCATAGGCTATTACATGTTACATAATCAAGTGCATTACATTGTAGACAAAAAACATTCATACTCCACCAGCTTCTATTACATAATAGTGGTCCTTTAGGATGCACCCAAACCCAACCATTTGTGCATTACAGTGATACAAGCCATTAAAACCAGTGCCATTGTCGGATTTCTCTTCCTCTCCAAGGCTGAAATTATCTCCTCCATTCTATTCTGCTTAATTGTAGCCATTTGCAATTCAGCCTTCAGTTGCATTGTTTCACCCTTTACTTGAGCAAAATCTCCTTTCAATTGAGCCATTTTCACAGCCAGATTAGTTGTAGGCATGGTAGGTTTAGTTGGTTCGTCAATCCACTCGAAGAAATTGCACCCTTTCTCTGACAAGGAGTCGGGGC
Source organism: Scutellaria baicalensis (assembly GCA_005771605.1). Lineage (NCBI taxonomy): Eukaryota > Viridiplantae > Streptophyta > Magnoliopsida > Lamiales > Lamiaceae > Scutellaria > Scutellaria baicalensis. The sequence goes on along the minus strand of CM016721.1, from coordinate 4,499,177 downwards.
AGTTTTGAAAACGGCAGCCTTCACTATCAGGTTGACCGGAAACTCGAACTCTAGCAAACTTTCCGCACTTGCAACGTTTTGTGCCTGAAGTGTATGATTGAGTAGATGTTGACATATCTCTCCTCTTGTTCCCAGCTTCTGTCTTTTTTTTTTTCACTTTAATGTGATGAATTTGATCTTGACTTGTTTTTTGAGATGTTGGTGTGGCTGATATAAATAGTAGAGGTTTGGTGGCTGTTGTGTCACAGGAAAAACCGGGAAAATCGAATTGGGGAAAAAAAATTCCCACCAAAATTTGACCTAACGTTTTCCATCCAAAAAGATAACGGACGGGGCTGTTTTTTAACTTTTTGGGGTTGTTTCTGAAACCATGGGGCCAATCTTGGCCCTGGACCTATCTTACGGGGCCACATGTGATTTAAACTCTGCAAAATATTTATGGTTCGAGCTATTAAAACTGGTTTATCTAGAATGCAGACGAGTTCCGTTTTCCAGAGAAATGGTTTGGAGGCCTGAAACATCTTCAAGCATTGGTGATTGATCAATGCAATATAGGAACTTCACTGTTGATGAATCAAATTAAATATGAGCAGTTCAATCTTCATCAATTCTATACTCTTTCACAGTGTCAATGACTTCTATACAACTGACCTTAGATGCTGCAGCTATTATTGTGTTTACTTTTTGGGATGATTCAAAAGTTACTCATCAAGTTTAATCTAATTTAAATATTACCAAGTATTGTTTCTTATAAAAACTGCATCCATGAGTATTTGCAAGAAAACGGACTTAATTTGTTGTTATTTTTATTTATAATAAAGCTTGATTTCAAGGGTAATTAGTAATTACTGTAATTATTCCTTATTTTTATTGTTACAGAAAGCTCATGGATGTGAATGGTAAATCTCGCAGTTCTCTGGTGTCCAATGATGTTGCATAAAGGAGAAAATAAGCTTTGGGAGGATTTTCTTTGATAATAGACCATTTAAACAAACCATCATTTTTTCAAGGTCTTTAATTTGTCCACGGTTAAGTGTGCACCTGAGTCTTTAAGAACTAGAAAACTTGTGTGTTACAAACTCGAACCAAGATCTGCATCATAATATGGGATACCATTTGAGTTACACGGCTCGTGGTAAATACCATATTATAATATCCATCTGCTTTCTATTTACCAGCAATGCAAGCCTAACTTGAGAAAATTTCATTTTCTTTCATATATATTAAATGAAACAGTGATTCATAAATTGGAAAGAGTGTCTTAAAATAGTAGATGAGTAGTCACCAAAGTTATAACCATTCTATTAAAGTGCAATCGTCACTGCATACGTGTTTAAGGATCTAACATTATGGTCGGCTCCATACTAGTACTAAATGAAATAGTGATTCATAAATTGAAAAGGGTCTCTTAGAATAGTAGATGAGTAGTCACCAAAGTTATAACCATTCTATAAAGTGAATTTGACGTGTGTAACATTATGGTCGGCTCCTCAAAGTCTGCTATGCATATTAATTTACACTTAGACCCCACACACACACACACCATCATGCTTATCTTCAAGGACAAAAACAATTCCTCTCCTCTTCTTTGATTGCACCTTTCCTTGCCTCTTTCTCACTCTTCCCTTCACAACCAAGCAACCATTTCATTTATTCTAATATGTTATATATACATGTATAGTGTATATAAATAGTAAGCAGCTGTGAATATAGATCAATGCAAATCAAGATTGAATAATAGACAAGAATCTTGTAAGGAAAAGCTAAGTGATGGAAAGTTTTACTGATATCTTGGTGCTACCATTTTTTGGACAAGGCCATCTATTTCCATGTGCAGAGCTTTGCAAACACTTGTCTTCTTACAACTGCACATCCATTTTCATCATCCCTTCTCATCTTTCCCCCTCCATTCCTTCCAATCTCCACCACCACCCTTTAGTAGAAGTCCTCCAGATTCTGGCATCAGAAGGGCCTAGGCCCGGACCTGGATCCGAGCCTGGGTCCGAACCAGCTCAACCCCCCCACCACCAGCTGGGGCTAGAGATTGAGGCATTCCTCTCTGAAAGGTACAAGAATGTTAGACCTGGATGTGTGGTGATGGATGTGATGATGAGCTGGAGCAAAGAGATTTTCAAGAAAGCGAATATACCTGTTGTGTCCTTCTTCACTTCAGGTGCTTGTGCTACTGCTATGGAGTATGCTGCATGGAAAGCACATGTAGATGATATGGGCCCCAATGAGACCCGAATCTTACCTGGTTTGCCAGAGAGCATGGCTCTGAGCTTTTCGGATCTCAAAAGGCGTGAACGCCGGCCACATGAGCATGGTGGTGGTAGAGGTGGAAGGCCAGGGGGCTTCGGGCCCCCTAAACCGGGACAGCCACCGCGTTGGATGGACGAGGCGGACGGCTCAACCGCTCTGTTAATCAACACGTGTGATGATCTTGAAGGTCCATTTCTTAAGTACCTAACTGAGCAAATTGAAAAACCTGTTTTTGGTATCGGCCCATTGTTGCCAGAGACGTATTGGAAGTTAACCGATTCAGTCCTTCATGATCGAGACAGTAGACCAAAGCGCGAGTCAAATTACTCAGAAGATGAGGTCATCCAATGGCTGGATTCAAAGCCCAGTAGATCAGTGATCTATGTGTCATTTGGTAGTGAGGTAGGACCGACGTTGGAGGAGTATGATCAGTTAGCAGATGCATTGGCAGAGTCGAACCAATCATTCATATGGGTGATCCAACCCGGTGCTGGTAAGCCCGGGCCGCCTGCCAACTTTTTTGGTGGCAAACCAGGATTAGAGTCTAAAGAAGAAGGCTATAGTCCCCATGGCATGGAGGAAAGAGTTGGAGACAAAGGCTTAATCATAAAGGGATGGGCACCACAGTTATCGATACTGAGTCACCCATCAACGGGAGGATTTTTGTCGCACTGTGGATGGAATTCTACAGTGGAAGCAATTGGTTGTGGCATCCCAATTTTGGCCTGGCCAATCAGGGGAGACCAGTTTTATGATGCTAAATTGGTGGTCAGCCATCTGAAAGTCGGGCACATGGTCGCGAGTGGCAATGAACTAGCAAAGATGGTGAAGAAGTTCGATATAATTCAAGGAATTAAGATGCTGATGGATGATGCAGGAGTTCGGGATCGAGCCATAGCTCTCAAAGATGTATTTAAGGCCGGGTATCCATCCAGTTCCGGGGCTTCTTTGAAGGCATTGATCGAGCTAATAAGCAAGTAGCTGTGCCAATATTCAACACACTAGTGTTTTATCTATGTAATCCTCAATGTATTACCTATCACAGAGAGTATGGACAAAGCACTTACAAGTGATTCTCCAGTGTTTAGCAAGAAAAATGTGCAGCTGTAGCAGCTAGCACCGATTACAAGCATCTGGAATCCATTTGCGAAAGTCGAAGAATCAAAATCATGATCAAATCAATCTACAGAAAGATAAGAAACAGATGGTGAAATGCAGAGACAAGGTGCTCTTCTTAGTAAACAACTGAAGTTGATGTAGAATTCGAATGCCCTAAAAACTCGATTGCAATTACTTGTAAAACTGGAAAAGATGAAGAAACTAATCACAACAAAAGTACTTCAAATCCCTACTTCTCTTACCACAACTCATCGTCTCCAGTCACAAACAACATTTCTCTCAGCTTTGAACAATTCAGCTATTTATTTCTCTGATAAAAATGGAATTGCATAATCAGCGTGAATATATGGAATAAGAACAAATTCAAATACAATTTTGGGGAACAAATTGAGGAAAAATCAGAGAAACATGTGAACACTGCAAAATAAATAATTACAAACCCTAATTTTGACTATTTCAACGAAAGGAGATCATGCGTCGCCGTTCTAGCCTACTAGCTTCTTATAATTTTGATTGTTTCTTTATTCAATTTCTAATTTTAATCCTGTAATTTAATATTTTCTTGATTCTCGGTTTCATTGATTTGCCTGCGAGACTATTAAATTTCGAATGTTTTTAAGATCAAATTTTAGTTTTTATCTCAATATATATAGTTCCAAACTTCCAATGGTAAATACTCTTATCTTAAATAGTTATGAGTGAAATTAATAAGTACATCCAGAAGTGAAATCTTGTTTCTGATTCATTGTCATTTTAGTTATGATTCCGTTTTTTCTTCCAAGTTTACCCCTAATTCCAATTAGAAAAAGAGATTTCTTAATTTCCCTTAAAAGTTCCAATGAAATAATCAAGAAAAGAGAGAAGAGAATAATCATATATCTTCTTCTTTATTATGTTTACATTCTATTAATCATATCTTAATCTTCAAAGGAACCATTTCCATGGGTTTTATTCGGTGTTTAGATATTTTATACTAAAAAAAAAGGTAAATAATTACTTCAGAAAACTTATATATCAAAACAAAATAACAACAAAATCTCACGTGGCTTGGATACCTTTATTTTCATACCGACATGGTACAAGGATATTTGTATATAAAGTATGCTTACATCTTCATTTAGAATAATTAAAAGAGTAAAATAGAGAATGCAAGAAAGTATAAGGGAAATAGAAATTAGAGGGAGAAGAAAAGATAGATATATATGTGCATGTATAGTGTGTTCTAATCATCAGATTGAAACTCAGGTTCCATATTGGGTTGTATTGCTGATGACAATTCTAAATGACACAGTCTGATGGCCCCGATCAGCCGCTCCGGCAACTCTTCCGTCGTGTTCGCCTGTCCAGTTCACAACCAACCATTCAACATTATTCATTATGTTCATTCACTACATTTTCTCAACAAATATGTACCTGTACAATAAACGCCATGTCGATAACTAGTGATGTAACGACACCAATTACAAGCCCCAGCACCCCGTTTGCCACAGTGGATGAACCGATATCAACATCAATCTACACAACCAGTCGAAATTTAGTGCAACTTTTTTAAGCAAATTGGCAATGTTGTAAGAAAATACTGATATCATTGTCTCACTTCCAAGTAACTGGGGCCACGGATATAGTTGCAATCGACCGATTTTCCCAGTAAACAAGGAGTGCTTCCGACACTCTGACGTACAATCCATGAGCCCTATAAAATCCGTTTGTCATTAATAGTCGAAATGACACCAACTCATCAACTTCTTAATCTAGATTGATGTTTGGCTTATTGAAATAAGTTCCTAAGTATTAGAGATTTGAGTTGTAGAAACTTCTATAACCAATACATCTCAGAATTTCAATGTTTGTGAAAGCTTAACTTCTACAAAAGCCCCTTTATGTAGTCAAAAGTAAGGTTCATTAACAAAAAAAGCACTAGCTCTGGGAAATAAAATGGCATTGATTCAGTAAGACATAACAACTTATTGATACTCCTTCAAACAGATGGAAACATAGAGAAGGATACCTTTGGTACTGATGGAATAAGCTTCAGTCTGCTATTGCGGAATTCATCATCCCCATCAACGAACCGTTGCAAGAGAGATCCTGGTACTATTTCCTTGGCTACAAAATAAAAGATCATGCTGTAGCATGTGGATCCAGGTACCTAGGACAATGCAAATTTTGTCAACCTTCAGACGACCATATAAATTAACAAGAAACGAGATCAGCCACATGATCAACTCACTTGCAGATTTATAACAATAGAGAAATTTCCTCTATCTGCTGCAACCTAGAAAGAGAAGAGAACACAAGGATCATTTGTATAAAAACATTATAAAGGAACAATTAAAAACCTAAGTAAAAATAAGTAATTAGTTCTGAAAATCATGTATAATAAAAGGAAACCAGATAAGTAGGGAGACTTACCTGTGCTGCACAACCACTGCGTCTGGCGACATGATCCATTCGTTTTGTATTTTTAAACCAGTCTACAGCAACAAGATCCAGAAGATGTTTGCCACCAGGGATCTTAAGAATATGTGCAGGATGTAAGATTGAGTAGAGCAAATTAAGGCTTCTAACATGCAATCGGTACATGCTCTAAATGAGAAATGAAACTATACCTTTGATTTGTCAATGCAGAAATTCTTACTGCGTAACTTGAAGTTGTTCCCATCGGACAATGTCCAGCAATTGCGTGCACCGGGCTGATCATCACGACGGAGGTTACCCCAGAAAAAGGACACATCTACCTGATCTAGAGGTTCCTCTTCAGAGGCTTTTATATGTACAAAGAATTGCACGTACATTTCAAATAATCAGAGAATAAACAATCAATCATCCTATATAATTTCATGAAGAATTAAACTTATTACCCACCAATTTTTTTGTCTTCATCCTCAGGTTTACATGGAGAAACCTGCAAATATCCACGTGATAGAAGCCAGTCATTGTTGTTAACCTTAAGATAGTACATAAGCAGAAGTAGAAAGTAGAAACCAACCTCTTCATCAGCATATTGAAAATCATCATCCTCATCAGAGTATTCATCCATCATTGAAGCATTTTTATTTGCTGCCAGCATTTGATCAAGAGAAGAACTGTGGTGATGAACAGAAGATGGATCATGTTTTTGACTCTTCTTTGAAGAACTGGATGATGGTGTCATATTAACCATAACCGGAATCCTAGGAGCTGCTGTCCTGTCATCAGTTTGAGAAAAATATTCTCGTAATCCTGTGACAGTATAAAAAGAAAGCATTCATCCCACTTGCAAAACAACGAAAACCAAGCTGAAGTTTCACTGGTAAGATAGATGTAGATTAGAAGGAAATATCAATGGTAACTAAGTTTAATATCCATGCCTCTCTATGTTTTATGCTCTACTTATTATCTCCACAACCAGAAAGAAAAAAATAACTATAATTGGTCCATGAAAGCTGAGAAGTATAACAGAAATTCCAAATGCAGAGATTGGCCAAAAGATATGACATACAGGTAAGAAACATAAAGTGCAAACCATGCCCGAGGTAGGACTTCAGATGTCATTGGAATTTTAACAAACCTTTCGCTGAATATATCATTGATTAATAACAGATGTATGGATAAGATTTTTCCCAAAACAACTTTTGTAGCTTAATGGCAATAGCTGCAAAAAATGGCAAAACCAATAATCGATAATTTTAAGAGCCCCAGGATCAAACCACTTAATTTTTAACAGCTGATTCCAAATGTTGTTATAAAATTGGCTAAGAATAAGATGAATCATGGCAGAATCCATAAGAAATGCAAAAACCATGGCAATAATCACATAGGAATATTTCCTGAAAAGAATAATAAAAAATCTCAGACCACAAAACCCAATTAACTGCTAAAAGTAAAACATGGAATTTAATTATGATCTCACCAGCAACACTATTTAAAATCTGAAGAAGACAGTGTTGCTGAAATGATGAAATATAACCCACTCCCCAGCCTTTAAGATCGATCTGCATAAGATGCTGGACCTTTGTTCTAGGCCTTCCACTTCGAGGTTTCAGAGGAGATATGTTAAAGCCTCCACCTAAAATTAGCAAAAATTAAGCCATTTAGTGCTACATCAGGGCTGCTACAAAAATATACAGGAGCACAGATGAATTTACTTTCAATATGAGCCCGCACATATCCTGGTTGTCGATCACAATTTTGATGCTCCCTAGATCGAAATAACACAACTGCACAGATTACAACAAGGACTATCATACATCAATAAAAATGCAAAGCAAATAAACAAGAGAAGACATCAAAATTACCATAACTTCCATCATCGTTTCGACGCCAATAGCGTATATAGCAGAGGTCACGAGGCCATACAAGCCTGTAATAATATACATAATATAAGTCACACCAGTGGGAAGATAAAATATACAAGAAAAGTTAAGCATGGCCTACATACTATTGTTGGTGACTGGGACATATTTTTTACATCCATATCAATAGCAGTTAAAACATTAGGGGTTACTCTTAATTTATTTAACCTTCAGTAAAGTAGATTTTTCTGTTAAAACAAGAAAAGGAAAGAAAGAACTTATCCAATTTTCAAAACAAGGTAATAAAAGTGGTGTGATAAGTGAAAATGCTCTATTTCATTGGAATTCTTTTTGGACGGGTGCTAAAGATCCGTATCTTTTTGGCCAAACTACTGCTAATGTAACATGGTAGGAGAAGAAAGCATGTTGTGGTGCAAAAAACAAACAACATTAACAGTAGAAAGAAACCATAATAATCTACCATATCATTCAAACAAGCTTAGTCTACGAATAGCCGCTCAGTGAAATAATAGTTGAAATTCCAAACTCAGAATTGATAAAGGAAGAGCTTTCAGAGAACATAAATATCAAGAACTTTGAAATATAGAAACACTGTAATGACGTGATCACTTCTTACATTGGAAACCAGTCTAATTGAAGCCTGTGGTATAAAATAGCAGTGTGTCCATCCACTTCTTCAACCAAGCTACCATATTGAAAACTGCAATCCCACCTGCATAAATGATGAAAATCTAAATATATGATAAATGTCTTTCATGTGTTTGATTTCGTCCAAAGAATATAGAATAGGAAGGAACATAATGATTCAGTCCTATGCAGTATGTGATGAAAGAAAGATGTACAATAGAGTGACTAAATAGCAGCAAAAATAACTCCAATTAAGCAAACAAAAAAGAGCAGATGAATGTAGTTATGTTCATTGCCAAAAACGTACAATGTTTTATAGGTAAAAGTTCTTACTTCTTTGTCAGTTCAAAGGTTCAGGAGCTTCCATAATACTGACAATCTTAAAGAGAAGTAACTTATTCACAGTGACAGTAGAATTCACAAAATGATGAAGCTCATAAAGTTCCTAACTTCTGTCCTTCTATTAAGCTCTCAAAGTTAAATCTGTCCCTCATGCATATGATTTTTCCAACCATGTAATTGACAGAAATAGATCAAAACTCACTCTAATACTCTCATGGTCAGAAGTGTAGTTGATTCAAGACATTAAGAGGTATAAAGAAGCTACAGTTCCACAATTGAAATGAAAAGATCACATGTATAAAGCATGGAACCTGTTACACATTTTTCAACACACATCTAAGAAAAAAGCACTATAATGAAGAACATATAATCAAACTTAATGTTAAGAGAGCAGAAAATCAACATACTCAAAGCGTGTTGCATCCATGCTCATAATCAGCTCAAATGTTTCTTCACACGTAGCCTCCACTACCCCAACAGCTTTCATTGCTCTGCTACAACTCTTTGGCTACATCAATATAAGTACTAGTAATAAGCCCTAAAGCATCCATCCACTGTTTAGCCAACTCATTTAAGTTTAAACATCAAAAGTCATAAAATTGTCCTTACTAGAAAATCCACTTCAAGAAGCTCCTCAAAAATTCGAAGACCTGAAAAGTGACACAAAGAAAATGTTCGTTAAATAAATATTCATATATCCCACAGGCGACTACTGAAGGCTCAGAATATGTCTTCTCTTAGACCAGGAAATAATGTATGGACATATCAACCCACCATACTGGCATTGAAGAAGGCGCCAATGTTTTCTAGAAAATGCCTGGTTGTAAGAATTCTGATTAGTCAAGTCTGAATCGAATTCCTTCGTCCAGTCGAAAACAGATTCAGGAGCACCTGCCACATGAAAGAAGGTAATTGTATTTCAGTGAAGTTGCAGAAAAATCTAAAAGAATACAAGATAAGGCAGTAATGAGAACAACCTTTTCCTATTGTCCTCTGTCGTGATTTTCGACGGGAATCATTATCTTCTTCTTCTTCTGCCGCGCTGAACCTGCACAGAGAAATTGACCAGTAAAGTTGAGCAGTAGAACAAGACTAATTGCAACTAGAATTCAAATTATTGGACAGTACAGTATTTTAGTGAGAAATTAAAATGTGCCTGGATGAAATAAATGACATGTAAAATGTCAGTTGCAAGAGGACATAGGCAGCATTGAAGAAACAGTTAATTGCATATTATCGATCTGAAAATGACATCTAGTGTGCGAAGACATACCGAATTCAGGATTGGCTCTCCTAAAATCACTACAAAAATATTTGAATAGACCTCTTTTAGCTGGGATTCCAGGCTTAGGTCCTATTCTGAGGCAGTCTCAGCTCTATCCTTGAAATCCTAAAAGTATAATTAATTGTAGCTCCACCACTAAGAAACATTTCCATATTTAATCCAAATCAAGAAACACACATCAACTGAAAAATATTATGATGCTAAGTATTAGGCACTTCTCATATTTCTTTTATTTCTCAAAAAGGAAAGGAAAGAAAGAAAGAAAATGTGTCTCTCTTCTAGAGAGGGATGTCAACTTTTCTTCACACCAACAAAATTACACGAATTCCCTTTAGGATCAGTGGTCTCCTGATCAGGTTTCAAAATCTGTATATATCACACACAAAAGCAACCCCCACCAAAACCAACACTTATCTACAGGAAAACACATTTTTATAAAGTAGTAGTATTTGGAAGCAAATTAGCCTAACATAAGCTAATATGCTGCCTGAACAATCTTACAAAAGCCACACATATGCTTGGGTAAATCATGTGAAAAATACTTACTGGCTTTCATGGTCTGATGATGAAGCATTTCTCTCATTGTCTATGCCAGATTTATACTCAAAAGAATGGTATTTATTACCATTAGAAGCTTGTAACCCTTGCTGCTGCATGCACCAACATTCAGCATTTACTTGGCTATTTCAAATACAAAATCAAGTAAAATGCAAATTTTTATGGTGTGCAAAAAATGGATATTAACTTTCAAATATGATAAAGTAGTGGATACAGAAACCTTATCAATAACAGATTCAATTTTTTCTTTCCAGATGAGTGCCTCCTGAATGTTATAAGCTGCCATCTGAGCAAGGAAAAAGAACATGTGAATGCACTTAAAAAAAGCCCACAGAGAGCACAAAATTTTCAGGGCATCTCAATGAGAGAACTGAATGGGAAGAGATTTGGGAATATGCTTATATTCAGTCTAAAATGTCTACAACTTGAAAATTTTGTTGGTGGAAGAATAGTTATTCTAACAAAACTAAAAATTGTTGAAATATCAAATTTGTATTTTACATACCGTGATTCGATGATAACTCTCTTTCTTGTTGTAAACAGAAAGAACATAAACCATCTGTTCAAAAATCAGAGCTTATAAAATTATAAATATTACAACTGTAGTTTAGAAATTAAAAGTAAAATTAAAACAATAAAAAACTTGAAGAAGAAGCATTAAATACAACAGCATAAACCTCTGTGTGGATGCTTATAAAGTGAAAAGGCTACCAAATTCTACAGTGAGCTGGTAGTTTCAAGAAATGGAAATTAGAATGCCATTTACCTACTGTCAAGTATCTAGCCAACAGATGAAAAATATGTTTATAATTTAACACTAAAAACAAAATAACTTGGATACTGTACAGCAAGGATCAGTTAGAAACTAATGAACAACTTATATTAAGAACTTGTAATGCTATATCAATAAACACACTTTTCCTACAAAGTATGGAAACGCTCTAACCTTAAATAATCCAATAAAAGAAGCAAAAAGTTTCTGAACATGATTGTCCACAGATTAATGACATCTCTAAATTTCATCGTTCTATTTGAGAGTTAAGCATTAACAACGAACTTCAATTAATTTTCTAGATATAGATACAATCCGGTAACTGTATAGGAAAATAATAAATGTAGAATAATTTCTCACGTGTCCATGATGAGTCTTCAGCCCTTGGTCCTCCACTCTATAGTTGCCATCTATACGAAGAGTCTTCACCGGTACCTTACCACAGTTAGAAATAGAAAACCACAAACTTATTATATTGAAAGATCATGCTTCTTTTGGGAAATCAATAAATAAGCACCAACATGCCAAACTCTTACATCCACAAAATCAAAGTTAACTCATAAGCCAATTGATTAAAACCTACAACTTTGTTTTCCATTCAAACAGCTTTTATTAGCAAGAACACCAACCCATTTTCATAAGACAACATCTACAGACGGCCAATGCTCACACACACAGGGAGAACAGGAAATTACCACACCATCTTGAGGCTTCTTCTTGTAATAGGCCAACAAACGAGTCTCAAGCACAAAATATCGCATGTGAATATATGATCTTCCAATCTTCCTGCGTCCATACCTTACCATCCATCCTTCATAGACGACATTTGAACTCGACATCTCCACCAAATTTAGACTACTCTTTCTTTTCCTCAAAATTCACTCAATCACTGGACTTTCTCATCTTGCTCCCAGAACTATTTTAGTTTGTGATCATCAAATCATCACCAGAATTCGAAAAATAATAAAGTACCACAAAGTCCAGAATCATGGAAGAGCTCTTTACTTCCGACGATTCAACAAAATATACGCCGCCTGAACTGGATCACTCACTACAGAAGAAAACGATGATTTCAAAAATAAAAGGCTGCGATTTTCCATAGAACAAACATTCATGAAATTAATGAAAAAATCAAACCGCTAAGTCACGAAAACAATCTCTAAAACTCAACATGAAAGAGAAATTAGAACATCAACCTGAATTTGTGGCGATCTTCACGAAATGGAAAACGATGGATCGAACACCTACTGTATGATTAATTCTCCAGATTCCTAGAACACCAAAATTCAGAGATTATAACAACAAAAACAAAAATAGGCAGAGAATCCGGCGAGCAACTGCACAAGCACACATACATGTATGTTCAAATGAACATTTTGTGAACGTATAAGAAAACTGAATTTATATGTGCAAACAGAAAATTGTAACTGTTTAGAGAGACATATACACACACATACATTTCACGTTTGCCATGTTGGTACCAAATCTTCTCAATTCTCTGCACTTCACTGATATTATACATGTTTGTAATAACTGTTTACGTGAATGAGTGTGTGAGAGAGAGAGAGAGAGAGAGAGAGAGAGTGTGTCGTGATCCGATTCTTTCATGGAAACCGAATTTTATAATTTAAAAAGGAAATTGCTCTGTTTTGGATTTATCCATGTGGAATAATGGAAAAACCAATAACTTTTATACATATGGTGCATGACCGACCCGTGCGTGTACGCGCCCCATGCTCCTAGAACTCGCGCTGAAGCTCATTCAAATTTGCTCAAATAGATTTACATTTATATATAGTTAGACTTACCTTTGTCTAATACAACGTAATGGTACATGTGGGCAATCTAGGGTTTTTTTTTTTTTTAAATTAAAGTATGAAATTTGGACAGAAAGGTAAGCTTAACATAACATAAAGGTAGATCTAACATAACGTAAAAATATGTCTAACATAACGTAGTGGTAGGTGTCAAATTCACAAACCAAGCGCAAAAAAGAAAAGATATGAAATTTGGGCAGATAGTAGGTTTAACATAGCGTAAAGTAAAGGTATGTCTAACATAACGTCAAAGTAGATCTAACATAGTCTATTGGTAGGTGTAAATTTTGAAAAATCATGAGCGAAAAAAAAAAAAGCGCGCCCCTGACCCGGATTAGACTGGGGTGCATGGATCTGAGATCCATATTCATAAGAGACCTACTCTAAAATAAAATTCTAAATTGGGTCTTGAGTTTTTTTACTGCGGAAATGGAGATCGAGCGGTTGAAATTATAAAGAAAAGGTATCGTGTGAATCAATTCATGCATCCGGGTTGGATCCACGTCAATCCACTTGTTTTTCTCTTTTTTTTTCACGTTTAATTTTTTTATTTTTAGACATACATATATGTTATGTTTGACCTACATTTATGTTTTGTTAGTTCTACCTCTATTTCAAATTTCATATCTTAAGTGGCATATTCTAACTTAAAAAAAAAAAAACACTAACCTTTATGTTATGTTAGTTCTACTTTTATGTTATTTTGATCTTACTTTCATGTTATATTAATCCTACCTTTATGTACTAGTTTAACTCTAAAATAACCGCAATTTTGGCACATTTTTACATGTATTCCTTAATGTGATATTAATCATACATTTACATGATATTAGTCATACATTTATATTAACATAATCAACATTATATAATATCTAAAGTTACAAATAACATAACTGAAATGTACAACTAACATAACTAAAATGTACGAAGGTATAATTAAAAAAAAAGTAGAGGTGTGGGATTTGGAGATAAATGTAGGTCTAACATAGTATCAAAGTAGATCTAACATAACATGAAAGTACAGCCCAGGGTGAATTTGGATGGGTTTGAGCTCAAACCACTCAAGCGTGTGGGACCACGTTTGGGGGTGCGTAGGGCGAGTTTTGACCCTATTGCATGAATCCTAGATCCGTGTGTCTGACTCATAAAAGTTTTTGTGAATTATAAAAACTTGCATGATATGGTCACTGATGATTTCTATGAGACATGATTCTTTTTTACCCACTAAAACAATCAATAGTTTTGCAAATTTATATGTGAACTATGAAATATTCGTTGTAGATTAACCCCGCTTGCATAAAATTTACTCTAAAGAGAATTTTTTGTTTTTTGATCTCTAAATTTGCAAAAATACTTTCACCTCATTCTTGTAAAAACTGCTTTTGTTTTCAAGTTTCTACCATTAATAATTTTTATCAACAAATACTAATTTTAATTCACTTGTCTGAGAAAAAGTACATTTGTAACGATAATTACTTGATTTGGCCAGATTAATTAATGTTGATTTGCTACTTAATTAATTTTGTCTCAATTGGGATTGGGAGCAAATCAAAAATAAAATCCAATCATTTTGGGTGTAATACGATTTTATGAGACTAGAAGACCAATAATAGTTTTTGAAAACATAGTTTAATAGGCCTCTCAAGCATTATAAGAAAAAAAATTAAAAATCCTCAGAATTAATATTACAAGTTACCTAATAAATTCATGACAATTTTGTAGAAAATCATATGTATATGTACCCCACAAACACGTTCTCCATACGACCTATAAACATGACACACAGACAAAAAAATGTCTCATAATCTCGTACTCTCTCTCTCTCTCTATATATATTACTACTATCAAAATAGTATAATTTTGATAACAATTTAACTTAATTATTAAATTATATATAATTTGATGGTAATGCATAAATGTAATAATCTAATTATGACATAGAGATACGTAAGGATAAACTACCAAAGATAAATAAATGTGGAAGTCTTATATGATAAGACTCTTTCATGGATTATTTTATATGAGACGAACTCATTATTCGTAACCAACAATCTATATATAAATTTGTGGAATAAACTTGATTAGTGAGTAAAAGTGATTCGTCTCATTAAAATTAGTCATGAAACCGCTTCAAAGAAAGTGTTTCTCACTATTATGTAATAAAATGGAAGGTTAATTAAACCAATTTAATAAAGTTGCATGTCCACATGAATCATTTCCATGCAGCAATCTGAAAAGGTTGTGAAATCGAAAAGGAATCGAACCTTTCACACACCATGAGTGTGTTCTTGATGAGAGAGAGAGAGAGAGAGAGAGTCCAGCTAGATTTGAGCATTCAATGATGTATTTATAATTGCCGTCTGAGTTTGACCCCACCAAACTTTTTTGGGATCCCATCAACACTAAACCATTGATTTCAACTCCCTTTTCCATATTTTGCACATTCCATTTTGCTCCCAAGAAAAAGCTCAAGCTTAAATACCAAATCCTGGTATGGTTCTTCTTCTTCTTTCTTCTCCATTTCTAACTGAAAATCTCCATGATTGATTCTGTGAAGGAATTCAACTAAAGCTTCTCCTTTTCCACTCATTTCTTGCCTTTCTTTTACAATAACAGATCTGTGTTTTCTGGGCTTTCAATTTTTGACTGCTTTTCTTGTGAACTCTTTGCTGGAATTTTCTTAGCCAGCATTGTTGACCTTGTCTTGAATATCTCTTTCACAAAATCTGCTCAAATTTGGCCTTTTGTGATCCAATTTTTCCATGAAAGTGGTTGACCATTGATCAAGAAATAGCTGTGCTTGAATCTCTGCTCTGGTAACAAAGAATTTGATTCAGTTATCTTTTCATAGGTGGTGCAAAGGCTGATTCAAAGCAAAAATATATCTGTAGTTCAATTTTCATTTTTGAAGTTGTAATTTTGGGATTTTTGCAGAGTTTTCCAACTTAGGTAGAAGATTCTGGTGGCACTCTCTTTAAGGGTTTTTCGTGCTTAGATTTGTTTTGCTCAATTTGGTAAATGGAGTTAGATCAGTGATCTGAGAAAAGGCAAATCTTGGTTTTGCTAAAATATCAATCAAATATAGCAGAAATCAGAAAAGATGGGTTCATTTAAAGGGCATGTTCTTCCAGGGACATTGTTCCTAGTTGTTGGTTTGTGGCACACATGGTGCTCTATATTTAGATATGCATCAAATCCTAAGTCTTTCCAGGTCAGGGTTTGGAACCCTGTTCCAGGTTTTAGTGGTAGGCTTAAGTACTTGGAGCTCTACATAATCGCGATAGGAGCTTTCATTGATCTATGCATAGAGTTTCTGTATTCTACACATCTCAAGATCATAGTTCATGGAGTCTTGAACCCTTCTCATATGAATGACTTTGAGCACTCTGGAATGCTTCTCATGTTCTTCATCTTCGGCCTCGTTGCACTTCTCTCTGAGAAAACAAGGTTCCTCTCTTGCAAATTATGTTACAATTCATTACTTGGCTTAGCTAGTTAGAGTTATCTTGTCATTGCATCTTGATATACGAAGATTTAAGCTTTGACTGATTCTTGTTTTTGCTTCGTTGTCAGCTATCTTCCGTTGCCAGAAGGAACTCTATGCTTCGTTGCCTCCGCAGCATTCACTGCAGAGTATCTTCTATTCTATTTCCATTCAACAACACACAAAGGACTCGAGGGATATTACCACTTAATCCTTGTCCTTTTAATAGGCCTATGTATACTGTCTACTATAGCTGGAGCTCTAATGCCAACATGTTTCCCAGCTGATTTAAGCAGTGGTGTTGCTATAACTTTACAAGGCCTTTGGTTCTACCAAACGGCTTTCACTCTATACGGTTCAATGATGCCAGATGGCTGTCAACTAAAGGGCAACGAGATTTCATGTCTTTCCACGGAACATGAGATCCGTGGTGAGCTGTTGGCTAATTTTCAGTTATTTGCACTAGTTTTTGGTGTTCTTGTTGCTGTTTCCGGAGCATACATCTACGTTGAGCCAAAGTATGGCCGTTCTTCTTCGATCAGTTCAAATGCTCACGAGGATAGTTGATATCAGACTACCATTTTCATGGCTATAGATGAAACTGACTTTGAAACAGAGAATCTCATACTATAAACAGTGATACTACATTTTGGCACCATCCTTGTCTAAAGTGATTATTCTTGTTCTATACATGTTCATGGTCTTTCGAGGCTTATACGTAGCGTCGTGTCGAAGAGAAGGCTAGTTTAGAAATGTAGTTTTGCAAGAGAAGTGTTTATTAGTATTCAAACATATGAAGAATGGAAAGATTGCAACATTTTTTCCCTCGTTGTGGGCATGGGCAGATATTCCTTTTATGTTTCCAAACTTGAGTTGAAAGTATAGGTTATTGAATTTCTTGTATGGCTCTAAGCAGAGTAAAGACACTTATCAAGATTCTGTTAAATTATGATTCTCACACACACAAAAATTGAAACTATAGATGTTGCACTCTCTATTACAAAACATATGTATGATATGTTTTTATTTACCAGTTGAATTATTAAGATGCTTTAGACAGATCAAAGAAGCATTTCTAACAGTAAACAGATGACTCTGTTTCTGTGATCAATTCATGGATGTTCTACCCTGATGATTTCAAGGATTTCGTAATAAATTGAACAGAAATAGCACTAAAAATGTTCTTTCCTTCAAAGAAATTTCATCAAAAAGGGGCGAAAACAAATCGATTGCACCAACTTCTCTCAATCATGAAACTGTTTGTACCTATTGTAATCAACTTTTCACAGACCATAAATGATTGATCGGATGCTTATGCAAACCAATCATTTTTATCAGCATTTGGCCACATTTGCAGCCATGTCTGTACAGCAAAGTTCATCAGCCAGTCCATGAAAGGATAATATACATACAAACTTGTTGAGGTGCTTAATTAAGAACGAAAAACGTGTTCATTTGTCAGATAAGAAAAGCAGCATCAAAATTCTAGCTAAGAGATATCATACCCAAGCTGCAAAGGGTCACTAGTACAAATATGATAAGCTAACACACATTCTATATCTTCAAATTTGTCGGTTCAAATATGCAAGCACGAGATTTTAGTATGGAACAATGGATTCTATGAGCTCTTGCAGT
Organism: Scutellaria baicalensis; assembly: GCA_005771605.1. Classification (NCBI taxonomy): domain Eukaryota; kingdom Viridiplantae; phylum Streptophyta; class Magnoliopsida; order Lamiales; family Lamiaceae; genus Scutellaria; species Scutellaria baicalensis. Next base: position 4,480,981 of record CM016721.1, on the reverse strand, counting down.
GGTGCAAGTTCCTTCTTGTCAATCAGCGTAAATTCCTGCACAATCGACAGACACTTAGTTGCAGAAAAATAAAACAATCCATATCACTTCATTTTTTTCGATGCAACAACAGTTTAAACACTATAAGATACTGCTCAGAGATTCACTTCAAAAAAATTCATCAAATTGACTTGATAAATGAGAATATTCTGATCCCCCATTGGATTCTCAACTACAAGAAACACCTAACAAACAGCAAGGGAAATTTAATATTTCACAACCATCATCATCGCCTATTCATTTTTCTACTCTCTGATATTTAATCTAGTCTATGTAGACATACCCTTAATCCTATTATAAAAAAGGTGATATTAAGTGCTATTCTTAGTTGTTCAGTGATGACAAGCTGAAGTGTTCTGCTGAAGACATAAATAAGCGAGGTTCCATAGAATTATTAAGACCGAGAAATACACTTGAACAGCAAAAAAAAAGCTAAAAAGTTTGCACTCATGAAAACATAGTTCAACATTCTAGAACTTCAAAGGAGAGGGGAAAACCAAGTATATAGATGAAAAGCTTACACAGGTAAACAGTATAAAATGCTTGAAGCAGGTATTTAGATGGGCCTCCTCCTTAAGACTCACAATCTTCTGAAAATGAGAGTGATATATATGTGCATATACACGGAACAAACGTTTGAATATGGTTTTCACGACATCCCTGAAATTTGGAGGAAAGGGTGCACCTACAAAAGATAGTTTTGTGAGAACTATGATATAATGTAAAAGATGAGAAAAAATGAATGAATATAACAAAATGACAGTTGAAAAGTACCAGAATATGAAAGTAATACTGTTTTACCCGAAAGGAATGCATATCACCAACAAATGATGTTTATCCGGGAAGATAAAATTACCTAGCTTTTGAGGAAATATGGATTCATCATCTAACTGGCTCTCAATCCAGTCCATCAAATACTCGACATATTTAGGAGCTGAGACTTCAATGGGTTTCTTAATTTGTACTCCATCTGCCCATCTGTACTCGTACCTACGAAAGAAATTTCCACATCAGAAATATTCTTATTTTCATATTTCTTTTTCATTACATAGATTAATATCCCAAAAGTTGGAAGCACAACCATAATTTTGACCTATAAGAGGGACATAAATGGTATCGTTGACATGGATGCTAGTAGGTTTGGAAATATAAAATTGGATAAAATCATTTTGTCAACCGAACTATGGGGTTTTTTGCGCTTTATTGTATCGTGTTTAAATGTTTATACTTAGCATATGAACTTTACAATTTGTTGTATTTTTCCAACTCAAGAAGATCATAGTCGTTGATTGTTCGGTACATGCATGTCTATGATTTCCTCTAGTTGGCAAAATGCAACAAATCGTTAAGGTCATATGCAAAGTGCAATCATTTACACATGATACACTAAAGTGTCAAAGCACGTAGACTTAAGATGGGTAAATGTTTTTTTTACCCTTTGAAGAATAAACTTAGCCATTTTAGAGCAAATCTTCTTCTCAACTCCAGAATTTTGATTCCTTAAAGCCTCCAACAGTTTAGAAAATATATAAGGGCATAGTGATTGACATGAAGTCATGAACAGATATTGTTATCCTAAATTTATGCGAGTTAATAGATTTAATTTGGAATAGAGAAATTTAGGGCACAAAAATTTGTCGGAAGATGTCATTAAAGATCTGTCAGATTACATATCCATGTGACTGAACAAGACTGACACAGTGATAATCATTTAGCTAAAAAAAGGTAGCTTCTTCTTTCTAATTGCAAAGGAGAAATCAAAGAGGACAATCAGCTCCTTACTTAGGGCCAGCAGACATGGTAGGGCAATTCTCAGGTGTACAAAACTCAGTGAGCGTGCCATATAGCAGATTCACCTGGTTGAAGAAATCTACAGCTGAAAATGGAAAATCAAGCAACTTCTCAATTTAAAATGAAACTTAGAGTAAGAGATAGGAAAGAAAGGACGGAAAAAGCAGTACATGATGCCAAATGTTATTATTATACTGTTAAATGCACTTTCTTTTTTCAGTTAGAATAGATTCTATGAAAAAAGATCCAAAGCAGCTAACCAATGCATGATAGGATATAAATTGCTTAAAGAAATACCCTTCTAAGTTATGTGAAAATCATAACATGAACCAAGAGAAGTCGGTGGACCAAAATAGAACAACAGTCTCATTTCTAACATGTTGAGGTGTGGTTGCAACCTCATTACACTAATTCTCTTCCCAAACTTCAATAAATCAGCTGTTTGTCCTGTCAGGGTTTACTGAGCCCCAAAAATAGAATGCTCAAAACAGGGAAAAAAAAAAGCACTTAATAAGCATGCTACCATGTGAGTTCAAACGGACTTCACAAGGGCTCACACCACTTAAATCCACACAAACATGCATGCATGAAGACGCACCAACACTTACTGCTACACATATTTATATATATATATATATACATATACATAAAGAGAGAGAGAGAGAGAGATTATACTGTTGACAGCAAGCCATTCATTTATGTCTTCCCCAGGTGGCAACCTTACAGCTTCTCTCAAGTTCCCACTACCTAAAGTGGCATCGATATGTTGTCTCAGCTGTGCCCCCTGCATCACATAATCATAGGAAAATTAGTGATACACAATATGGATGCTAATAAGAGTCAAGCGTAATGCATACGTATGCAAGATTCTCAAATGGAGTGTGCATTCAGATAACTTATGTAAGAAGAAAAGGAATAACATATCTCCTATCCAAACCTTTTGAAACAGTATGATGACATATGAACTAAGTAACCAAACTGTTCTAATAATCAATCCATCAAAAGTTGTTCCCTAATTCTACTGACGGTTAAAGATGGTTAACAAAGTTTTTTTATGACAAAAAAAGTCCTCAAATTACAAATTAAGTTTAGATGCAAGTGTGATTCTACAAGCTTGAGATATCTTCAGCACAGTACTTGTGAAACCGAGAAAGAAATCAAAAGATAAGATGCAGGGAGGCATGTGCATTTAGCTTTCCAAAGAAATCACCTTACTGCCTGATGGTGCACTCTTCTTGGGGCGAAATGTTCTTTGATTCCTGTTCAGAAGCAATAAATCAAGATTTGTTTGGATTATATAATCAGTATCACAAAATAAATGTCAAAGCTGCATGACACCTGTTACCCTGAGCCAACAACCCTATAATCAAAAAGAAATGCAGTTGAATTGGCAAAAGATGAATTAACTAAATCATATATGTCAATTCAATGTGGATAGTGAAAAACAATATATAAAATATGAATCTCAACTAAGTGGACTCGATTTGTCAAAAGGGCAAAACACTGTTGAGGAATTAACTTCCTGCCTCATCTATAAGACAAATATTTGCCAGTCACCGAAGCTAGAGTTTCAGTCGATTGATCTGCAATATCAAACAGTTTCGGGTGCATTCAAGGACCAAAAGGCACAGGTAATCAAGCTGAGTCAGGCATATCTCATCATTAAGATGAGAAATTTTGAAAACAACATCTAATGGGAAAAGAATTGATATAAATCCAAAAAAAAAAAAAAAAAGAAGATACAACAGACAACTAGGCTAAGTTTCCAACTCCAGCAACTCATAACAAATTTCATTTCGAAACCCTTTTCTTCACAATCACCCAGCTTTAACCTTTCAATGCTTCAATTTTGATCCTCATCAACATGCAATAACAGCTAATTGGCTACGTTGGCTTCAACCACAACATTAAAACAGATTTTCTACATTACGCAGACATCTCTCATCAGAAATTCATAATCAGAACCCAACATACAATAACAGATTCGCTAAACTTAAATTGAAAAAAAGCACATAACAGATTATCCAAGAGTAACAACCTCAGAAACAACAGATCTGACGTAAAACGATCACACGAAAAGAAATAAAAAACAAATTGGAATAAAAAAAACATGGAAAATTACCTGCCGAGACCGAACAGGCTCATGGCTCCTTTAGAAAGGGAAAGAGAGGGATGATAATGAAAAGTGAAAATTATTGATTATTCACAGAAAGCAATATATATCTTGAGAGAGGGAGAGGGAGGAGAGGAGAGAGAAGTTGGGTAAATATATTAATGGAAGTGTCGAAAAAAGCTGTGGAGCACTGACTTATGCATCCAACAACAAACAGCGCCAGGGGGTGCGCTCTATTGGAAATCATTATAGTAATATTACTCTTATTTAGCCATCTGCTCTTTAATATTTCCATCGAGTCGGGTCGGGTTGGTTCAGGTCGGATCTAACAGGTCGGGTTGACTACAAGCAAAATGTTCGACATTCCCTTGTGATTTAAATTCGGTGCTGCTCTCACATTTGTTAAATAATGGCAATATTTAACCCTATATTTATAATCTATTAGTACATAAATTTTGATATGCATTTAAACTTTTATGATTATAATTATTTAATTATTACCACTATCAACTAACAATATAAATATTACACAATAACACATCTACGATATATCTTATAAAAGCTTTACACAAATACAAAATTTAACTATTCATCTCTCTTTCAAAAAAATTCAGTCAAATTTTTGTGAATTTAAGATAAATCCAAAACATGAATATAAATTAGCAATAGAGTGAGGCCCGAAAAAGCCCAATAGAAGAGAATGGACATTGTTTGGTAAAAGCTGGAGTAATGGGCCCATTAGAAAAGCCCTAAGCCCACTCCAACAAGGCTCATATATGTTTACACATTAGGGTTTCAGTCCTCAAGACACTCTCACAAAGCACACGAATTCACTCCTCTCAAGCATCATCATCTCGAAAAGCATGGCCGAAAGGGGCGGAGACAGAGGCGGTTTCGGCCGTGGTTTCGGCGGGCGTGGTCGCGGAGGAGACAGGGGCGGCCGGGGGCGCGGCGGTCGCCGGCCCCGCCGTGAATCGGAGGAGGAGAAGTGGGTTCCGGTGACGAAGCTCGGTCGATTGGTCAGAGACCAAAAGATCAAATCGATAGAGCAAATCTACCTCCACTCTCTTCCAATCAAGGAATACCAAATCATCGACGCCTTGGTGCCCTCTCTGAAAGACGAGGTGATGAAGATCATGCCCGTCCAGAAGCAGACTCGGGCCGGTCAGAGGACCCGGTTCAAGGCGTTCGTCGTGGTCGGGGACAGCAACGGCCACGTTGGACTTGGGGTGAAGTGCTCTAAGGAGGTGGCCACGGCTATACGTGGCGCGATTATACTGGCGAAATTGTCGGTGATTCCGGTGAGGAGAGGGTACTGGGGTAACAAGATTGGGAAGCCTCACACAGTGCCTTGTAAGGTGACTGGGAAATGTGGGTCAGTTACTGTGCGTATGGTGCCGGCTCCTCGTGGATCTGGTATTGTTGCAGCCCGTGTCCCCAAGAAGGTGCTCCAGTTCGCTGGGATTGACGATGTCTTCACTTCCTCTCGTGGATCCACCAAGACCCTCGGCAATTTTGTCAAGGTATTGATATATTTTAAGCGTAATTATCTGATTTTAGTATTGATATTTATATTTTGATTGTATTTCTTGAAAACTTTTTGATGCGTTGTGTTTCTTTCATTTTTATGAGTTATGATTTTAAAGGGTGTTTGGTGAGCTTATTTTAAGGATCTCAAAAAGTTTCTGCAAAGTTTAAAAAAAAAGATTATATTTTCTTTGAAACATCGTCAAATTTGATCATGTTGAGTAGATAATTGATAATTTTCAATCCAAACACTTCGACTAATTATTATTAAACTTAAGCTCTTGTATGTAAGCTTAAGAAATATTCTGTAAATTGATAAATTGCTTGTAGTTTTAAGACACATGGAGAGTTTATGGTAAGTATTTTGTGTTAATTAGTTTAAGCTCATGTTTTGTGTTAATTAGGTTAAGCTCATGTTTTGTATTTTATGGTTAAGTATTTTGTGTTAATTAGGTGAATATGGCTTTGATTTATGAAGTAGACTCATCTATTGTGTTTGAGCCTTCACTTAATTTCATTGGAGTTGGGGTATAGTGTTTGCAAGTTTTTCCTATTTGCAACAAGGTCCATACATTAAGCATTAATCCTTAGAAGTATGCCAAGCCCAATATCAACCCTTTTTTGGTTAACGATAGGAGTTGTTACTTGATAGGAGTTGTTGGAACAATTATAACCTCTTTATTTGTTAAAATGATGGTTATGAGTGTGGTGCTAATCGAAATTGTGGTGTGCAGGCAACGTTTGATTGTCTGCTCAAGACTTACGGGTTCCTAACACCAGACTTCTGGAAGGAAACTCGTTTCACAAAGTCTCCGTTCCAAGAGTATACTGACTTGCTTGCGAAGCCCACTGCCAAGATTGTTCATGCGGTCGAAGACTTAGATGCCTGAGCTTACTTCTACCATGTTTATGTTATAAGAGTCGGACTAGTTTTGCTTGTTTCGGAATATCAGATTTTGATTACAGTCGATCACCATTTTGATTACATTATTCCCATTTCCTCATCATCTCAATTAAGTTAGTGAAGTCATTTCCTTTAAATATAATGCAAGGAATCCAATTGAGCCTTGTTCGCTCTTCAGAAGCCTCAATCAAGTAGGGGATTTTTATGATGCTTGTTGTCAGGACATAAACCATTGGAATAATACATTTCTGGGTGATCATGAAAAGATGCTATATATAACAGATTTTAGGTGAAAATACAAGAAAATATAGATATGCATATAGTGTGGTAAATGAATTCAATAACTGCTGGGATCTCTCTCTCTCTCTCTCTCTCTCTCAATTGAGTACTCTTAATGCAGTTCATTCTATTCAAGGTAGCAACATTCTTTACATGGCCTAAGAAGAACGACTCGATCGATTGAGCACTAAATATGTAGTGAAGAAGCTTATTCAGGATTCTCACTTGAAATAAGACCAAGAAAAACAGAGTAATGAGTGAGCAACTGAGATAAGCTTCAAAGAAAAACAGAGTCCATTAATTGTTCAAGAATGTAATTCCTCAAGTTAACCAACTGAATATGATCAAGAACTAAGAAAACAAATGCAAATCTCATAATTATGGAACAACGAATGATTTCTTTCCTACAAGAACTGATAATTGCAACATGTGGTAGCTTATGTCTATCAGTTTCTATCTCATCAAACCTGGATACATGCTGAATCGGACAGCGTTTACGCCTAAGCCCATCAGTTTATCTCGCACTGAATTTAATGTATTAGAATAGATTACAAATGGAATCTAGTAGATGAAATAACAAAATTGAGCATCAACATGGAAAGAGAGAATATTCTTGATTAAACTGCTTGGACTAACCAAATTTCAACTGAAATTTCTTCTGGTTACAATCCAACATTTCGCTCAAGCTACATTCTATGCCCTTTTGTTTCAACATTTTTTGCCTCGACTCTAATCTTTTCTTCAAACCATGCTTAAAGAATTCCGGGTAGTCAGCAACTTCGTCAATTTGTCTTCCCATCACCTGTTCTAGAAACCTGATTCTTGGTCCCAGGGAATTCCTTGCGCTCTTGATCAGAACTGGAGGATAGCCAGCCACAATTGCGGTTATATGGGTTGAACTGAACCCACATGATTCAAGGTACATAGCATTAGGTCTCAAAATCTTGTCCACATCCCTGCATAGGACTTCTGAGAAATTTATTGCTACTCTTTGAAGCTGAGCCTCTGATAGACCTAATGATCTCAGAAACTCAGAAGTTGGTTGTAGCCGTTTATCAACATTATAGCCCATGATGAATGGATGTTTGACGAGAACTTTACCTATCGTTCCATCTTTGGACAGACCCAAGCTAGAAAGAAAATCCACTGTCTTTGAGAGCTTGGATTCAATGCTGTAACTAATGATTCTAGGGTTTAATAGTATCATCTTGCCAAGCTGCTGTTCGGGAGCACCTAATGCTTCAAAAAAGGCGAGAAGCGGGCAGAGCTTCTCTTCCAAACTGTGCAAGAGTATGTGTGGAAACTTTGTAATGGCAGAAACCACATCATTTGGTTTTGTTCCCAAGGTTGCAAGGCACTGAACCATCGGAACCAGTTTTTCTTGCAAGTCGAGAGTTAGAATTTTGGGACACTTCCCGATAACAGTAGGAAGTTTCCTCTCTTGTATGCCTATGCTTTTCAAGTAATCCCAGTTCTCAGAGGCCTTTTCCCTATCCATACCATCAAGGCGCTTGCACTTCTTGGTCATATCATGAATACTTTTATCGTCAAACCCTCTGTCCTTGAAGAACCACATAACACCACTACTCTGGCAACTCGTTTCCATATCTCTTGCAGGACTGTAGGATTTTGTGTAACTTAACATTACGATCACAGGTTATGCCAAAATGCTATAGATAGAATGCAAAATCATTAAACGATAGGACACACTTTCTGGTTTCTAGGTAATGCCTGGTTTCAACATTGTGATTGAAATCCCAGCATTGTGATTATATAACATTTTAAGCTTTTCTAATGACTCCAATTTTTTCGTGCTTTTCAATATACCATACAGATGATTATAACAGTATAGTATATATCACACATAAAATTTAATAAGAGTATAAGAACACTAAAGCAATAGTACAGCCTAGGACTCAGAGACAATGAGCACCAAATTTGAGTTCATTAGTACAATATTGAATTTCATATACCATTCACAAAGCTATAAAACAGCAAATTCAATCAATTTCAGAAGATACCATTAAGAATTACAGATGATTCCATGCATTCACTTATTCAAAAATTTCCTTATACAACAGCCCAATTTCCCCATTCAAAATTTCCTCACATATTGCTAATTTTCCCGTTCGATTTCTGACCAGTCAGTCCCAGTTATTCAAAGAGAAAATCCATGAAACTCTGCACTCAATCACATTTCGTGAAATTCTCAACAAGTTTCATCAATTTCTAGCAAATAAGAGATAACTCCGAAAAATAAATCGAAGAAAAAAGAACTATTATAAGAAGGAAGAATCTCAGAGCAGAAAAGAGTGATTGGGAGAGAAGAAAAACGCCGGAAAAGGAAGAAGAAGAGTACCTGCGGCGGCGGAGAGTGGTGGCGGGTGGATGCCGGAGAAGCACTTCAGTTGAAACAAAGCGTAGAAAGCCCCTCCATTTCACTATTCTGGATTTTATTATTTTATCCATTACATTATAATTTTATTTTCTGCTTTTTTTTTAATGTTTATTTACAGTATTACCCTTATCCATAAAGCAGAATTATAATATCAAAATAAATAATGATAAAAGTTCTTGTTATCAGTTGAAACTATACTTTTTTATTTTTACCTTTTTTTTTAAATTATTATTCAAATTTAGTATAATTATCCCCTAGTTTTTAAACCTCTTTTAGATTCTTGAAATAAAAATTATCTGTCAATTACTTTAAATTGTGTTCGGATTGAAGAATTTGTGATGAAACAAGGAATTTATATTAGCAGATTTATTGATATTGTTTTAATCAATATAACTTTGAAATTTATCACTTTCATTTTATATTAAATTTTTTTAGAAATTTTGGTAGGTTCTCATTGTATTCTAAATTTTATATTTATATTATAAATTACTCAATTCAAAACATAACTGAATAGGTCTTTTATGAGATGTCTCAGATTTTGTTATGTGTAACAAATCAACTCATAACCCACACTGAATAATACATATAAGAATGAGTTGGTCTCATGCGAGACCGTCTCATCTGCAACAAGATTCAAGTGTGTCTTTTACAGAATATATATATGTGTGTGTGTGTGTGTTTACAAGTATAAACATGAGTTCTATAAGTATGTCTTCTACTGCTATAAGTATGCATATTTTGCTATAAGTGTGTCCGTCGCACCTGACTTTTTATGTATAAGAATTTGTGAAAATTGATTTACCCTCTGAGTAATAATAAAACAGTCACATAATTTTTTTTGAACATAACCTATTATTTTACTTCTGAAAAAAAATATATATATAGTGACACATTCAACTATAACTGAAAGTCCAAGGAGATGGCATTTCTGGAAAATAAAAAAAAGGACTAACCCAAATAAACAAGATTCATATGGCTTAGTCCAAGTACAGGCTCAATAGACTACAAAAGAACTAGTATATTTACATAGACATTTCTCATTCAAATGTAAGCGGCTCATAATTATTCTACTCTTCAAGGTTTTTCTTTCTTTAAGTTGCAGACAAGAGACTAGTACAAGAATACAAGAATCAACAACTCGAGCATTGTAAGCGCAACGCGTTTACGAACGTACCACATCATCCCATCGGCTGTTAGCTATGAGCTCTAAAGGGCAACGGTCTGAGCTCAACACGCTCCCTCTATTTACCGGTTGGCACAGAAATTGCCTGTTGTACAACTCATTTCCAGCAACATTCATCCCTTTCAAATAGATCCCGGTCTTAATCCATATCGTACAGGCTGCAGCTATAAAAAAAATATATTGATGAGTCTTGAGACTACCTTCATTGAAGGGAGTTAGGGATCACCATTTTGAGGGTCCTTGCTCCACGTTAATGTCAAGTCTTTGAACCTGAAACTAAGACAAAATTGTTTAACAGTTTCTTAAGCAATAGAGGACATATAGTAATAATGTATTACATAGCACATTTCAGAGTCAAAGGATTTGCAGCATTCCTTGGTTGGTTTCTAATTTGTGGACTTTCTTTACTTGGTTGCATGCAAGGACAAAAATATCGGTTTCGCGATATTACTGATATATCGCGATATTTTAAACGGAATAAAATGTTACGGTGATAGTATTGCGATATCTTCATTTTGGTGATATTGTGTTCCTTGGTAGCATGAGCAGTAAGCTTAGAAATACTACCTAAAACATAGCGTTTTCAAAAGCAGCTAAACACAGTGCAATTGCTGGAGACTAATTCGAAAGACAAAAAGGCATTATCAGGTTGGAGGCTCAAGAACACTGAAGACATAGTGTAAGAAGGCTTGCGGATCGTAAATTCTTCGGTCACATACCTCTATCCCAAAGATCAAATCGCCCCTTGCCTTTTTGTAAACCATCTGCAATATGCTTAACACTAGTAACCAACGTACTTTTCATGCTGGGTAAATCCATTATGTTCGACCAACCTTCCATCTTGAAACTAGAAAATGATACATATGGAGTTTGCAGCATTGCAGAGAGATGAGAACTAATGCCACCCCAGCCATCTCCTGCACGGCCTCCCTTCCCAAATAGGCGTCCAGCCCCAGCAGCATCCAAAGCACCTCTTGTCACCATTAAAGCTAACATAAACACCTTTTAATTACATGCCTTTCTATCATATAAATACAGTTGGATGCAAAACAAAAGGTTAAAATCCAGTTTATAAGAGCAATACTTGTGCAACTTTCATGTATCAAGTCTGTCATAATTGAAATTTGACACATACAAGTAGAATGATCAAATTTGGAGATGTACCGTTATGAGGGACTTCAAAAAGGTGATTGGATGGGAGTCCAATGCCGAGGCCAAGCAAAGTGATCCCAACACTAAATCCAACACCACAGCCGGAGCCAACATAGCCAATTACCTCCGGACCAAAGCCTGGACCCCACCCTACTCCGCAACCAATGCCTACTCCGATCCCCCAAAAGGCTCCGTATGTTGGATGCACTGGATTCCACTTCTCATATCTCCTGAACAGACTCCTTATGGTCATTTCCCACCTGATTTCCACAACTTTTTACTAAAATTAGGGGATACCACAATTTTGTATGGAAGAATGCAGGACAAGTTAATACACCATGCTACAATTACTGCACCGTGGACTTAAGTACGACTAAGTAGAATCAAAATCGATAATTGAAAACTATAAAAGGTAGAAAGCAGAGGAATCTGATTGATAAATTTTAAATCAAGGAAACACAAAACTTTAATTATCTCTCAAGTTTTGGAAAAACAGGGGCAAATTCATGCATCAAATATTAACACGTTGATGTAATGCTGATTGAACATAGGAAATACTATCATTCATACATGTGAATGAATCATATGTTCCAGCAGTTGAAGAAAAATAAATTAAGAGCATATATCCAAGTTGTACTCCATGCAGCAAAAGTTGCACACCTGCACCAAAAAACCACAAAGTTGCAGAGTGCTAATATTAAAAAGTCCAAAAACATAGGATCAAAAATATAGAAACATTCAAAACAAAACTAATTCTCACATAATATAAATTCATCTCAATCTCGTTCAAAAAAAATAAATGCGCACATTTTATAAATACATCAAACATACAAAATCACATTGATATGCACAAAACCAGCATTCAAAACTGACTCAAACCATTAGAATAACACTGATCTTCTTCTTTTTAAACAGTAAAATCGCCACAAAAATGCAAGTACGAGCAACAAATTGGAGAAAAATTTGGAAAAAACATATGAACTGTTGAAATTCAAACTGCTGATCAATCATATACTATATTTTGATAAAAAGACGAGAAAATTAGAAAAGAGAAAACCTGGAATTGAAGAAATTGGGCGTGCTTGAGCTTCAAGCTTCCAAGTGGCACCTCAAATTTTTGAAATGGATAACAAGATGCCGTTTGTGTTTGGTACCGTTTCGGGTTCGGGCGGGTTAGGCCCATTACTATTTGGGCCTTGAATTTGGTCTCATAGATTGAGCCCATTACAGCAATTATCGAGAAGCCTTATTTCGAAGACAAGGAAAATATAATTAAAAGTACAAAATATATTTATCAACATCTATTTCATAAATATTAGAAATTAAAGTTATGTTGGTCCCAAGTGGTGCAGAAGTTCAGGGGTGAACGAACCGATTTTGAACGATATCAAACAGTTCTGCTGTAAGTTATCGGTACTTTCAGCAAACTCGCTCTATAGAGTGTTCTACTTGCAGCAATAGTAAGATGCAGTAGCAAAACACTTAGATTTTTTGTACAGCGGAATTAGTGGTGGATAGAGTTTCAACAAATAAAGTAACATTTAAAATAGAGAGTTAGAAAGTTACAGCACATATAAGCACATATAAGCACATATACAGTAAACTCATACAAGCGGCATACATCAAAATATATAAAGATAAGAAAGTTGTAAATGCATAAGGGTTTATAAAGGTTTGAAGGTGGTGTAAGTCTTCTACGTCCTCTATTCTTCTACACAATGAGGAAATCCACTAGGCCAATTGATTTAGACGACTCAATCCAAACAAGCTTCGTCCTTACTACCTTCCTAGGTTTCAGCGACCAAACAGGGATCCACACAGGGTATTATCCTTCTCAAGGACTAAAAACACACAGTGAGGTATTTTTCCTCTCAACTGTGCACACAACTAAAATGGTTAAATTAAGAATAAAGAAAATTCTCCAACTAAAATGAAGTTAAGTCTTCAAAGAATGTGATCGTTGTTGAGGACTTGCTCCTGGGTTGAGTGAACTAAAAAACACTTGTTCTATGTAAGCACAATGTTTGCTGCAAGCTCCAGAATATTAATGTGAGAGTTATAGGCAAAATTCAGATTTTCAGTTATCTTTTTCAACTTCACTCTTCTTTATAGGTGGTGGAATGCAATCGTTGAAGGATGCACATTCCACGTGTCTTCTTGTGATTCCTCTCTTTGTTTAACCCATCTTGATCTTCAAATCGTCCTTGATGATCCTCTAAGGTTGACTCCTAAATCCTCTTGATCTTCTTGGGTACAACCTCATTAATGTAAGCTCGTAAGTTGTATGGTATGTCGCTTTCTTCATGTTGCGGTTTCATTAAATGCGAATGTCCTTTTGTCGCAGAATCTGCAGTTGCTTCAGGCACAGGTGGCGGCTTCTCGTTGGCCCGTACCACATTGTATTTGTCGCTATGCTCAACTGTCATTGATAGAACTGTAGTAACATTTGAAGTCTTGATGTTTCCTCGTATTCTTTGATCGTGGAGCAGCCTTTTCTGATTGATTCTTAGTTGATCTTCTGCACGTGACTTCAGTTGCTGCAACTTATTGGTCCTGTTTTCACAGGTTGTTACATTATAAAATGCGCAGCTTCCAGGTTGCAGCGTGCAACATCCTTTCTTCCAAAAATCCTTCTAAGTATAGCGTGCTATAAGCTGACTTCTTCTTTTCCATGTTACTTGTAGTGTACAGTTTTTGTTGTAGTAGAAGGTTTCACAATCTCTAAATTTGCTGCTTATTGAAATAGAAAATGGGTTACTCTAGCATCCTAATACTTACAGCAGATTTTGTCATCAAATTCTAAGCTAATTTCTTCTTACAATTTCCCCATTTTTAATGATGACAAAACCATACGAGAAAAGTTGTTGTAACTACACGTTCCGCTTAGGTAAATATAAAAACTTTTATTTGGAGTCTCCTGTTTTTGCTCCATTGTTTTTTATATTTCTTGAAACTTCTATTATTGCTCATTTTCTGTTTTTCCTTTTTTTATCTTTTCCGAGACTTCTATTTTTGCTCGTTTTCTATTTTGCCTTTTTTTTTTTGTTTTCTTTTGTTCGTCGCTGCATGAAGTTGATAAAAAGACACAAGATTCAAAACAAACCGTGTTCTCTATAAGATCAAACACTTATTTGAATTTAAAAATGGATACAATGAAGGTGTGGGGGTTGTTGCATCCTAATCCTTCAATACAAGTTTCATTGCAGCAGCCTCTTCCTTATTCTCTGTGAATTCTTTTGGCCTCTTCCACCAACTCAGCAGCGACTCTTGATAGGACTTCTCAGACAGCGCCTTTAATCTGGGATCGTCAATCCAGTGCAACCAAAAGTATTCTCAAAAGCCTACTTGTTTTCCTCTCTTGATCTCTTCAACCATTTCCAATTGCACCGGCAACTTCATTATCCTTACTAGATGTTCATAATCCATGAGTGCTACCGAATAATTGGGAAATCCTTTGAAGTAGTCCTTATTGCAGAGATATCTAAAATATCTTAAATACTCAGTCATCTTGAATAACGAGATTTCCTTCAAAGGTGGGATTCCTCTCTCTTGGAAGTTGAATTGGAATGAAAGTCTTCAAATTCCATTAAGCGGGATCTCCGGTTGACCTCAAGTCCAGCAGCATTGAAATTTCTGTTGACTTGTTGAATTGATTAATCTTTGGAACCTCTTATGGGGAAAACATATGCTATAATTAATACATTAAATTTCAAACTAATTCAATTACTTTCAAATGATTTGAAATATTGTTTAACATGGAGAAGAATTGTTCACCACATCTAAAAAATAGGTAAAAAAAAAAAATCTTGTATATACTTCTTCACTAGTTTATTGATATTTTATTTAATAGTGTTCAAAATCTTATATTGCTTGACATCAAAAACAATTGTTCACCACATCTAAGAAGTAGGTAAATTTCTTTTGTTATGTATACTTCTTCACTAGTTTATTGATAGTTTATTTAATAATGTTCAAGATCTTATAGATGACGCCCGTTACACTAGTGAGTGTAGAAAGAAGTTTTTTGAAATTGAAACTAATTAAAAAAAATTCCGGTTGATCATGTCTCAAGAAAGATTGAATGAAATAGCTAAGTTATCGATTGAGAAAGAAATTATTGAACAACTTGGTTGTACGTACTTGATTAACATTATTGCCTCTAAAATTGTGAGACGGTAATTATTTCAAGTTTTTAACATAATGTAAATATTTTTGGAAATGCTTCAAAATTTTAAATTTTACATTGAGTTTGTACAATTTTTATCATAAGAAAATTAGGGGTCTATTTTGAAACTTGGACTCAGGTCAAAATATTGTTAGGTACGGCCCTGAATTACATTGTCACGCCACCTTCCAATCTTGACTATGTTTCTGAGCCCCCCTATACTCTTCACATCAGTTATACTATACCCATATCAAAATTAATTACAGAAAAATGAAAGTGTTCTAATCAAATATCTAATTTTAACCGTACATGTGTGTGGGATATAGTTGGAAAGTAAAAGATTCTTATGAAATAGAGGTAGAAGTAATATACCATTGAAATAAAATTATTTAGAAGTTACAAATGAATACCAAGTTAATGCAAAATAAAATCCAATCCCCAAAAAACCCATGCTATAATCAGGAAAATATTAAATTATTTAACTGGGTTTCTTTGCTCCATAGTGTATATGAACATTATTTACACGATATGGAAATGGCACACATATATAGCTGGACTCCTGTGAGACCGTCTCATGTGCGACGGCACTCACGCACGGTCATGCGTTGGGACACGGTCGACCGTGCGCGGGAACACATACTTATAGCACAAAAAGACATACTTATAGACAAAAATCACATACTTATCTCGACCGTGTCCCAGGACACGACCGTGCGCCACAGATTGCTCTTAGTTTTCACGCGAGGCACGGTCGTGGGCGAGAAAAAAAATTCACATACTTATAGTGAAAAATCACATACTTATTATTGAAAAAGACATACTTATACAATGCAGTCGCGCACGGTCGTGTCCTAGGGCACGGTCGACCGTGCGCGAGTGTCATCGCATGTGAGACGGTTGCATATGAGTATTTGTGTATATATATTAGCTATTAATTTATACACTTTTTCAGGAAATTGATCATTTAAAAAAGAGAGAAAAGCAATAATTGGATCTTAAATAATGTTGGAGAAGGGTTTATAAGGAATGTGGAAAAAGGAAGCAAATAATGAAAGCAATAAAAAATCCTTGGGAATAGGAAAAGAATTAAAATAGACAGAGATGTCTACATAGTAGACCCATACGGTACTTTACAGTTTGATTGATGATCGCTAAATGGCTTTCCGTAATCGCTTTTTCGTTTCTTCTCATTTCCATTTCCGTTTCCATTTTGCTTACAACAATCGACATTCCAAACGTTAGAAGAAAGCCTAATCTTACACACTTTACCTTTTTTCCCTTATATTCTTTATGCTCTAATAATTTATATCTGATTTTGTGGGTCGATCTTTCTTTAGTTTCCTACTTTTCAGATAAGATGCTGCCCACTTCCATACTATTATTCCTTGGTTCTCTCTCTCTCTCGATTTTTCACCTGAGTTAAGAAAATTATTAGGAGTGACACTTGTGTGCCCCGGGATATGATGTCCCCAACTTAACTTATTATATGGTGCTATATATATACTCTACATGTATCATATGTATACTCTTTAGGTATCATATGTGTACTCTTATATACATATGATACCTGTAGAATATATGTATAACACCAAGAAATATAACATCTATAGAGTATATATATAACACCTAAAGAGCATGTGTATAACACCTAAATTCGTGCTCCTATATACCCCAGAGGTATATAAGTTTTGTCCAATTATTAGATACATAAGATTATTTTCTAACATGTCAATATCTTGATCAAAAGTGATACGTTCTTTAATCAGTCCCGCCACCTTATCCATCATGCGTTCATTTGATGGTGGATATTATGTTCCTTAATATATAATATTTAATGAGAAAATGTACCAAAATATCATATTTAATATAAGAGAGGAAATTTTTACCATGTACTATAACTTATTGTATAAAAATGTCATGTACTATAATTTAATGCACCAAAATACCACATTTTGACAAATTCAATCTTTCAATCATTGGGACAATGATTGAGACATCAATTCAATTCTTTTATCGATTATATGAATTTTCGAATAACCCAAAAAATAGGGTTATTCGAACAATACTATTATTCGAAAATTATTGGTTATTCGAATACCCCCAATAATTTTCGAATAACCCTAAAAAAAGGGTTATTCGAATTATTATTGTTCGAATAACCCTATTTTTTAGGGTTATTCGAAAATTATTGGGGTTATTCGAAAATATCATATAATTTTCGAATAACCCTAAAATTTAGGATTATTCGAAAATTATTGGTTATTCGAAAATATACACAATAAATTGTTCGGGGAATTGCAGCATTAAATGTGTTATAAAGTGCTATTTTTTATAGTTGCTTCAGGGAATTACATAATTATTGCTCAATTCCACTGACACATGTTATAATGTGTCATATGTGTCATAAAATGTGGTATTTGGAGATATTAAGTTATAAAGTGTGGTATTTTGGTATATTATTTTATATTGTGTGGTAAAATTTTCCTTTATTATTTTGAATGTGGTATTTTGGGCTGTGAACTCATATTTAATGGTGGTTGGATATCAAGTAATATTTACTATTCTATTCAATTTAAGTATATTAATAAATGAGCTAAATAAACATCACTTGATACACAAAAATGTACTATGTATTTTGAACATCCATAAAAAGAAAACAAACACATATATACAGGGATATGAGATATATAAATATACAATTTACAACATACACATTACTTCGTTACTAAAAGTTACGATGAAAAAGATTCTTCTAGAAAATACATAAACTGATAAGATAAAGATTTATAAGATATAGATAAATACATATGTAAAAAGTATTCCCTTCATCCACATTAAAAAAAAAAAAAATTGTCCTAAAAACTAAAAACAAAAATTAAAATTAAAAGGCGAAGTTAATTCTGACAAAAATGAAGAGTAGTTGGCTTTGATTTGGTGAATAAACGGAGGTGAATAATAAGTATGACTTTATGGATCGATGTTAAAAGAATTATATCCTCATTTAGTAAACAAAAACATTAATTTGGGGAAACTTAAATTTTTTTTTTTTTAGGAGTAGACTAGTAAATAATTTATTTGCGACAAAAAAAAAGGACATTTAATTTCTAAATATTGCTTGAAAATTATTAAATTTATGTCGATATATCCAGTGACATATTGTTGATGTGATTTGTTTATAAAATGGACCACATACATTACATGTGCAATTTTTCTCAGTTTACTAAAATTATTCATATCAAGTACATGATATATCTAGTAAAATATCCAAGAATATGTGACATCAATAATAATTAAATTAGTAACTTTTCCTTCAAATCAAAAAGGGGGAAATTATGTACTACATCTACTATTCATATATATATATATATATATATAATTGATACATTAAACAAGAGAATAATTAGGCAGTGAAATTTGAATTAAAGGTTGGTAGTGGTGAAGAGAGCATAATGGACCCATATGGGGTTTACACAATATTATGTAGTTAAACAGAATTAGGGTTGGATACTATATTTGTGTTACATGATTGGGCCCGTTTGGCAAATCTTGAAAAGAAGAAATTAAAGAAGTGAGAATAATGCAAAAGTTTGAAAGTGATCCATGGATTTTGCTACCTCCCAAACAGCTTCTAATTGTTTTGCTTTAGACATTGACTATGCTTTTCTTCCCTAACAAGATCTTGCATCTCTCACAAACCCTTCTTTAGAGACAAACATCTATCTATCAAAAGCTCATCCCATGCCACGTGTCATGTCAAAAGACACAACAAAATTATGAATCATCTACTTTCTTTTATGTCTTCTAATATAAGAGGTTTGAATTTTTTTTATTTCTTTTATATATACGAGTATCAACACGTGCATCGCACGTTGAAGATGATTTTTTAAATCAAAATCATTATATTATTATTAACCTTAAATAATAATTTTTTGTAAGGAAATACGATGTATATTAAATTAAATTAATTAAATTCAAAAAATGTATAGTAAATTAGAGTCATATTCGTAATAGAACTCTATATGATTTTGGTTTACAATTGTAATGTAAAATTATTTAAAATTACTATTATAACCTTAAATAAAATCTTTAATAAGGATATATTAGACAATCCATATTTTGTAAGAAATATTCATACTTTTATATAGGTAATAATAGATAATAGATATGTATATTATAATTATTAATTTTTTCACTAATTAATGCAATGTTACAGAAACATTAATTAAAATCAGATTTCAGTAAAAAATGTAGGTAGCTAAAAATTGTTGTAATGTTGCACACTGAGAAAAATGTGGACCATAAGATTATAGAAATACCAAAATTAATAAAACCCTTGAAAATTCAACAAAAAATACCCAGAAATAGACCACAAAAAACTTGCTTGAGATAGTCTTATAGGGGTAATTTTTGTGCGACGAATCTTTTTTACTCATTTACAAAACCTATTATCAAAAATTTATATATGAATTATGAAATGTTGTGAGACGGTCTCATATAAAACTTATTTAAAAAAATGAATTAGAAGTGATTAAAAAAACTAGGTCACAAAGTGAAATAACCTTAATAATACAAGGTACTGAATCGACAAAACGGAATGTTATAGAGGATGATAAAAACACCACAAGATTTCATATGAGATGGTCTCATAAATAGTTACTATGTGATCATGAAACTCCATCACTGACAAACATATGATTTATAGAGTTTAAGTTTTGGAGCAATGCAATAAAATCCGTGAGATGCTGTTACAACATGAGATTCACTCAAAAGACACTTTGATTGCATGTATACGAACACCTTTTAGCGATTTTGAATCATTAAATGCAATATTATTATTATATGGGTGATTTCCAAATTTATCAAAGTATTTATGTTTGCTTAGAGAGAGGTTAGCCCTAGGAATAAAGCAAAAGGGAGATGGGCAAGGAAATGGTTAAAGTTGCTAAAGTATATATTTATCTTCCCCACAACCCTCAAATTTAAATAACCATATATGTTTTTGTAAATTAAAAAAAAAAAAAGACAGTAAATTATGGAATTGGATCCTCTATTCCAAGATCGTGTTCCATCTTATGTTTCATTGTTTTAATTAGATGACAAGTGTACATTGGTGATGTCATCTTTTACACGTGTCATGTGGGGATTATATTGGAACACCAAATGAAACACGGTTTGGAATAGAAAATCCTGATTGGTAAATTATAAGTTAAATTTTTTAATAAAAATATGTCTAACTCTTATTTAAAATGTCAGAGCCTCTTTAGGGAAAAAAAATGAGTCATGGTATATATTTAATGTTTTCTAATTTTATAGATTTATCAATTTATTCAAAGAACTTTTGTTATAATTCAGCAACAATGTTATTATTCCTACAAAATTGCTGACAGCAGACAAGAGCAGGTGGTAAGGTAATATTTGAGAGTGAAAACTGAAGGCCCCTCTCTGCCCAACATTTTTATACAGAATTGTCCCTTTACTACTTCAAATTTATCCATAGAAGCTCGTTTGAGTTCGAGTTCGATTCAGATCAGAAATTGAGTAAAATTATTTCCTCGATTTCGACTCAATTAATTGGTAAAAGAAAAGAAAGAGATGAAAAACAGTGGAGGAAGCTCAAGATATTGTATCCAATTCATTAATTAAGTTCATAATTTTTTTTTTGTTACAAATACAATTGGGGTGGGGTGTTTTTTCGGATACACAGCATCCCAAGCAAAAAAAAGAACGCATTAAGTTCTTTTTAATTAAAACATATATTTTAGTTATACACTAATATCGTATAAGTTAAAAAATAATACTTTATAGATGTAAAACTAATATTTTTCACTAATTAAAATAAATACTATATGAGTAAATAACTAATATCTTATGTATTACAACTAATAATTTTAATTGAAATAAGTAAAATTACATGTAATACTTAATGAATATACAACTAATAACTTTAACGGTGTATATACTCATACCTGCTGTATATATATCTTTGTGTTTCTCTGAAGTTGAATTCATTTATTAATATTTCTAACAATAACAATGTAGATAAGTAAAATTAAAACCACATACATTAATACTTACTTTTAATAGAACCTACTCTAAAATAACCTAGTCTAATTAAGATATAAAAAAGAATTAATAAACTAAATCAAGATTCCATTAACCATGATCTTTATGGAACCAATTACTTAACTCATAAGAAATAAATTGAAACTCGAATGCTATCTATGGATTCACCTATGTTAACTTAGCAGCCAATGATAAAATGACATGTGTCCTACAACCATGGATTAAACAACCGGTCACGTGCTCAACAGGCGATTACATCCTCCGCTCCTTCTTGTTATTAATATAACTAGTGTAAGACTCGTGTAATACACGGGATATAATAAATATGTTTTGTTTTTTTATCCATATTATCTTATATTTTAGTTTTATATTATATCTATTTTAAAATATAATATTTTCATATAAAAATTTATTTGCACCTTTCTTTTGACAATCTAAAAGAACAAAAAAAAAAAAAAAAAACTCATTTATTTCATTATTTAAAAATGTGACCGAAAACATATTTAAGAATATGAAATTACTTACTTTGCTTTGAACTTATTGATTGATTCAACATCGTTATTCATCATCAATCTACTTGTGTAGAAAGAATTTAAAAGTGATGTTGTTTCTATAAGAAAAGGTAATTGGGACATACAAATAAGATATAAAATATATAATTGATTATATTTGTTTATAAAATAAATTGCTTACTATTCCATCGATTTATCTTAGCAAATTGCAAGATTATCACAACTAATTCAGATGGATGTTCCTTTAGGTAAGTGTCAAACATCTTAGCATAGTCTCCCCACAGCGTGCAAGATAACTTTTGTTGCCTAGCATTTCATAAATATATTAAATATAAATCATGAAGTATATCATATGTATGTGAAAGTATATACGTATTATAAATGTATTAGATAATTACTCACTTTATATCCACAAACTCTATGCTCATTCTCCATGCTCGTTCCTCATTCTTCTTTGTGATCTCCTCAATAGCTCCTTTTGGAAATGCCTCCGAAATGATATCTAATTATCAATTAAACACTTTCATTTTAAAATAAAGTTGAAATAACATAAATTGGGGAAAAAATAAATTCTTACCTACTAAACATGTTTCAATATGAGGACATGAGCTAATTTCTTCAAAAATAGTAAATTCAAAGCCATACATAGGGATTGGAACTTTAGGACATGGTTTGATGGTAGTATATTTATGGATACTCAATCGATATGTATGTTTTGTAGCCAACATAGTTCCTTGATTTTGACCTATTTGAAAGTTTTTAACGAACAAATTACGCCTTCTCATAGGATGTCTTTGCATCTACTAATTTGACTACGTGCAACAGTAGCCTGGACTTGTAAACTGAAAATGAATTTATGAAAAAAAAATAGAATATAGTAAATTTGAATTGTAGACATGTAAAAAATATAAAACCTCTAACATTGAAGAGTATATATCAATATTATGTAAATTATAACCTGAGTTATCTTATCATCCATCAAAACCATCTCCATGAGGGAATTCTCCGATGAAGAATTCTTAAGGGGTACAAACCATAATCTTACAACTCGAACTCTAATTTCACATGTCTCCTTGGATGGATCAATATCAGCAATCGGAAGGTACTTTATACGAATTGAAAGAGAGATTAGATACGTGTGAAATATGCAACACAAACCTTCAAACAGAAAATGAATTATACAAAACTTATGAATATATATAATAAGTTTGAATTTATTAAAAAGGGAATTGGATTCATCTAAGACCGTCATCAAAGACTAAAGAAATTAGTGATCAAAGCCAAAACTATGGCAATTAAAAACCTTATATATGATAATGTAATATAATCATTTGTAATTATGTAAATGTAATAATAAAAATATTTATATGTAGTAATAATAAAAATATTTACCATGGTAACATTATACATATAGTATTTATTTTTTTATCTATATAGTAATAATAAAATTTATTTAGTTAATAAGAATATTAAAAATAGAAAATAACAAATTTAAAATGAACATTTAATATAGAAAAGGGAATTTAATTCATCTAACGCCATCATCAAAGACTATAGAAATTAGTGATCAAAGCCAAAATTATGGCAATTAAAAACCTTATATAAAATAATGTATGATAACTCCTAGTTGTAATCTTGGATAATATATAAATGACTATAGAAATTATATTCATTTTTTACATGATTTTGGCATATTAGTCATGACTCTCCAACCTAATAACTGATTATTATTCCCATAATAGAAGTCTTTATTTGTAGTTAAAATTCTGTCATCTATAATATTGATTATTATAATCTTTATTATGTTACAAAATTACTTTTTGAGAAAAAATGGTTAACAAAACCTTAGTGTTTTGGAATACTTATCTATATAATCTTGGATAATATATAAATGATTATAGAAATTATATTAATTTTTTATATGATTTTGGCATATTAGTCATGACTATCCAACCTAATAACTGATTATTCCCATAATAGAAGTCTTTATATGTAGTTAAAATTCTATTATCTATAATATTGATT
This sequence comes from Scutellaria baicalensis, assembly GCA_005771605.1. Taxonomy (NCBI): domain Eukaryota; kingdom Viridiplantae; phylum Streptophyta; class Magnoliopsida; order Lamiales; family Lamiaceae; genus Scutellaria; species Scutellaria baicalensis. The sequence continues at coordinate 4,456,830 of CM016721.1, read as the reverse complement.
ATTATAATCTTTATTATGTTACGAACATGCGTAAATTACTTTTTGAGAAAAAATGGTTAACAAAACCTAAGTGTTTTGGAATAATAATAATAATAATAATAATAATAATAATAATAATAATAATAATAATAATAATAATAATAATAATAATAATAATAATAATAATAATAATAATAATAATAATAATATATTTCATTGGGTTTAAAATATAGCTTCCTAGTTTGCCATGAATCATTTGTAAATATGTAAATGTAATAATAAAAATATTTATATGTAGTAATAATAAAAATATTTACCATAGTAACATTATACATATAGTATTTATTTTTTTTATCTATATAGTAATAATAAAATTTATAATAATAATTTATTTAGTTAATAAGAATATTAAAAATAGAAAATAACAAATTTAAGTAATAAATTATTTAGTTAAAAAATAAGAAAAATAGAAAATAACAAATTTAAAATGAACATTTAATGCTTAGAGAATGAGAGAGTGCCATGTGGCACTTGTGGTTTTTGTTATATATATATATATATATATATATATATATATATAAAGATGATATTATTTGATGTAATTATTAATATATATATATATATATATATACACACACACATTGTTTAAATCATATCTTAAATATATCAATTGGAATTGAATAACCAAATTTGACTTACCATATAGACAATAAGTGATTTTTTTTTTTTTTGGTTATATCACGTCCATATATATACACTCACACACATCATTAAACATGATTTATTATTTATCATTTTTTTAATAAATAAATAATATTTCATGATTTATTATTTATTATTTTTATATAAATAAAGATATATTTGATTTGCTTTTGATAGTTTATCTAATAAAAAGAGTTGTAACAAAAATGGAATACAATTATGTGTATGCTGAGAATGTAGAATAATTTATATGAATAATGGAAGATAAAAAAAATTCGTAATTAAAAACAATGTGTATATTATATTTTACTCTCTTATAACTATATAAATTAATAAAATATCATGCCATAATTTTGAGAAAGACATGCATTAATATTATCTTTTAAGATCTTTCTCAAATTTTATAGTATTAACATAAATATATATATATATATATATGCATTAATATGTGTTTGACTTACCGTATTTGGCATTAAAATCTTTTACAATATTAACATATATGCATTATATGAAATTAAATATAATGTCAAATTAAGAAGATCTTTCTCAAATTTAAGATCTTAATGTCAAATTTTACTTTCTTATAACTATTGATTAGAGAGTAATTTCATATCTTTCCATTACGAAAATTTCATGTCATCACTTTGAGAAAGATAATATATATCAAATATGATTTATATTTATTAAATAAAAAAATTATTTCCTGTTTTGACAATGTGTTTTTGGCGGGAAAACATTTACCTTACTATTTTTAGCAATGTTTGTGTTTTTATATATACTAGTGTTTCGCCCGTGCGATGCACGGATTTAAATTTATTTAAATGGTGAAATTATAATATACTCAAAGATATAATTCATAGTTTACTTAAAATACATGAATTGAAAGTTAAAATATACAAATTTTGATAAGTCAATTGTATATTTTGTTTGATTGCATGATAATTGTTTGACAATTTTCATTTTAATTTTTTTTAGTTATATTTTTACATTCGAAAAATGTACAAATTGAATAAATAAATTAGAGAAAAACCTAGCTATAATGCATGTAAAATTACACTTTTCTTGTTTTATCTCGACACATTCACTAACAATAACATTGGGTACGAAAAATCCATCATTTAATAAAGACTAAAATTTATCAATAGTCATCTCATAAAGATGGTTCAATCAATTTTTGCTAATATATAAAGATAAATATGTATATTACCAAATCCATTAGATTGACATTAAAAAGAAAAGATATAATATCACTTTAATGAAATAGTAGGTTAATTAAAGATAAACATATAAAGCTTATATATATATATATAAAGATAAAGATAATATCACATTATAAAAAATTATATTAATTTCATTATTAATTAAATACGATATTCATTTCATTATTACATATGATATATATATATATATATATATTATCAAATCAAATGGAGCCCTTTAATTTCTTTCTATATGATATATTATTATCATATATCTTTTACTTTTCATATCTAAATCATTTAATTGTTGAATATGTTTTATATAGATTTATTAAGCGGTGAATTAATTTGTATATATCTACTCCTTTATATAACAATTTTGTTTTATGCATCAACAAAATTACATAAAATTGAATCTAAATTTTGGTTATCTTTTTATATATTGTATTATTTTGCAATGGTAAGAAGTATATAATATATTTTTTTGTATATATTTACATGCATATTAAATCTCATATATATATATATATATCATAAATATATGAATTGAAATTTATAATTAAAGTTGACTAACCGTATCTACTTTTTGGTAATGTTCTCAAAACACAAAAACAAATATTGAGATTCATTTGCAAAATTTTATATAAAATTTTTTTATAATTTAGTGTATAAATCTTAAATCTTTGAAATCTCTAATCCAAAATCGGAAGCTCTCATTTCTTAATCAAAATTCAAGTGTCTTCATCGAATTCCTACATAAATAATTAGAATTGTTAGCAATAAGAATACTCAATATACAGTACCAATAAATAATACATATTCAAAAGAAGTAATCTTGAAAACATGAATAACAACATAAATGTAAATCATTCAAAAGTGAACACAAAGGTCTAACAAATAAATTAATTCATAGCGAAATAAATATACAAATAAAAAAAATGATGGATTAATCCATGGATCCATGAAAACATAATGTTTGGAAGACAAAATTTGAGAAATTCTGAATGGAAAATGTGTGAGTTAATTATGAGTTTATCCTCTCATATTTATAGTGGATGATATGCATATTAGATATGAAATTAGTATACTATATATGGTATGAAATAATTGATTGTTATTATGATTGTATAATTTTGAGTTTTTTCTTTTTGGAAACTCTCAATATACATATATTTAGCTGAATAAAATAATACACTTTATATCAACTTAAAATTTATAAATATTCCATACCCAAAATATGTCATAATAATTGACTATCATAATTAACATTTTGACATTTCATATTAACAAAACTAATTTATAATTAATGATCCAAATATGGGATCATTATATATAATAGTCATATAGGCATTAGTTAAACATATAGTATATGCATTTCATATTCACATTAATTAACATTGAAATCGATTTCAGTGTATATTATAATAATAATAATAATAATAATAATAATAATAATAATAATAATAATAATAATAATAATAATAATAATAATAATAATAATAATAATAATAATAATAATAATAATAAATATTTCATATGAAATATTACATTAAGGAAACCTCTTGTAATTTATAGATTTTGTTAGTAATGAGAGAAATTGATTGACTAATTTTTGGTGCAACTCAAAAAATGATATTTCCTAATTTATAATTGTCAATAATTCCAAAAATATTGAATTATAGTTAATGATATTATTAATGTAGACAATCATACCATAAACAAAAACGTAATCCTCTAATATATTGGCTGTAAATATATTAATTAAGTTATATGGTAATGCTAATTATATAATCACATTAATTTATTTTCCATTTTTGTATAAAGAATAACTTCTTTCCAAATTAAAAAAAGATTTCATGATTTACACCAATAAAAAATTCATTTACATTAATTTTGATATATAAATATTTCTTTCCTGAAGTGGAATGCAACTTTAGGCGGGAAAATCTTACATTATTTATTTAGCAATGTTTGTGTTTTTATATATATAAAGATAAAGATTGTCGGAAAAATCACAAATTTTATTTAATTTATAATTTTAATCAATTTTTTTGAATACTTATAAATATAATATGAATTTTCATATTTGTTTGTAATTTTAACCAATAGATATATTTCGAATATGATTATTTTGACAATAACTTTCATCATTTATTTTAACAATCATTGTGTATGTATATTAAGTCATTATTCTATTTTAAAAGCTGATAGCTATTTCCAAGATAAGCATATTCAACAAACTACTCGTTGGTTGGCTGATCAACAACCTAACTCATTATGATGGGAATGGATCAAGGGGACTTGTCTGACCCAAATTCAAATCTTGATTGTCATACTATCTGAATCTTTTAATAACACTTGAATAACAAGACTCGTGATTGTTCATTATGTTTGTGATTTTATTATGTAGGTGAATCTTGACAATTGAATTTATTCACCAACATCACACAAAACACACGTTTAGACCACCTAATTATTATGTTCCAAATAGCTAGCAATCACAATTAACAAAACTCTATTAAATATTATGGATATGGATCCCCTATTCATTTTGATATTTCAACTTTCCTAGATTATTTTTAATATATGCCACAAGTTGATCAATAATGTATACAATATAGACACGTGATCGATCGATGTCTCGTTATTTTGGAACATTAAATGAAACTAACACAAAAATGGATTAGAATATCTTGTTTGAATTATTAAATCTCAAATGTACACCAATTAACATCAGATAAGATTTTTCTGCTCCAATTCAGTGACTTGCATATAATATGTGTGCAAATGACATTACTAATTAACATGTTACGTTTATTAAAGATAATAGAAGATAGGATGAAATACGGAAACGAAAACGAGAATGCAATTGCCATTAATAGGGTCTAAAAAAACAGTGGATGAATCCACGAGAGGGGAGGCAGATGGGGCCCTCTTGTCACCCTAATTAAACACCAAAAATGCAAGAAAAATGGACCCCTAATTGCGAATGTCCATATAAGATAGGTGCAGGTCCAGGAAATGTACAGTGTATAGAAACACCAAGGTACAACCCATGATGCAGCAGTACTTGGTGTTTGTACATTTATCATATCCGTTAGATAACGACGTGAGATGACGCCGTCACATCCTTCCATATATACCACTACACAGCCTCAGACTCCCTTCTCTTTCCTGGCCTCTCTCTCTCTCTCTCTCTCATAAATATATACACACTCAATGTGTATGTATATGTAGCCACATTTTTGCAGCCAAGAATCAGAAACTTTAATCAGATTTGAAGAAAAGAGGTTCAATACATATTCTGAAGAGATTTGTGTAAGAGCATGAAGAATGAGAGTATATATGGAGATTCGATTTGATCATTTTGGTCTCTGCAAATTTTGAATCCGAAAGAGTCGAATAAAAACTCCTACAATTTCCTGCAGTTTGAATTGCTGGCTCAAAAAGGCAGATTCATTTTCGAGGTAAGCAAAATTCAAATTCTGTGATTTGGTTTGTTATTACTTTAACCTTAGTTCACAAACTCAGTTTGGTCCAAATTTGCAGCCACATTTCTTCCTTGTCTGTACCAATCTTCCATATCCAATCCATATCTAGCTTTGATGAGTGCAGAGCATTTCATTTGTTGCTTTGCTTTGCTTTGCTTTCCATTAATGAAGCCTTAAAAAACACCACATTCCATTGATCTCCTGACAATATATTTCTCGAGAAGAGAGAGAGAGAGAGGAGTTAGCTAGAGAGAGAAAGTGAGAAGTTATGAAAGCTTTTGTCTGAAAATGCATTGACTAGCCGCTTTCGGAAGTGGACAAATGCTGCATTAATTTCTCAGTTGCTTCTTCTTCTTCTCAAATCTCAACCATATTATTCTCTCATTAATTAATACTATTCTTTCTTTATTTGTCCTTAAATGATCAGAATCTTGGGCTTTGTGTTTCTATAAGAAAAGGAAAGATATAATTGTTCTATGAACAACAAAGTGTAAAGCACCCATTTATTGTTTGTAGGTAATTAGGTTTCATCATTCTCTATTATCATAAATCATCTCAAAAACTTCATTATTTTGATTGTTATTTCAACATACTACACACTATGTAGTATTTCACTACTTCAATTTATTTAAACAAGTTAGTCTTAAAAATAGAAGAAAATCGAACTTGGATGATCAAAATGAACGAGATATGTTCATCGCATGACTAAAACCAAATCGATTTCTACTACTTTTACGTGTCTCATCTGTGTACCACTATAAAATAAATGAGGGAGGGGATCTCATCTCATTTGAAATGTTACAATATTGGCACCAATGCAACATTTCAAATGTAAGTGGGAAAAGACTAAAGAGCCCTTATCTTTGGCAGGAAAAGAAAAGGGGGAAGAAGGGTAGAAGAGGAAAATGCTGACGTGTATAACCTGCTCAAAGCAAAGAGTGGAAGATGAAGAAGATGCCCCGCGTGGGACTCCCAATACAAAAGACGCCGTCAAAGGCCTGACCTCACAGGTACCTACGCCCACCCCACCCCACTTTATATATAAATGTATCTATAGGTGCTATATGTGTGTGTATAGGTTTTTCAATTTGTATCATTTTTCTCTCTGCTCTTTTTTTTTTATTTTTTTGGTCAGTTTCTTTTATCCTTCTTCTTCAACACAAAAACAAAAAGTGGTTGTGTTTAAGACTGATTTCTTTTCCGACATGCAATAGTGGGGGCCCAACCCAACATTGTGGGCCCCTTTTCACGTTGTGAATCTTGATTTGTTGGGAATTTTCATTTTAAATGACTATAGTGTTTTCTAAAGAAAAAAACAAGATTTGTTATATTCTTTGGACAACTTATTGCACACATGTTTTTTCAAGCAATTTAAAATTCATGTTTGAATAGATATTCTATTAATAGAATAAAAACACAAAAGAACAAAAAGAAGATAAGAAACAAATAAAGGGTGCGTGGGAGTGGGGGTGGGGGTATTGAAGTGGACACTCTCATGCAAGGCCTCGGATCATGTGTCTCAAATCTTGGTCCCAATATGATTAACTTACATGCTTTTTTATTCTTTTTTATAATATGATTCATTTATTCTGATTATTAAACAAAGAAATAAAAAAAGAACTCATGTCCAACTATATACTATGCACGAGGTCATGTTTTTTAAGTTTTATTAGGATAAATAATGTTATTAATTACTTGTAAGAAAATGATTACTTTAAGATTTTTTCTGTGCTGATATGGAAATTTGGTCAGTGTGTGTGAAACTATGAATCCTTTTTTAAAGATCAAATGTTAAAGTTTGGGGTCAAATCTTGTTGTGGGATCTTTTAGACTGATCCTTGTAATAATGGCCCACCATTGAATTCCTGTCCTCTTGCAAGTTTGCAACTCACCAACACTGTAGATGCAGTAAATGTTAAGTTTAATTATGATACTTCAAATCTTTCTTCCCATTTTCCTGTTTTTTCTCAAAATAAGCAACAAAATGAAATAAATTCATCACTTTTGTTAGATAAATTAGTCATAAACAGCATATCAGATGATTTGGACTGAACAAAGTAGCTGTTTGTTGTGATCCAAAAAAGCTCATGATTTGGAACAATTTTTTTAAAGAAAATGATAGAATTTGGAACCCTTTTTTCCTCTAGTAAAAAAGGTCAAAAACTATGTAACATGAGTATTTTGAGCAGATAAAGGATATGGCATTGAAGGTCTCAGGAACAAACAAAAGCAAACCAAACTTCAAGATTGGCCAAAAATCATTTCCAGAATTTGATACAATCTCAGAGGGAATTCCCTATCCCAATTTCCATCAAGGAACTTCTAGCTCGACTCCAGCTTGGACTTATTCCAACACTGCTAATCGCGACTCAAGCTACACTGCGTTTGGAGGCGACATGACCCCTCCTCGTGTCTCATCTCGTTATGAAGACGTGATGCTTGAAGACGAAGATCAGCCCAAAGAATGGATGGCCCAAGTCGAGCCTGGTGTTCAGATCACTTTTGTGTCTCTACCACGCGGTGGAAATGATCTTAAACGTATCCGTTTTAGGTACAAACTTGATCATGATCATGCCTTATCTCCTTTTCTTTTCTTACCATTCCATGATCATAATGCTTGCAAAAATGAAATCTTGATCAAAGCCGCGAGATGTTTGACAAATGGCAAGCTCAGAGATGGTGGAGTGAGAATTTCGACAGAATAATGGAGCTATACAATGTGCAGAAATTCAACCAGCAAGTTATGAACACACCAGGCAGATCAGAGGATGGTGTAAGTAGTGATCACTCTTTCATTACACATCTTTGACATGATCATTAGATTCATTACAAACCAATACAAGAATCTTCCATTGTCTTAAAATGCAGAGAGATTCAACATACTCCAGACTAGGCCCTGTAAGAGACAGCCCTCGAATGACACCATCAGTTAACAGAGAGTGGCCTCAAAGGTACAGCAACTACTACAACAACGGATCGAGTGCAATGGAAGCATCAAGAACGACAACATCCTCACGAGACGAGGCCTCTGTATCCATAAGCAATGCAAGTGATATCGAATCAGAATGGATTGAAGAAGACGAACCAGGCGTTTACATCACCATCAGACAACTCGTTGATGGGACAAGAGAGCTACGACGCGTTAGATTCAGGTAAACTACTCTAGTTTTCTTACAACCTATCATGCATCAAATCCGAACAACCATTTGATCCGTGTTTCTTATCTGTTTCGTAGTCGCGAAAAATTTGGTGAGGTGCATGCAAAAAGCTGGTGGGAAACTAACAGAGATAGAATACAAGCCCAGTATCTTAGCTAGTAAATGAGAGGGGCCATTGATGGTGGAATTCCAACAAGAAAACTGTTTTATTTTGCTTATAATCTAACTATAGAAATTTTCAAAAATGCAAGTGTTGTTGTTTAAAGGGCATAGTTTCAGGCAGAGCTTCCATTTTCACATGCTTTGTACTAGATACTCTTATTTAGTCTACACCATACAACAACGGTTTATTCTGTAATCCACTATATGAATCCTATTTTACTTACTATCTTGTTAGAGATCAAGACACATGTTTTTATTTTTACTTGACTATTTTTTACCAGTTACCTTCCTTTACTTTTCTTTTTATAATTTTTCCCATATGTCCAAACATTTTAATTTTTCATTGCGTTCATTCTGTTTTTCTCTATGTATTCGAATATTGTAATTTGTCTTGTTTCTTTTATGCAATGGGTTTTCATGGTACATTTTCCTAGTGAATTTCTCTTGAATATGTTGCTCATCAACCAATCAAAATAATGAAAGTATATTTATTTGATATCCATCATTTTCATTTTCAATTATTTTTAATTCATTTGAGTTGATCTGAAATTCATTCATTTAAACTTTTTATTTCAAATCATTCCATCCAAACATAATCTAAAAGATTGTTTGAATTTAAACAAGAGGTTCTATGTTAACTTCATCCCCCTCTTATAAATGAAGAGGTCAAGTTCAACTCCATCAAGTCTACTACAAACACACATTCTTATTGTGGAACACCTGTCTCAGACTCCCAATTCTCAAGTAGTAATGTTCTCCTCAATTGTAGAACAAACAAGGGCCAAGTAAAATCAAACGAAATTTCTAAACTAGATATAAGGAGATACCACTTAGTTTGAAATAAATTAAATAGCATGTTTTAATGACAGATAAACATACTTCAATATGAAAGCTTCAATCATAAATTCTATGATGATATACTGAAATAGAGAAGAGACAATAGCCATAAAGTGTTTAATCACAGCTATTTCAGAGACGATAACAATAACGTGGAAGCTTACCTGAATTCATAAAATCGATTATTGAATTGATTCAAGTGTGAAAAAGTACCTGAGTCCATAAATCGATTATTGATTCACCAATCAATTATTACTTCATATGACTTTCCAAACAATGAGATTCACCGTTACTTCACTATCCCTAAAGAAAGTATAAATCAATTATTGATTCGTGCTTTAACTGGTATGATTTACCAAACAATTAAGTTCACTCCTACTTCACTATCCTACTTCACTATCATTATAAGGGTTCAGAAGATAAAAATACTGATATTTGGAATCCATAACCCAAACTGACAACTATACGATTGCTTGGTTTTCAGTTTGGTATGCACCAACCCTTCCCTCTAATAAAGCTATCTATTATTAAAGCAACCCATTTAGCTTTTTTTTTTTTTCAAAATTTGGAGATTACAGTAAGCTAAATTCTCTATTACACACATACAAGGGCAAAACGGGAAATTGAATTTAGAAAACAAAAATGTCGTTAACAATGATTACAGAAAAATAAAGTTTTATTTAGACTCTGAAATTGGCACCAAATCCATTAAACTGAACTGTATTTCAAACACTTCAATTAAACACCCTCCATATAACAGAACCAACACATATTGAGCGAACGATACCAATGCTCAGCATTGGAACATAACTTTCCATGCCAGTTACGCAAGATAATGATAGTCGAAATGAAAAAACAATTATTTCATCTTAGCTAGACGGATTAACAGTGTTTCTTCAACCAGCGACTTTCCTGATATAAGATCTCTCCTGAAGAAGTTGTGGTGATCTTCCAACAAAAGAATCGGATTTCCCGTGCCATCCTCCAGCCTTCATAGGTGGAGGCACCTTCACCTTTGCTATCGGCCTATCAGAACTCACTGTCATGTTTGCAAACTTCTCAGTAGCATCACCGACTCCACGCACCTTTCCCATGTAACCAGCTGTTTTTTTTTAACATTAAACTTAATTTAAGTTATTGTACAATAACAGATTATTCTCATGCAGAATGTCACAAATAAATAAAGTACTATACACGAAACTTACGTGGGCCATTCATTCCAGGTGGCCGATATTTAAGCGGTTGCTTTGCATTAGTCTTCTGGTTTTTATCATTCTTAGAGATATCCTGAAACATATGCAGTATGAGCTAATTTATGATATCCAAAGCAAAATAGACACTACAATGAAGTTAATAAAGGTGCAACCATCTTGCCCTGGTATAGTCATATCAAATTAGCAGGCGATACAAAATTGTGATTTCAACCAACCTGATTATTCATGTCCAACTTTCTTTGCACACCTGCATGGAGAACAGAACTAGGTTAACATCAGATGCATTTAATGAAAAACAAAGATATAAATGTCGTGCACACAACAGTTTATAGATACAACGGGAAAATAAAGAGATGCATACTAGAGCTCAAAGATGCTTGTGATTTGGCAGAAGCAAAACCATCCATGGGTTTCAGATTTGGCGATCTCCCTGGATATTTCCTACCAGATTTTTGCTCCAAAACTCCTTTTGTTCCAACTGCATGAACACATGATAAATGTGTGATTCCCTTGGTATCCACAGAAAAATACATAAGAGCAGTATTCGCAATGGCTAACCCGGAGGTGTTTTTGCTGCAGCAGGTTTAGAACGCAGCGATGGTGGAATGTATAAGCAGCTCTGCATCATGTGAAAGAAAGTCCTTTTTAGATAGTCTGAGAGCTCATTACTAAAATGGATACATAATAGTTCTTATCCTCTCAAATTGTTCCCAAAAAATATAAACAGCTTTGGATACCTGGAAAAAAGGGTGCTGAAGGACTTGCGTGGCTGTTGGCCTCTTGCACGGATCCCACGAACATAGTGACTATATTTGGCATGAATATGAAAAGTAACACATAAGTTTTAACTATGGAAGGAAACTTATATCAAGACTTCCTAGAATATCTAAACAGGGACACTGCTCTTGCTAAGAACTACATCCAGGAATGTCAAACCAGAATGAAAAATTTACAAAAGATCTCTCCTAAAATATCTCAAAAGACAAAGACATGAGACATTTCATATATACTTACAGAAATAAGATTAATCGCATCTTCACTAACACCTGGTATCAGTGTGGACAGATGGACCCCAGCAACCTGTCATAGTGTCATTTCATTATATGGACACATGAACAGAAAGGGGTCAAGAAATAATGACTATTTCATCAAATAAAAACAACTGTAAGAGATAAAGGTAGGATTCATTGTTGAAGAGCATTTATAGTGAGCAGAGGAATTCAAAATGTTACACACTCTAAAAGAAGATGCAACTAAGTCACTTTATTGAGGGGGTGATAGAAGTCTCACTTGTTTCCTATTAATAAAGGAATTCCAAATGTTTGACACTCTAAATAAGATGCAAATGACTCATCAGTTTATTGAGGGGGTGATAGAAGTTTGACTTGTTTTCCTATTAGGCTGTGTTTACTTAAAGGATAACCTAGAATAGTGATATTTTATCTACCTTTATCTAATGTTTACTTTGATGGAAATAAACTACTGGTTATCCTTTCGACCCAGGATAAAACACAAATATCCGAATAATACCTTGGACAACTGTCCGCACCCTCCTCATAGGATAGTTTACCCAAAACTTGGGATAACATCAGAAAATTACATTTTTATCCCTAATAAACATTAAACACTCATGTTTTTAATATCAGAAGGGACATTTAGGTAATATAACTCTTATCCTAACCTCCATATATTACATAGTAAACGATGGATAAGGATATTAAATGTTAATGTAAACATTGAAAAGAGAGAACAATTATATTTTATCCTATGAGGTCATCTCATTGTCCTAGATAAATTAGATTATCCTTATATGTCAAAGTAAACGCAGCCTTAGTTTAATATGTTCATGCTTTTCAGGGAACATAGAAGAAAAAAGAAACAAGCCACAAAAATGAATACCATTAATGTAGAACATAAAATACAACATGATAATACAGTTTTCTGAAGAGAGAAACAAGCACTCACTTGAGGAAACTGGTAATTGATAGCACTAGCGAGCATCAGCCCCTCAGCCCATTCACTCTTTGTTGGACTTCCAATCACGCAACATATCTTGTAAATCTCATCGGCCTCACTGCATCAAAATACAAGGAGCACATTGAGAAAAATCACAAATCTTTGCAAACGGGAACAAACTATAATAGCATGTTACTGAAGTAAGCTCTCACAGTGCACATATTCTAGCTTAGAAAAAGTAAACATTACTACTCTAACAAGCCCAGAGTACTAAACAATTTAACAATAATTAACAATAAGCAGCTTGATTATGAAGAGACTACTAGAATGCACATATCAAAGAGGACAAGGCAAAAAGTTCAGGCAAGTATCACCTATCAATAAATTCAATTCAATTCAATTAAATAAAAGCAAGACATAGAGACACCAATCAAGGAGGGTAGTTATACCTTGAACCCGGAAATAGAGGACGCAGTGTCAATAACTCAGCTATGATCGCACCCATAGCCCACATGTCTGAAACAAGAATATAGAATTATCTCTAACAAAAAAAAATCCCAGGGAAAACTACTTGTGTATATCGATATCTGTGTGTGTACATATACGTAGTATATATTAAGAGTTCAAATACACAAGCACACACAGTGAGAGATTAAGAGCTGATGCTCACCAACTGGAGGACCATATATTGGAGACTGGAGCAGAACTTCAGGGGCTCTATACCTGCATCAAGTATCTGTGAAATGACTCTAGAATGAAAGTAATAAAGTAATTAAAGGGGGGAAAGGTCATTAATCCACTCACCAGCGAGTTGAGACATATTCAGTGAATGGAGGCTGAGAATTGATCTCGCGAGCAAGACCAAAATCTGCAACTTTTATGATATCCTTTGATACTAGCAAGTTCTCTGTCACAAGCATCAAGAATACAAACTCAAATGACATTCTACCAAGATATAACCTAATAAGGTACATATGTCAACACTTAGAGAAAAGAAGAACAAAATAAGGACCAATAACATTAATTAACTGCTAATATAAGCTCATTATCAACACTAAGATTCAAATCATCTATAGCAATTTTGGGAAGGAGCAAAGGTGATAATTCATGAACAATTAAGGCATGTGAAATGATAAGTATGTCCTCAGTTGATCAACGTATAAAACAACTCATCACATGCAATATGCTCAATAATGTAGTATGAATCACATGCATAGGGTGGATAACCATATCTAGAATCATCATTGAGTTTGTAGAAAAATCAGAGCAGTAAAAACCTGGTTTGAGGTCACGATGGAAATATCCACGTTGGTGTATGCATGCCAGCCCTTGAAATACTTGGAAACACCAATTTCTCACATCAACTTCTGTAAAACGTTTTACTCTGTCCTTCATAAGCTGGTACAGATTGCATTCCTGAAGTGCAACATAAGACATGATTTAATGTGATAATATGATTCCAGGGAGATATAGATCATAGTCACACACACACACAGAGGGAGGGAGGGAGGGAGGGAGAGAGGGAGGAGAAACAATACCATGTATTCAAAGACAAAGTACAACACATCATTTTCCCTGATTACTTCCTTGAGCTTTACTATGTTTGGATGTTTCATTTTCCTCAGTGACTGCCAAGAATAAATCTGTCATTAACTTCACACAAAAACTAATGCTTCAACATCAACACATAAATAAATTTCTGTCACCTTGACTTCTCTCAGATTTATACATTCTTCCCATGAATAGTATTTCTTCTTCATTTTTTTTATCGCAACCTGTCCATGCAACTGATTAGGTCTTGAAATAGTTTAAATTATCAAGATTTCTACTTATCATATGGAAAATGAAGCTTAAACATTGAAATGGAATGGAACAACTATCTAAGGAAACACAGCTCTCACCACTTCACCAGACTGTTTGTTTAGAGCTCTCCAGACACTCCCAAATGTACCATTACCAACTTCTTTAATGATCGTGTACCTGCATTGGCATTGTGATAATTAAAAAACTTAAACAATAAAGTGTTAATATTCACATGATACAGACTGCAGATAGTCGTACCTTTCCATTCTTGTGACTTCAACTGCACGCCGCAAAGGGACGCTAATTTTGGAAAAGAGAGAAACACAAACGAACACTGTTTTAACACGAAATTACTGCAAAGGGTAACTACTGGAAACCCTCAGTCAACTCAGTAAAATCATCCACCAATTCATCGGCTGAACTCCAGTAGAAGAAAAAACCAATGGGACTGTGATGGATGGGCTTCACAGCTTATTTATAAAGTACGCATATAAAAATATCTAGAAATGAAGACGAGAAATAGCAGAGAGGCCATAAAACTGCTTGAGGCTGGTCATATATTACTTCTTCTATATACTATCACCGTAACCAACACTTCCAGACTCTATAACCAATTCAGATCTGAATCAGATGCATATCTTCAGTCAACCAAATCTCGACAATGTTAACACGCCATCAATTATCAGCTGAAAGAATGACCTTTTCCAAACCAAATACTGGATAAATGCCGTGGCACGAGCTATCTAACATTCAATGGCAAATGAACTTCCTTCTAATACCTGACTTGGGTTCAACCTAGAAATAAAATCACTAGATCATGTTATGCTGTAATCCAAAGAGCTCAAAATTTGATAATCCATCAGACAAACAGACTAGAAAATACCTCACAAACTGGTTTTCAAAGGATCTCAAATGGATGTTGTAAAAGCAATGCACTAGCAACAATAGAATTGCATGAGACAATTGATAGTTTAACTGGAGACAGCATAACCAGTGTCCACTGTATATATATATATATATATTACAGTATGCAATTCACTTGTAGAAGTGCACTATAGAAGACCCAACATCTATTTCAATGGAATTATGCTTTTGCCTCCTGAACTGATTTAATATGAGCTGTTGACTAAGTGCAATTGACAAAGAAAACAAGAAAATCTCCAAGGATGAGAAACTGCCAGTCAAGAAGTTCCTGGAATTTAAAAACCCGGAGCTGATAGCATTCTGACCATCGACAAACTTGCGCCATGTCCTAGAAAATACTAATTCCTTTAACTCGTAATTTAACAGAACCTGAAAGCACAAAGAAAAGGTTAGAGCATTAAGAGACTTGGTGAGGTGACAACAAAAGTTGTCTGCAAAGATAGGAGGGCAATTACTTTCAGAGAGAACATCAAACTGACATTATACAGATGAATATGATGAACTAAAACAAATAGGCCAACATTTCAAAAGAATCTTAATAAATTCAAATTTGATGTCATCAACCTACTTCTAAGTTGTAAATACGCCTAAGAATACAAGTTCCATCCAGGAAGTGGAGCACAAGATGTGCTAAAAAATCTGAGCTATAATTTCAAATCAAACAGCATTAGTACATATTAAATAACTCCAAATTTTCCAAGGTACTAATTTTTTTCCGTTTAACATGTGCATTATATAATACATACCTCATAAAACAAGATAACCCAAGATTCAACAATTCCTATTTCACCACATCTCTCTCCCCCTACTTATCCCTAAATTGTAAAATTGCTTAACAGACAATTCCAATATCACATATCATTATTCCCTGCAAAAAATCAAGCATAATACGAACCCTAACCCTAATCCAAATCCATCGAATCACATATCTTCAAAAATATAAAAAAATACAAGGCAGATTGAATTAAACACTACGAATTTAACAGCTCCAGGTTTCTCAAACAAAATAATAAAAACTCTGACCTACGATCAGAAATCAAATCCCAGATCGAAAAACATCAATCCAAAACAATCACAAACCTAAATCAGATCTAGGCACACCTCAGTGAAAACACTCCAAGAAAGAGAAACAAACACATCATATTACGCATAATGAACATTAAATAAGGAAAGAAAAGGAGTGTACCTGTGGGGAAAACGGCATTACCTACGGAGGAGAAACCAGCGATGCCACTATTTCTCTCTCTCTCTCTCTAAAACTCTTTCTCACCTAATTGAGTAGTGGAAATTACGGTTGTGGCCTCGTAGCCACCGCCCCGTATATATAGTACGAAGATAATGATGATGTTGATGATACGGTAATGATGAGCATAATATATATATATATATATATAGAGAGAGAGAGAGAGAGAGAGAGAGAGTTGATGCGAATCTTAGCTTTGTGGGCAAGAATGAGGTAGGAAAAGGTAACAAATTTCCTTCCACGCGGGGAAGAGAATCCCTTTTTTCTTGCATTATTATCCCAAGAATCCTATTACTTTTCTATTTCTCCTTATTTTTTCCTATTTTATTTATAATATTTGATACAAAAATAAGGTATATTATATATAATAAGTGTGGAAAAAAGAATTTGGTTCTTCATCATTCACCTTTTAATTTTTAATCATCGATATTTAAAAATTATCATTTATTAATCCTGAACTGCTATAATAGATGTGGTAATTTTTAATCATCGATATTTAAAAATTATCATTTATTAATCCTGAACTGCTATAATAGATGTGGTGCTAACGAATTAGATTTAAACCAAATTCAGTTTCTAGCATTATTTTATTAGCAAAATAACGTATCTTTAGTTAATTAAAGCGACTATCAATTACTAATCTTAGACTAGGACTTATGTGCTCCGGGGATCCGTGCCCCCAACCCGACCCACCGACCCGTCCCTATTAATTCAAAAAAAAAAAAAAATCTTCTTCCTCTTCCTCTTCCTCTTCACGCAGCATTTTTTTTTTCTTCTTCCTCTTCTTCTTCTTCTTTTTTCTCCTTCTTCAACCCAATCTGGAAGAAGAAGAGAATTGAACGTTGTAGAAATCTGAAATATTGGATAACAGAAAGCTCCCACTTCCCATGCCTTGAGCACCTTCTTCTTTACCATTTAGAAGAATTGAGAGAGATCCCTTTAGAAATTGGAGAAATAGCAACACTGCAATCTATTAAATTGGTTTGGTGTGGAGGAGATTCAATCATCTTCTCTGCCAATAAATTACAAGAGGAACGAGAGGAATTATATGGGGAAGTTGGCCTTTATCTTCGAGTTCAAACCCTTCATTACATGAGAGAAGATTTGCAAAGGTTGGCAGCTCCCAACTTCCATATTTCATCTTGAGCTTCCCCATCTTCTTCTTCTTCTTCCATCCTCGTCTGCCGCCGGCGACGACGTGTCTCTCTCTCTCGCTCTCCCTTTCTCGCATCGTTGTTGCCTCGGTGTTGGGCGGTGCAGGGTGTGTGTGCGCGCGCGTACATGTGTGTCATGGGTGTTGTGGGCTGTGGTTTTGGGCGAGTTGGGTGTGTTGGTGGGTCTGTAATGGTCGCCGATGACCTGCTCGTCGCCGACAGTTGTGCAGCGACAAAGGAGGGGGCTGGGCGATGAGGCTTGGAGAAGGGGGAAGGGAGGAATCTTAAATTAAGCATATTATATATACATATCACTTAATCTTAAGAACAGACATTTAACACCTAAAAAGTATATATATAACAGCTATAGAGTATATATTAAACATATCAGACATATAATATGAAAATATTCTAAAGGTATTACAAATATACTATATAGGTGATATAAGATCACATACATCTATAAGATATAATAAATACAATTCTTCCTTCAGATGTTATGAAAATATTTTAAAGGTATTACAAAGATACTCTATAGGTGATATAAAATTACATGCATCTATGATATATAATAAACACAATTTCTTCAAGTATTATGAAAATATTATAACACCTAAAGAACATACATATAACACTTATAGAGTATATATATGACACCTATCATTCAATCACATAATATGAAATTTTCTTTATATGTGATACCTCAAGAACATACATATAACACATAAAAAAAAAAATATAATTCATATAGAGTATACATATAACATCTATCACTGAATCACATAATATGAAATCTTATATATATGTAATACCTCAAGAACATAGATGTAACACCTAAGGAGTATATATATAACACCTATAGAGTATAACTATAACACCTATCACTGAATCATATAATATAACTATAACACTTTCAGAGTACATATATAACACCTATAGAGTACATATATAATATCTATCACTGAATCACATAGTGTGAAATTTGGTGTGCGCCAGGTGGGGGTGCGCGTGCGGGTGCGTGGGAGCGCCTAGGTGCCACGCACCGGGTCGGGTCAGGGGCACGGATCTAGGATCCGTGACACAGGTGCATATAAGTTTTGTTCCTAATCTTATGGTTTGATTCGTTAAGTTTACATGATATATATTTGTAGTTATATCGTTATTTATTCATACGTAATAATGCAAATTATATGTGTCTTTTGTGTGTAAATATAAATATAAAGAGATTTAACTAATAAGAATTTAAATGTTTTTCTTCATTTACAAAATAAATATAATCAATAAAATAATATATGTACAAAAGTTTTTTAATCCGTAATAAAAGTTTGATGTGTACATAATCAACAAATCGATTAGGGAATTAGATCCTTTTTTTCCAATTATGCAAATCATTATTATTATTATTATTATTATTATTATTATTATTATTATTATTATTATTATTATAAAGTGAAAAAAAAAAAAGTAGAAGTATAAATAAAGCAAACACAAGAGAGCCCAACTGGTGGACAGGCTGTGTGAAGATACAAAATGTCAAAACTCAATTAAAGAAACAATTCAACTGGGAAAAATTATTTAATTGTAGACTAATTTAAATGTTGTTGTAACAATGTAACTGACCAAGATACGTTTCTTAAAAAAATAGCCATTAGATTTCTTTTTCCAAAATGTAGGAGAATTTTGTATGGCATTCAAGAAATGTCACCATCATATGGGGTTAATTTATTAAAGGAAAATAAGTCCAAATATTAAAGCATCCAACATTGACAAGAACTTGATTACAAAAAAATTATAATAAGACTCTTAGCCAAATAAGAAAATTTATATAAGACAGTTTTGTTGATATATTTTTGTGAGACTGGTAAAATCCCACCATTCAAATACCTTTTTATAGATCAATTTTTATTTAACAGAACTCGCGGGCGATCATTGTAAGTGCAACGGCTTCACGCATGATTTGACTTTATAACAAAGTTGGCCAATTCCACGCTCCGTTACTGAGGTCCGCAGCTTTCATGGATTGACATCCTTTTATCGATGGTTCATTCCCCATTTCAGCACCATCATGGCTCCTTTAACTGATTGCATCCATGGTAGCAAGTTTATATGGACACTTGCAGCCACCTCTTCTTTGAAGAAATTAAACTACGGCTCACTTCTGCTCCAATTTTGGTTCTTCCAAAATTTTCAGCCCCATTTGAGCTCCAATTTTGGTTCGATGTTGGCATTGTACGAGATAGATCAACCAAAATGCCTGCCACGGAGGTGAAACACGAAAACCTTGTAATCGAGATCAATGATAATAAGGATGAGATGGGAACGCAGAATGTTGAAAAAACTAGGATTGAAGAAGAGATAGAGAGATGAAGAAGCAGGTGAAAGAAAAGCTTTCACTTGATGATCAAGTTTCTTCCATTCTCTGAAATTTTTGGACTGCAATATCATGTTAACCTCTTCTTTATGGGGAAGATGTAAATGTTTGGTTAGTTTCACCTTTTGATTAATAACTGCATGACAATCTTTGACTTTCCAATATACTCTCTGGTTTGAACCCGTGCGTTGCACAGGTTTCATTTAATACTTATCTCATTTTTTATTTTATAATTAGTGTTTATAGTTATATGATAGTAATGTTTTATATAAGTGTGATATTTTTTCTTTATTCTTAAAATAATATTTCTTAGGGTACATTTGAATATGTGGATTTAAGGAGGAATTTGAAATCCTTGTTGGCAAATCCACTGATAGTGTTGGGTATGATGTGAATTTAAAATCCATAGTTTTCATTTGAGCTAATTTTAGAGTCATTTTTGTGGATTTCAAATCCACTCAAACTTGAAAGGATTTGAAATCCATTCATTTCAAATTCTGGATTTGAAATCACTCTATCCAAACGGAGTCTTATTGTTTTCTTTAATAATTTTTTTCATTTATTATTTAACACAAAATTGTTAATATATAGTTTTTAATAGGTGTTTTAATTATCGCATTAGGTATTTTCATATATTTCTGTAAAAAGTATATAATATATCTCATTTTTATCGCTCGAAAACATATGTTTTGTTTAATGTTTGTCTTAAGCTTTATGTATTGGTTTATTTTGTAATTGTATTCTTTTTGTGATTTTTTTATTAGTCTTAACGAATTGTTACATATTGTAATATTTTAATACAATTTCTCGATTGTTTAAGGGGGTGGTTGGACTGAATGTGCACGTTTTGATTTTAGATTACCAATATCCAAATCATGTTATTTGTTTGCAGAATCTTATAACTATTCTTTTTTTTTTTTTTTTGTCTACTTCATCCACTTTTTTACAATTTGAACTGAAAATGTTAGCTCTTTGTTTAAAGATAAAATAACAGTACATCATCTATTTTTCTTATAATTCCCTATATGATGACACATTAATTGTAATCCTACTTTTTAAAATTTCTAAACAAACACAAAATTATCAAATTTCATCCTTTTTATAACTCACTTTCATACTTGCTAAATTTACATATGTTTTAACCTAAACATATCCTAAAAAAAATTTAAGCACCTATTTTTTGCTAATGTCACTAATAATATTGTTTCAGAGTTTAAACACAAATTCAAAGTACATTATTTTTATTTAATGCATGACATTACTGAACTAATGTTTGCACATTGTTGCTTACTTTTTTTTTTTTTGCCAATTTAAAATGTTGGACAAAAACAATAATTTAAGTTTGAAACCAAAGATTTCATGTAAAAATAATAATACAACATTAGCAAGCACTTGTAACTTACATTTTTTTTCCAAGCAATTATTTTTTTATAATACCCTTTAAAATTTCTAAACAAACACAACTTTTCATTATCTAATGTCAAATATGTTTCAATCTCACATATCTTAATGTTTTTTTAACACCTATTTTTGGTAATCTCATTAGCAATATGTTTCATAGTTTAAATTACAATTTTAAAGTACATTATTTTATTTCATGTCTGACATTACCGAATTCTAATATTTATATGTTATTTTTTTCTTAAATCCTCTAAATATTTTTTTTCTCTAAAGGTTTTTATTTTTTTGAGTTTGAACTACTTGAATGTTCTTTTGTAAAATATTATTAGCACCTTCAAATATCTTTTATTTATTTATTTTAATTCCTTGATAAGTAGTAGCAGAATTACTCTTCAAATTTTGTTTTATTTTTTTGAAATTGAAATGTTGGATAAAAACAATTATTAAAGTTTGACACCAAAGATTTCATGTAAAACAAAAAAAAGAAAAAAACAATACAACATTAATAAACATTTGTAACTTACATATTTAATTTTTCCAAGCACTTTATTATTGTAGGGTAGTGGTGTGTGTATTTAATTGATATTAATATTTTGATAGTTTATAAATAAAATAATTTTTAAGGAAGGACACTTGGCAACAATGTAAAGTGCCACTTGTCAAACACTTAGAGGTGACACTTGGCAACAATGTAAAGTGTCACTTGTCAAACACTTGAGGGTGCAAACCACACTTTTATATATATAATTCGCAACATTTTCTCATATTTCTTGTTATATATTAATAAACTATTAAAATTGACCTTTTGGGAGAGATGTGGCAAAATAAAGATGGAAGTAGGAAGAAATGTGTTAGAAAGAAGGGGCGAAATGGGATTGTAAGGAAAATTGATATTCGAGGCTTGTGCACGCACAATTTCCTTAAAACAGATTCACCGTAAAAGTTCGAACGTCTGTTTTCCAGGATACAACGATCTTAAGCAGCCGAACGCTTCTCCGGCGAACTGAGTATATGTCTGACTTGCTTTTACAAGAAGGAAGATCGAAGAAAGAAGCGAAGGGAAGGAACTCTGGGATTTTTGAGTGTGTGGAGGAGCTGCTTAGAAACCTGTATATATAGGCATGAAATGCCCATTTGAAGAGACAATACCAACTCAAAGGTTTGGCGGTTATGGATAACTGCCCAAAGCCGGCAGTTTCGAAAAGCATTTGAAGAGACAAACCCAATTCAAAGGTTTGGCGGTTATGGGAAACTGCCGAGAAAAGACGCAAAATACGAAAAGTCTCGATCAAAATGAGTATTGAATCGAGCATTTTTTGAAATTCCAACATTATGATATTTTATGTTGTGTTGGGTCGAGGACCCATCCAAACATGAAAAGCCCAGACCACCAAAGCTCAGAAGCACGAGTGAGTTGGGGTGGCAATTTTCCAGCGTGAAACAATCTTCTGTTGGGTATCAATATTAATGAGACAGGGATTTCTAGTCAAAACGGTAAATGGGGCGATGACGATGCATCCCCATTTAGAAATTATGAGGATGGAATTTAAACTCCCCAACCAATCCCAAACCCTGAAACCAGTCCTGTTTGTAGAAAATGAGAATTCCACGTTCCCTGTTTACTCTACTTATTATAATATATATATATGCGCGCACATATATAGGATTTAATAAATAATCTAAAATTTTAAAATTTTCCATTACATGACTCTCGACACTTTCCAAATTCCATTGAATTAATAAATAATTTAACCTTTTGGATTAATATTACATAATTTAAGATGTATGAAGTTATATTGTTAGATTAAGTCGTAGTTTTGATTATGTATTTCATACTTTGGCTTTAAAAACTAAATCTAATGATATTTGAATTTTGAAATATTTATTTATCGAAAATTATTTTTGAAAAAAAAGATAGAAATTTTAACTGTAGGAATTAAATATGTGGGACCCGAATCCCCCGAGGAATCCATTACCCCAAACAGTAATTCTCCATTCTCGTACCAAATTTCCAAAGCGGGGACAATAACGGGATGGTAGTTTATATACCAAATTGATATGTCATCCCCGAACCCACTCATTGTAATCCCTATTGAGTATGGTTTTCTCTTAAAATTACTAGAATGCCCTTTTTTAGAATATGAGAATACTGAAATGCCTATTTGACCCCTCTCGATGATGATGATGATGATGATGAATGTACTGTTCTCTACGTAAAAGATTTTCTACACAAATTTTCTGACTTCCTAGGCAAATTTGCAGACTTGTAGCTTGGCTTTTCTTGAAATCACACTCGGAGAATGGGCGGCGACGCTGAGTTCTAGGCCGGTCTTCATCTTCCGACGACCGCCGCAAGCTCTTTTCTGTAGGTTTTATCGTCTATGTAGGAATTGACTAGAAATTTTCGAGAGTGGTTTACGTTCCTGCCACCGTGATTCCACCATCTTCTTCCCCCGGAGAAGAATCGGAAGAGCCACTCTACGTGCCTTGTTCTCCGACGAACAAGGATCCGCACGGCTGAGAGTATACGTCGACGTTTCGTTCACGAGGCCCACTCCGCCATCACTGTACGAGGACGGGTGGTGGACAGGTGTCATATCGCGACTGGTTTCAGAACCGCCCGAAGAGCTCGATTTTGGGATTTCCGATGTAAGGGCTCATTGGGATTGCGTTAATTTGAGGTGGGTGAAGAAGGAGAGTGTAAGATTTACAATGTCCATGTTTGGGGTGGGAAAAATAGTGGAAATATCACTTGATGAAGATTTGGGAAATGGGGTATTTTCTGTGGAGTATTACATTGGTGAGGATGTGAGAGCTGAAGTTGATTCTCACCATATTAGGCCTTGCCCTCCCAAAAGTTCTCTCTTTACAGAGGAAGTTGATGTGTTCTTTGATTATGCATGGTGGAGTGGCATGATTCCAAAAGTGATTGAGAATGGTAGATTCATTGTCTTTGTTAATCAATTGAAACAGGACAAGGAATTTAATCCGTGGGGTGTAAGGCCTCATATGGAATGGAAGGATGACAAATGGTTTTTAGCCTCTTCACTAGATGAGGGGGTTGAACATCACATTGTCTCTTTGACAAAGAGAAGATTGTGTTCATCTGATTCTGGGGCACCTTTGAAAATGCTCAAGGAAGGGGATGGTTCAGTGCGAGCTCAAGGTTCGAACGAGGTTGATGTAGTAGCAAACGAGCCACAAAGGTTGCAGCCCTGTGTGCTCAAGAAAACCGGAGTTGAGTTGCCTACTGAGCTGCAAAGCTGGCTTGATGTGAATACCACAATCGCGGCTAGTCTTCGTGAAATGATTGAGTCGATTCAAGTGTTCCGAATTATCCCACAAAAGCCACATTTCCATCCTTTGGAAGGTCTCGAAGAAAGTCTGCGTGGAGGGTTGGCTCTAGGTTATATGGTGTCCTTTGCTAGTTTGGTGGAGAAATCTTGCAATTGAGTGATCCCAAAGAAATCATAGATGAGATGGTGGAAAGTCTTGCAGAGTTGGAAAGACATGGATTTGATGTTGGCTTTGTGAAAGATAAGCTAACCAAGTTGCTGGCTATGAAGAAGATCACACAGGAAAATCTTGTAGTTGAGATGAACAATTACGAGGATCATATCACAGAGTACAACGATGAGATACTGGAGATCAACGAGCAGACGAGGAAGTTGCAAGAAAAGCTTTCGATTGCTGAATCAATGAGAGCCAAGGTGGACAGCGAAATAGCCTCGTTGCAAGCTCGACTCAAGGAAGCAGAAGAATGTGTCAAAGAGCGTTGAATGTGCTTTTGGTTGCATGGTTTCTTCTATTTGCTGAATCTGGGAAAGAAAATGAGGAGGAAGGTGAAGTTCTCTTTATGCAAGAAAACATCAAGATTGTCAAGTGGGATTTTGAAGCCATGGTTTCTTCCATTGTGTAAATGAAATTTGCAAATGATCATGTTTATATTTTTGAACAGTTTGATCATGTAAACCTCTTTTATTTTTGGTATTACTTATGAGAAGAGGATATTTGCTTTGTTTTTGATTTGATTTAGTGAATGCAAGAAATCTTTGTCTCTTTGTATTGACTTTCCAATATACTCTCTAACTATATTTACAAGATTTTTAAATTTTTTGTTATAAACTATAAAAAAGTATTCAAGTTGACCTTCTCTAATTTGAGGCATGAGTAAACAATGGAATCAAAAGTTTGCTTTCTGATAACAGAAAAAAAAAAAAATCCTCCTTAAAACAAAATTTTACCCATCCCTAGGATTGAACCATGGTTAGTGATAGGAAATGTTGAGTTATTATTAATACACATTAATTGAAAATAAGATTTGATCTTTACAAGTTATTTTAGAAGATTGGATGGGGTATATAAAAATAAGATTTAGATATCACTCGAGGAAAGATTATCTTTATGCAAGTTTTGTCAAAATAAAATGCATGGGATACTTTATTTGTGTTGGAAATTCTCTCTTTATTTCTGAAATAATTACATAAGTTTTTATGTGTAATATCACAATGATGTTTTTGCATATGTGATTAAGATGTTGGTTGTGTTTTTAGCATAGTTGAAAATATCGCGAAATTGACGAAATATCGCTAAAATGAAACCACCGAAATAATATCACCATGCCAAAAAATTTCGTTGAAAATATCGCGATTATATTGTTTTTTATATCGATATATCGCGATATATTCCGATATATCGCGATATATCGCCCTTTTTTCTTTTCTTTTTTCCTTTTCTTCCTTTTGTTTTCGGTGCTACAGTGATCATCTCTTTCCTTTTTTTTTTTTCCTTTTTTTTTTTTAAGAATGGATATGGAATATGTATGTATTTTCCTTTTTTTTTTCCTTTTCTTCCTTTTGTTTTTTACTTTTTTTTATTATGAAATATTTATGTATTTAAAGTATGTCTATTAAAAATTAAATTTAGTTTTTCTTCTATATATGTAAATAAATGTAATAAATAATTACTTTATATAGATTAATATACTATTATTTAGTTTTCTCTCATAATTTAATTAAGTTTAGTTAAATTACACAAGGAGTGTTATCATTTCAATGGAAGAAACTTGTAGAGTATTGTTATTCAAATAATTCAAATGTATGATATAATAAATTCATTGCTTATTTATATAAATCTGTTGTATTTTTTGTAAATTATGTGTCTTTATAGGTATCTTCTTATAGGTAAAGTGCTTAATTATATCTTTTTATTTGAAATCTTAACTTCAATTTATGTATGAATGTTAGTTATAACATTATGTAAATTACCAGATATATTTTCTAATTATTTTACAATATTTCCGTGATTTTTTTAAAAATTACCGATATTTCCACCGAAACCGATATATGCACCGATATTTCCATAAATTTAAGGTACCGATACATGCACCGAAACCGATATTTTCGTCCTTGGTTTTTAGTTGATGTTTTAGAGTGTTTGTAGCTAAACACTAACTTGTTATTAGTGGGTTGTGAGTACATATGTATAAAATATCCAAAATACTTATCAATTTTATTTTTCATATTATCAAAGGATGAGATTATTACACGTGAATGTATTAAAAATTGTCAACAATTTAATAAGATTATTACATATCGATGAACATATTAAAAATTGTACACGGTAGACAATTTTAGCATTTTCCCTGAAAACTCAATAGTGTGTGAGAGAAGGAACACACCAATAACTTTGGCTTTTCTTTCTCTCTCTTTTTTGGCCCCTTTCATTGATGTCTTCTGTTATTTTTTTGTATTTTAAAAAGTCTACTTTTATATGTTTAATGGCATAGTTGGTCATTTCCTCTTATTTAATTTATTGTAAAATGTATAATGGAATGAAAAAAACTCGTTTAAAGTGACACAATGTAAACAGGCTCAATTAATAATGAAATAAAAA
Organism: Scutellaria baicalensis; assembly: GCA_005771605.1. NCBI lineage: Eukaryota > Viridiplantae > Streptophyta > Magnoliopsida > Lamiales > Lamiaceae > Scutellaria > Scutellaria baicalensis. The sequence goes on along the minus strand of CM016721.1, from coordinate 4,429,341 downwards.
AACATAAAAAGTGGCACAATGTAAACAGATCCAATGTGGCCCATAGTCTATATCTATATATATATATATAAAAGCAGGATATTCTGCTAAAAATAACTGCAATAAATGTCTCATTTATTAAATATTTTCATTTTAAGAAATCACTAATAACTTTCATTTTATATTTATTAACCAAATTATAAATAAGTATTAATATTTAAGACATTTAATTTTATATTTATTGTATAGAAATTCAAAAGAAAAAATAATTAGGTAAATCTATCTATATATTTCTAAGTGTCCTATCAACAAATTTTTTTTATTTTGCATTTTTTACTATTTAATTCATTAGATTTGATAATATAAATATTGTATTAGTTTATTATCATTTTATTTATCTTAATTAAATTAATTTTTATTGAATAATTTTTTAAATACCAACAATAGATATCCATATAATAATTTCAATAATAAATATTAATTTGCATGGGGATAATTTATATCATATTAACAAATAAATATAATACTATTAAAGATGTGTGTATATACATATATGTATATATATAATATGTATGTAGTCTGCATAGTATGTCATCCTAAATATTTTTTAAATTATACATATCTCATAATCGAATAAAATTTTCACCTTTTACTTTACAGTTAGGACTTCGTATATTTTTATATAATAGTGCATGTTTTGAATTTAGATGACTCGACTAATTAATTATTTAAATTATATGCTTAGTTTCTAATTATATTGTCATAATCATGATCACTACTACAATATTTCGATTTTGTGTTGAACTTAATTGTAATGATCAATGTCGGTCTATATCAATTAATTTACGTGATACTTATAATGAAACAATTATCTGTCATCTTCGATGTTAAACGATATTAATTAAAAATATTTTTATAATTCAATTTATTTTAAAATAAAAGGTTGAAAATATATAATTGACAGTGCTTGCATTAAGTTCCTACATAAAATTTCTAATTTTATTGTTTGTTGTTTCTATATATACATACTCACACACATGTATTTAATTTAAGTAATTGAATTTGAATTTTAATTCATAATTTTTTTAGTTTTTTTTAGTATATTTAATTTAAGTAACTTATGATATTAGTTGTAACACAAATGATAAAAAAAAAATGTTTCAACTAGAATCGTTGTGTATAAAGAAGTTTTAAAAAACTTACAAACTTTGCATGTTAAAATTCCAATTTTTATTTGAAGATCATGATTGATACTTTTATTTTTAGTATTAATCATAGATTAGTGAATTGGATGTGTATAATATCGATATATTGTTGTGAATTGAATTATCTTAAGCAAATTTAGATTTTTTTAGTTATTAAATATTATAATATCTTCTATATACTAAAATTACTTATATTATATTATTAAATAATTAATATTTACTAACATTATATCACAGACTGCACATCGTGTGGGTGCGAATACTAGTTAGTTTAAAAGATAAAAATTACCTTAACAAAAATTGCTACAATAAAAAAATTGGTGTATCAATAGTATAATTACCCTATGTTATTTTTAGATTCTATTCTCAATGTGAGAATTTTCATATCTAATTTGGTTATTTTATTTCAATTTTAACAAGAAATATAGAATAGGTTCACAAATTGTTTGGGCTGACCCATCCAAATACTAAAAGCCCAGAAACAGAAGGGCCCAGACTACCCAAAAAGCCCAGAAGTGAGGGAACAGTACAATATGGTTTCTCATGAAATTACTAAAATGCCCTTTAGAATAGAGTATGACTAAAAGCACCACATTGTTTTCTCAGGGCACCACATTTCCATGTGTATTATTTCCTAAATATTACACATGAAGTGTAGTGCCCTTAGAAAAATATGTAGTGTCTTTAGTTTTACCTTTAAAATATCAAAACACTGAAATGTCTATTATGTCCCCACTCTGATTCTTAACGTTCAGAACTTGATGATGAATTGATGAAAGCAGTGTTGTAATATGTTTCGTCTTTGTTGATCACTCTCCATGAAACAATATGTCAAGATTGTATGTAATGAACAGTGAAGTCGATATGAACGGTTACAAGGACCGTATCACAGAGCACAACCGTGAGAAAGCTCGGATTGAGGATGAGATACTCGAGAGCAACGAGCAGATGAGAAGGTTACAAGAAAAGCTCTTGATTGCTGAATCAACGAAAGAAAAGGTGGACGGCGAAATAGCCTTGTTGCAAGCTCGACTCATGGAAGCTGAAGAAGATGTCAAGAGTGTTGAATGTTCTTTGAGTTGCGTGGTTTCTTCTATTTTGTGATAATGAGTATCAAGTTTAGTAACCTAGCTGAAGGTTCTATGATGATTTTCAGTTCATCTTACCTTTTGATGTATGAAGTCACTGTTATAATCAATATTCTTTGAATGAAATAGATGTGCATCAACATACTTATCTGCAAAAGCAAGATCTGAATTTCATACTCTTATAGGCCAAAAATTATTCTTGAGTGGTAAAGATAAGAACTTAGTTCTACCCTATAAATGCAGCAAAATATCTGATCTATACATGAAAACACATACTCCCATAACATGATAAGTATATCATCTTGAGTTTTGCTTGGAAGAGTACCAAAGTTTCTTCTGGCAAATCAAGATCTTTTCTTTCTCCACGCCATATTCTGTGTTTTCCTTTCGACAACCCCATCTTATCCCTTTCGCTAAAGTAGCTACAGCATCAATGAAGTAGCTGGATTCTCGGATTATTGCGTACCCGCCTGGTCGGAGAATACGATCCATCTCTAGCACAACATACTTCATTTCACACCTGCACAAGTGTGTCATAAAACTCAAGTTCCAACAATGAAATAGTCCAAAGTAAGTTGAAACATGGTCAAGGAGCCTTACCTGTTACTTTCAGCAGTGAAAAGGCCATCTAGATGAAGAAGATCATACGTTCGAGGATATGTTGAGAAGGCCTCACACCAATCGTGATAGGTCCCAATAAGGCCACGATCGAACACCACAGCTAGTGTATTGGGAGAATACGATGAAACCACATTCATAACCCATAGAGGATAATCAATCAAAGCTGCGGCAAAACCTCCATAGACAGTGTTCATATCCATCACATTTCTTATCTTATCAGTTCCTATTGCAGGCAGTAACTTCTTATAGTGCTCCACTTGTGATTTCCATTTTCTCTCGTCTTTCTTGAAAGCGGCGCCACTCCCACCACGAACATCAGCAACTCGCTCTGGAGCAGTATGCAATCGTTCTGGCCATTTGGCTAATGATGTCAATGCTACTTTGTTGTACTTTTGATCAGGCACAACGAGACAGGGCCTCATCGGAGTGTACCATGCTGAATCGGGTTCGGTACCATCATCGCACTTGGGAGGGTAGTTATCTGGGGCCTCAAGCTTCTTGTAGCACCTACTATCTGATAACTTCTGCCAAACTGCTATGTCACCTTTCTTGTTGTACAATTTGAAACACATGGAAGTTAGAAGCTCTTGCAGTTTCTCGTAATCTGATCGCTGCTCGTCGATTGTTGTGTTCCATCCCCTCCAGCGGCGTTGGTAATTTACTGGCGGCCCAGAGAGTACCCAGAAACCCCCAGACCGGAGAATACGATGTATCTCTAAGAGGTAAATTCCACCTGAAAATGATGAGAGCGGATTGAAAATTCTTATCTTTCTTATCTAGAAACAGTCCACTAGCTTCTAAATATGTGTATCAGGTATAGCAAGAACATAGAGTTTCATGTAAGTACCGAATTCAGTCCATGGAATAAGGCATCTTGAGCAATGTGCCATGTCGAAAGAGTTTGAAGGGAAAGGAAGACGTTGCGTTGAGATCACTCCCAACATTGCAGGAATTCCTCGTTCCAAAGCAAATTGAACTTGAGCCTCGTGGTTATCTCTTGGGGCAAGAGAGACTGTTAGAATGCCACGATCTAGTAAATCCCCTCCCCAGCTGGCAACCTAATGATCAAGAAAGGAAATGTAGAATTCTCAGAGGCATGCATGTTTAACATGTTCGATAAACTAAGACAAATCAAACAAGCAACCACAATAATGTCTCCACGATTTCCTTAATTTCACAAGACAAAGCAACAGCTATACTGGACTTACTCCGCATCCGGTATCAATGGCAGTCCGAATAGTCCCATCTTTCATTCCTGGAATTATGTCCTGCATCAAATCAACGTATTCACTAACACCATTGGGGAACATAGTACCACCACCAGGGAATAGGAACTTCTCCCCTTCTTTCTTCAGCCAATGCTGATTCGATTTTTGTTTATTAATCCAATCGTATGGCACATTCCTGAGACAATCCGACCACTTTAGGGGTAAGAATAGATCCCGGCTAACAGTCATTCCAAGTTAGTTGCATTAAACTGCTTTAAAGTTAGAATTCATAGGATGAAGTGTTAATATACCTGTACCAACATTCATCCCTGCTCTTTGGCCATCTAATCGGGAACTTATATCCATCAGGTGGTGGAACTAAGCATTCCTTCTTCTCATATACTGGAGGGCAATGTCGCTCCAAGAAAGAAAGCCGGTGAAAACTGTATTTCTTCCACCTCTACACCATTAGCACAACCACAACGTCATTTGTATTAATTAATTTGTATTAAACCCCACAAACAAGAATGAGCAACTGGAGATCACCTTAGGATCAGTGCATGGTGTGTAATCCTGAAAAGCCGAGCCACATTCAGGGAACGTTAGAGCTTTGATTTGGAGAGGCACCAAAGCAGTCCCCTCGGGAGCGTGGATCACTTTACTAATATCATGAGTTCCAAATCCATCCTTCTCGGAAGAAAAGATCCCACCAAGATAAAAAGATAATCCACACAACACAATAAGCATAAGTGCAGTGGATACTGACCAAGAATTCCTCTCTGGCTGATTATTTTTCCCATCTTTCTGCTTCATGGTGTCGATCAATATCAATCTATAATCTGCACATGCAAAAGAGACATACTTCTTTTTACTTCCAAACGAGAAATTCGTGAACTATCATTAGTGCTGGAAATAAAATGAAACAATGTGAAATCTAATGAAATTTTAACCAATCTTCATTCGATCAAACTACCAATCAACCTAGATTACATTTTGCATATCAAGAAAATGAAACATGAGGATAATCTACAACATACCAAGTTCAGCAAAGAATCGAAAAACAGCAATGGCTAATGCAAATGAGGCTTAATCTTTAAGAAAGGCAAGTGATAGATACAGGCAAGATAGAGAATTCAATTCAGATGTAAAATAGAGTCAGTATACAGTGACAAAAACATGTAGGGGGTCAGCACAAGCAATTATTTAACTCCCTTCAACATCTTTGAAATAAAAAAATCAGATAATAATAGGGACAGAATACTATTGTCAATCTTCTTTTATAAATTCACATGTTATTGGGCCCTATGCTTTATGAATTTCTGCCACTAACTGAGGAAAAGCAAAACCAATTCAATTAATGTCACCAACTGTGACCATGCATATCTAACCAAAAGTAGGAGAAAGGTAAAAGCAAAAATACAGTACAGATATTGAAATAAATACTTAATAAATTCAGCTCAGAGATATTAAATTTAATCATCCCTTACAGATGAAGAAAGATGGCCACTACTTGATTGTCAATCAATCTACTTTTTCTTTTTTGGTATTTTTTTTTTTCTTGAATAATCTGTGGGAATTGACTTCAAAGGAAATCTTCTCAAACAAAAGAAAGAAATACCCACAGACCAAGAAATGAACTAATCAAGAAATGCATAAAAATTTTCAAGAAATGCAAGTATCCTTTGTCTATAATATCCAATAAGCGTTGGACATTACAGAAGAAGAAAAATTCAATCTTTGTGTCGATTTATAACCCCAAAAACCCAACTTTTTTTGCTTCAGAATCAGAACTATGGAGGATTTAAGATGAAAAAAAAAGGGGCCCTCTTCCAAATTTGATCTACTTCTTCAGAATAGAAGAATCTTGGCTGAGCATTCAAGCAACAATAATAGAAGAAAAAGAAAGAAAAGAAAGGACAGGAAATGAATGAGATAGTTTGGTGATGGGAGATGAGAAAAATACCTTGTGCAAGGAATCACTACCATGCGTTTATGTGTCAACTTTATTATTAGATAAAAAAACGATCAATCAAATGTGAGAGAAGTTCAAATGCCCAGAACAAGATATTATTGGGGGAGGCTGTGAGAGATCCTAAGATGCTCTTCGCAGAGAGAGAGAGAGAGAGAAAATGAGTCTCACTCTGCTATTTGTCTTCTACTCTCTGCTTCATTTCCTTTCTTTTCCTTTTAACCTTCACAAAAACTCATATGAGACGGTCTCACGGATATTTTTCGTGAGACGGATCCTTATTACCCATGGATTGAACCCATATCCACAATTTTTCATATGAATTGCTAAGTGTGGGTCATAGGTTGACCCGTCTCACGAAAAAAGATCCGTGAGACGGTCTCACACAAGACTTGCTCTTTAACCTTTCCTCTCACAAAACTTTTTGTGTGTTTTAATTTTTAATCCTATTCTTTTATATATATATATATATATATACATTCATGTAATATATATCAACATAATTATACATTCATGTAACATTATTATACATTCATGTATGACGTGGGACGTATATAGTTTCATTCCATAATAATTTATGTGAATAAATATATATGTAGCCTCTAAAAAAACTAAATTTTGAGTTTAAATACATACATGATATTAGATTTTTACACCTAATGTTTGACCATGAGATGAAAGCAAACGTACCCTCAATATCCGCCGAAATATACTAAAAAATGTGAGATTTTTATTCTTTTTCGTTAATTATAGTTTTCATCCTAATATTTAAAAGCAGATTCAACTATAATTATGGGATTACATTTGAAATTTTATTTTTGAGTATCTTCCACTAATTCTTCTCTTTCTAATTAGTTCTATTTTCTACCAAACTATTCGCATTAAAAAAAAAATCTCATCCAACCATCATATCATCGGCTATTTTATTCTTCACAAAAACTCATATGAGACGGTCTCACAGATAGTTTCCGTGAGACGAATCCTTATTATCCATAAAGTGAATTCATATTCATAAATTTTCATATGAATTATTAAGTGTGGGTTGTGGGTTGACCCGTCTCACGAAAAAAGATCCGTGAGACGGTCTCACATAAGACCTACTCTTTATTCATCAGGATCATTCAATTTTATTTTATTTTCGAACTTTTGTAAATCATGAACTTATTATATTTTACGTGATGATAGTTTATGATGGATCATATCGGCTTTAAATTTGTTGCATATGAGATAAATGAAGTTGAATTACACAATATTATATGAAATCTCTAACTAATATTTTTATGAGACTTCACTCCTTACCATCAAAATTTTTTTTTTTTTTGGGATCAAATCAAAATTCATTTTCGAAAATTCCAAATTATGGTTTATATATTCACCTATCTAACAAAACTAAATCTGAGTTATAAATTCACTCATAAATACAACAATAATTTTCAAAATTGTAAGGTATAGTATTAACATTCCCTTGATTATTATTTTATGACAAATGTTGATGTGCACCAGGTACATGGATTTGAATTGGTGCAATTGGGGCGACCCGACCCGGATCCGCGCACCTAAATTTTCCTTTTTTTTTTTTGTTTCAGGCTGTTACCTTTATGTTGTAAGGATGTGACATTTATGTTATATAAGTGTGACTTTTATATATAAATGTTATGACCTTTGTGTTCAGTAACTCAGGAAAAAATGAAAATTTTCAGGTTTTTTCACTTCAGATTAAGACATTTATGTTGTATCGTTGTAACATTTATGTACAATTCTTGTGACCTTTATGTACAAATATTATGACCTTTATAATCCATAACTTTGAAAAAAAATTGAAATTTTCAAAATTCAGTGCATTTTAAGGATGAATATATGTGCATCTAATATACATAAACGTAAATATGTACAAATTTTGTTAAAATTCTTCATTTTTTTAAG
>CM016721.1:4267637-4421248 GCA_005771605.1 Scutellaria baicalensis | reverse complement strand
GTGTCCCCACTTCTCGACGTTTTTTTTTTCCTTTCCGGCGACGTTCTTCAGTTTTTTTTGCTTCTTTTTCGTATTATAGTGTAGAATCTTTGTCAGTTTTTCGTTGAGGTTTTTGGCGAAGTTGTTGTGGAGATTTTCCGAAGCGCTACAGTGTTCGGGTTTGTATCTCTTGCGATTTTCGTTGTTTTTTTTATGTTTTGTTGTTTTGTTGTTGTTATTTCACTATTTTTAACGAGATCTCGTTGAAGAGTTTCTGAAAACCCTAGTTTTATTTTGTAGTTTTGATTCTGTGTTATGCGAAGTGTTTGTTAGTTCTATATTTGTGTTTTTTCTGGATTTTTGGTTTAATAGTTGTGTTTTTAATATCTGCATGTTGTTAGATGGCACCGAAGAGAGATATTGTGATAGTTCCTGAGGAGCAGATCGTGAGGAAGAGATCTAAAAGGGCTTTTGACACTGTCTGTGTGAAGAAGGATAGGTATTTTTTGTGTTTCGTTATGGTTTTGCATGTTGTTTGTTGTCATGCAGTTGATTTTCTGAATTTTTTAATTAGGATGTATAGTGTTTTTTTGGTTTGTCTATCATATGTTAAAGGTATCTGTATTATATGATCAAGGTATGAATAATATCTATACATTAAAGGTAAGTTGTGAAAGGTATGTTTAATGTAGTGTAAAGGTCTGTTTATCTTGTGTTAAAGGTATGCCTATTTTTAAAATGTCTGTTCTGTTTTGATTTGTAGTTAGTTACTGATTGAGTTTTTCCTTTTTATTTTGCAGTTTGATTATTACTACTTGCAAATTGAGTGGTGTTGTTGAACTTGTTGATGCATTGAATGATAGACAAAGGGCTGATGTTGAAAGTATCGGTTTTGGTGGCTTACTGCGTATGCGTTTGAGTAGGCTGAATCTCATGATGGTTACGTGGTTAGTTAGTCGATTTAATGGTGGCAGCAGAATGTTAAATTTAGATAGGAATCGTAGTTTTGCTGTTAATGGTGATGATGTGTTTGATATGTTTATGATTCCACGTGGGGAAAATAGTGTTGTGAAATTTGGGAAGGGTGATGTGGATGAAATTTTGACTAGGTTTAAGGATACTTATGATATTGAAGCTAGGTCTCCTCGTAGGGTTTTGTATGATGTTTTAACTACTGATCTTGTTGATGGTGGGGACGATTTTAAAAGGCTGTTTGTTTTGTATGTGATGTCTGTGTTTTTTGATCCTTGTTCTAATCGGTTGGTGCCTTTGGGCATATTGAAGTCCTTGGTTGATGTACAAAACATTTGTAAATTTGATTGGTGTGGTTATGTGATGGATAGAATTTGTGAGGTTGTTACTAACTATCACATGGGGAAGACAAAAGTTCTGAATTGCTGCGTCCTAGTATTGCAATTGGCATATTTGCATAGGATGAAATGGCAAGGGATAGATGAGCCTCGTAGCTTGCCATTGATTCAGCATTGGACGAACGAGAAGATAGATAAAAGATGTGATGAAGAGGCAATTGCTGGGCCTTACGGTGATGGAGAATTGTTACTCAATGTGTATCCGTTGTCTAAGAATGGCCGAATTAAGGGGGATGACAAGGGGAAAACATCTGTTGATGATGATTTTGAGGCTGCTGCTGCTGCTGCTGATGGTGCTGGTGCTGGTGCTGGTGCTGGTGATGGTGATGTGAAGGGGAAGGAATCTGGTAGATTTATTAAGTTTGTTTTACCTGACGGAGAGCTCGACGATGATGATATTGAAAAAATGGCTAAGGATGTAAGTTCAATAAAACATACCTTTATAATTCAGTAAAAATACCTTTGTATTTGTATTATGTTTGTCTAGATTTTTATTTTAGGGTTATCTATGTGTTCAATTAAGCATACCTTTATGTTGGATTAAACATACTTTTCCTCTTATTAGGCATACATTTCTGTTGTATTAGGGTTATCAATATGTTCAATTAAGCATACCTTTATGTTGGATCAAGCATACCTTTACTCGTATTTAGGCATACCTTTTCTATTCTATTAGGTGTATCTTGATATTTTATTAGGGTTACCTATTCAATTAAGCATACCTTTATGTTCAATTAAGCATACCTTTATGTTCAATTAAGCATACCTTTCCTCTTATTAGACATACCTTTCTGTTGTATTAGGGTTATCTATATGTTCAATTAAGCATACCTTTATGTTCAATTAAGCATACCTTTCCTCTTATTAGACATACCTTTCTGTTGTATTAGGGTTATCTATATGTTCAATTAAGCATACCTTTATGTTCAATTAAGCATACCTTTCCTCTTATTAGACATACCTTTCTGTTGTATTAGGGTTATCTATATGTTCAATTAAGCATACCTTTATGTTCAATTAAGCATACCTTTCCTCTTATTAGACATACCTTTCTGTTGTATTAAGCATACTTTTATGTTTTATTATACTACATGTGTTTCATTAGACATTCATTTGTGTTTTATTAATTTGTTATTTATATTTTTGTGCAGGCTACTCATAAATCATTTTTGCTGTTTAGAAGAGACATTTCTGTAGTGACGAATTATCATATGGAGAGGTTACTTGGTGTGAAAAAGAACATAGAGGAAAAAATCTCTAATACTCCTCCTGAAGTTTCAGACTCTCAAGCCTTCTTTTCTGATGCAGCACTGCACAGTTATATTGACAGTGTTGTGGCTAATTTTTTGGCCATGAAGAAGCTTGCTTCAGAGATGCCTTCATTTGAGCTTTTTAGTGCTGAGGATCTAGCTGGTCCATCAAATTTGGCTGAGGAAGAAGTGCTTGAGGAGGTAATTGGTGATGAAAAGGATGTAGAACCGTTTTGGACAATTTCTCAGGATGTTGGATATGTTTCAGATTTTATGATCAATTCAAACAAGTATTTGGACAATTTAAATCAGATGCAGAAAGAGGTGGTTGATTACTGTCTTTTTAAGGGTGATGGAGAGGCGTCTGACCAGTAAGTAGTTGATTAATTATATTTTCTTGTTTCTTTTTCTATGTCAATGTCATGAATCACATCTGCTTAACATGTTTTTTTTTTCTAACAGAGAAGAATTGTTCAGAAAAGGATATTTTAACTATGTTAATAGGGAGGACATGATGTCATTGTGTCCAAAAGTTGAAATTTTTCAGTCTGTTCTCACTTGCTGGAGTTTGATTGTGAATCATGAAAGTTGTAATGGAAGACGAAGCCGGTTTGTCTTTGGCTTGGAACACAGTGTAAGTTTTTAGTGTAATATAATGTTTTTTATTGTAAAGATGTATTAGCTCATCAATGTTCATTCTTTTGTGAGTAGAGAAATTTGGCAAATATTACGGTTGGGTTGAATGTTAAAGAGAATGAAAAAGAGATGAAAGGATGTTGGGATTCATGGATGGCATCAAATAGTACAAGTACTTTGATGAATGCTGAGATGGTACGTGTATGTGTGATTTTGAAGACAAACGTATGATAGTATGATTTTTTAATATAATTGTATCTCTCTGTGTTTTATGTAGGTTTTTGTTCCATTCTGCTTGGAAGGGCACTATGCTGTAATGGCCTTAAACTTCATTGAAAAGAAAGTTCAATATTTAGACAACCGCAAGTATGAAGATTCTGAAAATGTGTTTTTCCGGAGTGCGATAATTCTGGTAAGTTTTACGGTATGTCTATTCAAGTACAGAGGTATATTTATCAGTAGAAAATGGTAGGTCTAATAAAACGAATTGGTATGTATATTATGTTGTCTTTATCAATGCTTTTTTCTATTAAATTTCATATTATGCTGTGTGTTTATTTGCAGAAAGATCATTTGATAAAGTACCTTTCAATGAAAAAACATGCTAAAGCAAAAGAGATTTCTAAATATGAATTTGAAGTGGTGATGTTTAAGTGGACTTCTACAAATAAAGATCTTGACTGTGGGGTATATGTCATGCACCATGTCAAAAACTTTGACGGTGTTCCATATTCAAGTCCTGACTTGACGAAGGTATTATGGTTTCATATATTATGTTAAAATTCAACTTTATTATTGGGAATAACTTTAATTTTCTTTTGAAGGCTTCTATACGTCGTGGACTCCGAGCTGCTGTATGTGCTAATCTTGTTCTTTCTGATATCAACGAGCTGAGGAAAGTTATGACAGAAAAGGTGTATGCTTTTTATCAAGGAAAACCTGAATTGAAAGAGAATCTAAAGGAGAAGAGAGTTCAAGGTGTTGGGAAGAAGAAACATAAAACAATCTTGCAGGATGTTACGACATATTCAAGGAAAACAAGGCATGGAGGGAAAGAATGATATTATGTTTTTTTTTAAATTTTGAATGGTGTATGCACATTGTCATGATATATGGTTGTTTTCTGACTTATTTTTTACTGATTTTCATGATATATGACATGATCGGTAAAGTAATAGTTTTTGAACTAATGTTGGTATGGTTGTATGACTGTTTTCTGGTGATTATGACAATATTTTAGTACTTTTTATGTTCAATTCATTCCTGTCTTTTTGCTGAAATGTGTATGTATGGCTAATTATAATTTTACAAAACAGTATGGTAGGCTTATATTGTGTAAAGGTAGGTCTGTTATAACAAAAAAGTATGCTTATGTGCAGTCTGATGGCCATTAATTTTAAGTGGAAAACGGTAGGTCTATTATAACACAAAAGTAGGTTTATTTTATGTAAAAGGTAGGTCTACTTTAATGTAGAGGTAGGTTATAATAAAACAGTAGGTCTATTATAACACAAAGTATGTATATTTCATGTAAAAGGTAGATCTAATATTATATAGAGGTAGGTCTAATAGTTTGCAAAGTATGTTTATTAGTACAAAAAGTTTATATATGTAAAGGTAGATTAACTAACAAACGGTAGGTCTATTATAACACAAAAGTAGGTTTATTTTATGTAAAAAGTAGGTCTAATAGATTGTAAAGGTATGTTTATTAGTACAAAATGTTTTAAATATGTAGAGGTAGATTAACTAACAAATGGTAGGTTTATTATAACACAAAAGTAGGTCTATTTTAATACAAAAGTATGCTTATGAGCAGACAAATGACCATTAATTTTAAGTGGTAGGTCTATTATAACACGAAATTAGGTTTATTTTATGTAAAAAGTAGGTCTAATAGATTGTAAAGGTATGTTTATTAGCACCAATTGTTTTAAATATGTAAAGGTAGATTAACTAACAAACAGGGTAGGTCTATTATAACACAAAAGTAGGTCTATTATAACACAAAAGTAGGTCTATTACTATCAAAAGGTAGGTCTATGATATGAGTAACAAAATTAAAATGTGAGCTATTAATAATGTTTTGCTGGTATACTAAAACAGACGAACATTTGGTGTTTTAGAACCAAACTCCTTTGATGTTGTCTTCTCCTTCTCTTTGGTTTTTTTTTGAAAGTGACCCTTAATTCTCTGTCGTCGTCCCTTTGTGACTGATCGAGCTGGATCCTGTACAATGTTAGAAGAAATTGAACAAGACTGATCTGTTGCTGAATGTGTTGAGGAGATCTGATTTATGCTTGAGGAATCTCTGTCAAAACCATCTTCAAGTATTCTTCTTGCATTTTCACTGTCTTCACATTTCAAGAGCAGATTGTAATATTTTCTAGCCATTTCATGCCTCCAAACAACAGAATCACGAGCTTTTTGTGTACCACTAGTCGTAGTAGTAGCCCTGAAACTATCCCAGATCTCTGATTTTGCCTGTTTTGTCCATCGTTTTTGTATATATTGATCTGGAATGCTTTGAACTGAATTAATGTGAAGTATCCTCAATGAATGGTAACACATCATACCACATTCTTCAAATCTTTTGCATGTGCATAAAATCAGTTTCATATTACCGTCGAAGACCACACGATTGGTATGTCCATTTTCAGCAAAAGATGATACATCATATATCATGGTGTTGTCTTGTATTCCAACAATCACAGAATTAGCTGACACACACTTGATAAATTCATCTTCAAAATTCCTAAATAGTGGTAGGGTATATACCTCAGCTGCATGCTTTAATAGTCCAACCATTGGTAGAATTGATTCAGGCATACACCTTGAAGATTGAAATTCATCATGTTGCTCTTGACTCCTCCAATTTTTAATGGTTTCCTTGAAAGCTTTGTAAAACTCAGTTAAACTGGTTGTCTTCTTCACATGGAATGAAATTGCATTGTTAGTGCTTTCACTTCGTTGAGATGAGCGGACCCCAGCTGAAAAAAAATCCTTGCTCAAGGCAGTACACCATTTTTCTTTTATTTTGTACAATCGAACAAACCAAGGGTGATTTTCCAATCCATAAGTTGATATCATACTCTGCCAACATTGCTCAAACTCAATTTCGTCAACACACCCCGATAAACATTTGTTGAACGTATCCTTAAATAAAGAATTGCTTTTCAGTTGTGCAAACCTGCTGATTGCATTCTGTTGAAGGTGCCAGAGACACAATCGATGTTTAGTTGTGGGGAAAACCTGTATAAAATTTATAATATTTGTCAGTTTAAATAATGATACCTTTAATGCACATAACAATACCTTTATATACTGTTTATGATACCTTTAAAATTAAAGAACACTACCTTTTCAATTGCATTTGAAATTGCAAGATCTTGATCAGTGAACAAAGTTACTGGACATTTTCCTCCCATTGATCTCTTAAATACTTCAAACAGCCACTGAAATGATTCTGTTTTTTCATCAGTTAAGAATGCACATCCGAACATTACATTCCTCCAATGGTTATTGATTCCAACGAATGGAGCACAAATCAGGTTGTACCTATTTGTCCTGTAGGTTGTATCAAATATGACAACATCCCCATATATTCTATAATCTTCCTTCATCATTGAATCTCTCCAAAACACATTGTTTAGTCTTCCCTCATCATCCAATCTAACTTTGTAGTAAAAATCTTCACTATCATCCTGCTCTTTCTGAACCATATCTATAACCGTTTGAGCATCACCACCTTCAATTATCTTCATTTTCATTCGATTCACATAATTAAAATGATCTTTCTTTGTGTGTCCTACAATCTCTTCTCCTCCTGCATTCTGAACCATATATCGAAAAGAGTTTACTGCACTCATTCCTGAAGATATCATATCTTCAATCGCCTTACCCTTTTCATTCGTGATTGCCCTCTCAGATCGGTGTAAATGATTCCATTCAGGCCTTGTAAATGTATGATTGTGCTCTAATACGTGGTTAACAACTTCATATATACCATCGTCATTCATTTTAACCCGCATTAGTGCTTTACAATCTGTTCTTGATTGTCCAGTGTTTCTCCTCTTCACTTTTGTACATTTCGATGTTTTCATTCCAGCACAAGAACAGACAAAAAGTTTTCCAGTCTCAATAGGTTGTTCTGATGCTATAGAAAATCTACTGGTGGACTTACGAACACTAAATCCCATAAATCTTGCATGTTTGCAGTACATTTTATACATGTCATCAATCGTTGCCCTTGTCAATCCAATTAGAGAGCCAGTGATATCATCCAATTCATCTGTGTTGAGTGGAAGAAAATCAAAATGACTTTTATATGTTAATAGGTCTACCTTTACTATTTATTAAGATGACCTTTATGTATTATTAAACATACATTTATGTTTCAGTTCAGATTATACCTCTGTGTTATTAAACATACCTTCATGCAATATTAAGTATACCTTCATGCATTATTAAGCATACCATTACCAAAGAGTTTGAAGTAATCAATTAGTTCAGTGATGTCATGTTAAAGTGACCTTTGTTTATTATTAAGTCTACTTTTACGTATTATCAAGCATACCATTATGAAAGTTCAGATATTTTCCATGAACAATTATTTTGTTATTAAACATACTTCTACGTGTTATTAGAGAAACCTTAATGCATTATTAAGGGTACCATTACTAAGAAAGATTACTTACTTTCATTACTTCCAGGATTTTGAGTCGAAACTGCATTTTCAAATTCATCTTCTTCAGTAGATATGTCCACAATTTGCATATCGGGTAGTTGTTTGCCTGTGAGAGAACATAATAAACAGATTATTAAAACTAGGAACACATTAAGAAGAACAGAAACATAATTTTTTTTCACAATTTTTTTGAATCGTTACCTGTGTTATCCATATCTGTTCTGCGATTTACTGATATATATACATGGAGAAGATTAAGAATATATGCAGAAGATTATGCCCAGCTTAGAGACGAAATCGCGAAGATTGAAGAAGGTGATCTTGAGCTGGGAGAAGCGAATTCGCTTTTTCCAAGAGGAGGAAGCGCATTAATTAGGGTTGAAAATTGATGAATTAAAAAAAAAATATATATATATATATATCTGGGCGCGGGTCGGGTCGGTGTTGCACGGATCTAGGATCCGTGCAACCGACTCATGGGAGACCTTCTCATAAAATAATGCTAGAAACTGAATTTGGTTTAAATCTAATTCGTTAGCACCACATCTATTATAGCAGTTCAGGATTAATAAATGATAATTTTTAAATATCGATGATTAAAAATTACCACATCTATTATAGCAGTTCAGGATTAATAAATGATAATTTTTAAATATCGATGATTAAAAATTAAAAGGTGAATGATGAAGAACCAAATTCTTTTTTCCACACTTATTATATATAATATACCTTATTTTTGTATCAAATATTATAAATAAAATAGGAAAAAATAAGGAGAAATAGAAAAGTAATAGGATTCTTGGGATAATAATGCAAGAAAAAAGGGATTCTCTTCCCCGCGTGGAAGGAAATTTGTTACCTTTTCCTACCTCATTCTTGCCCACAAAGCTAAGATTCGCATCAACTCTCTCTCTCTCTCTCTCTCTCTCTCTCTCTCTCTCTCTCTATATATATATATATATATATATATATTATGCTCATCATTACCGTATCATCAACATCATCATTATCTTCGTACTATATATACGGGGCGGTGGCTACGAGGCCACAACCGTAATTTCCACTACTCAATTAGGTGAGAAAGAGTTTTAGAGAGAGAGAGAGAGAGAAATAGTGGCATCGCTGGTTTCTCCTCCGTAGGTAATGCCGTTTTCCCCACAGGTACACTCCTTTTCTTTCCTTATTTAATGTTCATTATGCGTAATATGCTGTGTTTGTTTCTCTTTCTTGGAGTGTTTTCACTGAGATGTGCCTAGATCTGATTTAGGTTTGTGATTGTTTTGGATTGATGTTTTTCGATCTGGGATTTGATTTCTGATCGTAGGTCAGAGTTTTTATTATTTTGTTTGAGAAACCTGGAGCTGTTAAATTCGTAGTGTTTAATTCAATCTGCCTTGTATTTTTTATATTTTTGAAGATATGTGATTCGATGGATTTGGATTAGGGTTAGGGTTCGTGTTATGCTTGATTTTTTTGCAGGGAATAATGATATGTGATATTGGAGTTGTCTGTTAAGCAATTTTACAATTTAGGGATAAGTAGGGGGAGAGAGATGTGGTGAAATAAGAATTGTTGAATCTTGGGTTATCTTGTTTTATGAGGTATGTATTTTATAATGCACATGTTAAACGGAAAAAAATTAGTACCTTGGAAAATTTGGAGTTATTTAATATGTACTAATGCTGTTTGATTTGAAATTATAGCTCAGATTTTTTAGCACATCTTGTGCTCCACTTCCTGGATGGAACTTGTATTCTTAGGCGTATTTACAACTTAGAACTAGGTTGATGACATCAAATTTGAATTTATTAAGATTCTTTTGAAATGTTGGCCTATTTGTTTTAGTTCATCATATTCATCTGTATAATGTCAGTTTGATGTTCTCTCTGAAAGTAATTGCCCTCCTATCTTTGCAGACAACTTTTGTTCTCACCTCACCAAGTCTCTTAATGCTCTAACCTTTTCTTTGTGCTTTCAGGTTCTGTTAAATTACGAGTTAAAGGAATTAGTATTTTCTAGGACATGGCGCAAGTTTGTCGATGGTCAGAATGCTATCAGCTCCGGGTTTTTAAATTCCAGGAACTTCTTGACTGGCAGTTTCTCATCCTTGGAGATTTTCTTGTTTTCTTTGTCAATTGCACTTAGTCAACAGCTCATATTAAATCAGTTCAGGAGGCAAAAGCATAATTCCATTGAAATAGATGTTGGGTCTTCTATAGTGCACTTGTACAAGTGAATTGCATACTGTAATATATATATATATATATACAGTGGACACTGGTTATGCTGTCTCCAGTTAAACTATCAATCGTCTCATGCAATTCTATTGTTGCTAGTGCATTGCTGTTACAACATCCATTTGAGATCCTTTGAAAACCAGTTTGTGAGGTATTTTCTAGTCTGTTTGTCTGATGGATTATCAAATTTTGAGCTCTTTGGATTACAGCATAACATGATCTAGTGATTTTATTTCTAGGTTGAACCCAAGTCAGGTATTAGAAGGAAGTTCATTTGCCACTGAATGTTAGATAGCTCGTGCCACGGCATTTATCCAGTATTTGGTTTGGAAAAGGTCATTCTTTCAGCTGATAATTGATGGCGTGTTAACATTGTCGAGATTTGGTTGACTGAAGATATGCATCTGATTCAGATCTGAATTGGTTATAGAGTCTGGAAGTGTTGGTTACGGTGATAGTATATAGAAGAAGTAATATATGACCAGCCTCAAGCAGTTTTATGGCCTCTCTGCTATTTCTCGTCTTCATTTCTAGATATTTTTATATGCGTACTTTATAAATAAGCTGTGAAGCCCATCCATCACAGTCCCATTGGTTTTTTCTTCTACTGGAGTTCAGCCGATGAATTGGTGGATGATTTTACTGAGTTGACTGAGGGTCTCCAGTAGTTACCCTTTGCAGTAATTTCGTGTTTCAAAACAGTGTTCGTTTGTGTTTCTCTCTTTTCCAAAATTAGCGTCCCTTTGCGGCGTGCAGTTGAAGTCACAAGAATGGAAAGGTACGACTATCTGCAGTCTGTATCATGTGAATATTAACACTTTATTGTTTAAGTTTTTTAATTATCACAATGCCAATGCAGGTACACGATCATTAAAGAAGTTGGTAATGGTACATTTGGGAGTGTCTGGAGAGCTCTAAACAAACAGTCTGGTGAAGTGGTGAGAGCTGTGTTTCCTTAGATAGTTGTTCCATTCCATTTCAATGTTTAAGCTTCATTTTCCATATGATAAGTAGAAATCTTGATAATTTAAACTATTTCAAGACCTAATCAGTTGCATGGACAGGTTGCGATAAAAAAAATGAAGAAGAAATACTATTCATGGGAAGAATGTATAAATCTGAGAGAAGTCAAGGTGACAGAAATTATTTATGTGTTGATGTTGAAGCATTAGTTTTTGTGTGAAGTTAATGACAGATTTATTCTTGGCAGTCACTGAGGAAAATGAAACATCCAAACATAGTAAAGCTCAAGGAAGTAATCAGGGAAAATGATGTGTTGTACTTTGTCTTTGAATACATGGTATTGTTTCTCCTCCCTCTCTCCCTCCCTCCCTCCCTCCCTCCCTCCCTCCCTCTGTGTGTGTGTGTGACTATGATCTATATCTCCCTGGAATCATATTATCACATTAAATCATGTCTTATGTTGCACTTCAGGAATGCAATCTGTACCAGCTTATGAAGGACAGAGTAAAACGTTTTACAGAAGTTGATGTGAGAAATTGGTGTTTCCAAGTATTTCAAGGGCTGGCATGCATACACCAACGTGGATATTTCCATCGTGACCTCAAACCAGGTTTTTACTGCTCTGATTTTTCTACAAACTCAATGATGATTCTAGATATGGTTATCCACCCTATGCATGTGATTCATTACTACATTATTGAGCATATTGCATGTGATGAGTTGTTTTATACGTTGATCAACTGAGGACATACTTATCATTTCACATGCCTTAATTGTTCATGAATTATCACCTTTGCTCCTTACCCAAAATTGCTATAGATGATTTGAATGTTAGTGTTGATAATGAGCTTATATTAGCAGTTAATTAATGTTATTGGTCCTTATTTTGTTCTTCTTTTCTCTAAGTGTTGACATATGTACCTTTTTAGGTTATATCTTGGTAGAGTGTCATTTGAGTTTGTATTCTTGATGCTTGTGACAGAGAACTTGCTAGTATCAAAGGATATCATAAAAGTTGCAGATTTTGGTCTTGCTCGCGAGATCAATTCTCAGCCTCCATTCACTGAATATGTCTCAACTCGCTGGTGAGTGGATTAATGACCTTTCTCCCCTTTAATTACTTTATTACTTCCATTCTAGAGTCATTTCACAGATACTTGATACTTTGTTTTGCAGGTATAGAGCCCCTGAAGTTCTGCTCCAGTCTCCAATATATGGTCCTCCAGTTGGTGAGCATCAGCTCTTAATCTCTCACTGTTTGTGCTTGTGTATTTGAACTCTTAATATCTACTATGTATATGTACACACACATATATCGATATACACAAGTAGTTTTCCCTGGGATTTTTTTTTGTTAGAGATAATTCTATATTCTTGTTTCAGACATGTGGGCTATGGGTGCGATCATAGCTGAGTTATTGACACTGCGTCCTCTATTTCCGGGTTCAAGGTATAACTACCCTCCTTGATTGGTGTCTCTATGTCTTGCTTTTATTTAATTGAATTGAATTGAATTTATTGATAGGTGATATTTGCCTGAACTTTTTGCCTTGTCCTCTTTGATATGTGCATTCTAGTTGTCTCTTCATAATCAAGCTGCTTATTGTTAATTATTGTTAAATTGTTTAGTACTCTGGGCTTGTTAGAGTAGTAATGTTTACTTTTTCTAAGCTAGAATATGTGCACTGTGAGAGCTTACTTCAGTAACATGCTATTATAGTTTGTTCCCGTTTGCAAAGATTTGTGATTTTTCTCAATGTGCTCGTATTTTGATGCAGTGAGGCCGATGAGATTTACAAGATATGTTGCGTGATTGGAAGTCCAACAAAGAGTGAATGGGCTGAGGGGCTGATGCTCGCTAGTGCTATCAATTACCAGTTTCCTCAAGTGAGTGCTTGTTTCTCTCTTCAGAAAACTGTATTGTCATGTTGTATTTTATGTTCTACATTAATGGTGTTCATTTTTGTGGCTTGTTTCTTTTTTCTTCTATGTTCCCTGAAAAGCATGAACACATTAAACTAAGGCTGCGTTTACTTTGACATATAAGGATAATCTAATTTATCTAGGACAATGAGATGACCTCATAGGATAAAATATAATTGTTCTCTCTTTTCAATGTTTACATTAACATTTAATATCCTTATCCATCGTTTACTATGTAATATATGGAGGTTGGGATAAGAGTTATATTACCTAAATGTCCCTTCTGATATTAAAAACATGAGTGTTTAATGTTTATTAGGGATAAAAATGTAATTTTCTAATGTTATCCCAAGTTTTGGGTAAACTATCCTATGAGGAGGGTGCGGACAGTTATCCAAGGTATTATTCGGATATTTGTGTTTTATCCTGGGTCGAAAGGATAACCAGTAGTTTATTTCCATCAAAGTAAACATTAGATAAAGGTAGATAAAATATCACTATTCTAGGTTATCCTTTAAGTAAACACAGCCTAATAGGAAAACAAGTCAAACTTCTATCACCCCCTCAATAAACTGATGAGTCATTTGCATCTTATTTAGAGTGTCAAACCTTTGGAATTCCTTTACTAATAGGAAACAAGTCAAGACTTCTATCACCCCCTCAATAAAGTGAATTAGTTGCATCTTCTTTTAGAGTGTGTAACATTTTGAATTCCTCTGCTCACTATAAATGCTCTTCAACAATGAATCCTACCTTTATCTCTTACAGTTGTTTTTATTTGATGAAATAGTCATTATTTCTTGACCCCTTTCTGTTCATGTGTCCATATGATGAAATGACACTATGACAGGTTGCTGGGGTCCATCTGTCCACACTGATACCAGGTGTTAGTGAAGATGCGATTAATCTTATTTCTGTAAGTATATATGAAATTTCTCATGTGTCTTTGTCGTTTGAGATATTTTAGGAGAGATCTTTTGTAAATTTTTCATTCTGGTTTGACATTCCTGGATGTAGTTCTTAGCAAGAGCAGTGTCCCTGTTTAGATATATTCTAGGAAGTCTTGATATAAGTTTCCTTCCATAGTTAAAACTTATGTGTTACTTTTCATATTCATGCCAAATATAGTCACTATGTTCGTGGGATCCGTGCAAGAGGCCAACAGCCACGCAAGTCCTTCAGCACCCTTTTTTCCAGGTATCCAAATCTGTTTATATTTTTTGGGAACAATTTGAGAGGATAAGAACTATTATGTATCCATTTTAGTAATGAGCATCTAAAAAGGACTTTCTTTCACATGATGCAGAGCTGCTTATACATTCCACCATCGCTGCGTTCTAAACCTGCTGCAGCAAAAACACCTCCGGGTTAACCATTGCGAATACTGCTCTTATGTATTTTTCTGTGGATACCAAGGGAATCACACATTTATCATGTGTTCATGCAGTTGGAACAAAAGGAGTTTTGGAGCAAAAATCTGGTAGGAAATATCCAGGGAGATCGCCAAATCTGAAACCCATGGATGGTTTTGCTTCTGCCAAATCACAAGCATCTTTGAGCTCAAGTATGCATCTCTTTATTTTCCCGTTGTATCTATAAACTGTTGTGTGCACGACATTTATATCTTTGTTTTTCATTAAATGCATCTGATGTTAACCTAGTTCTGTTCTCCATGCAGGTGTGCAAAGAAAGTTGGACATGAATAATCAGGTTGGTTGAAATCGCAATTTTGTATCGCCTGCTTATTTGATATGACTATACCAGGGCAAGATGGTTGCACCTTTATTAACTTCATTGTAGTGTCTATTTTGCTTTGGATATCATAAATTAGCTCATACTGCATATGTTTCAGGATATCTCTAAGAATGATAAAAACCAGAAGACTAATGCAAAGCAACCGCTTAAATATCGGCCACCTGGAATGAATGGCCCACGTAAGTTTCGTGTATAGTACTTTATTTATTTGTGACATTCTGCATGAAAATAATCTGTTATTGTACAATAACTTAAATTAAGTTTAATGTTCAAAAAAAACAGCTGGTTACATGGGAAAGGTGCGTGGAGTCGGTGATGCTACTGAGAAGTTTGCAAACATGACAGTGAGTTCTGATAGGCCGATAGCAAAGGTGAAGGTGCCTCCACCTATGAAGGCTGGAGGATGGCACGGGAAATCCGATTCTTTTGTTGGAAGATCACCACAACTTCTTCAGGAGAGATCTTATATCAGGAAAGTCGCTGGTTGAAGAAACACTGTTAATCCGTCTAGCTAAGATGAAATAATTGTTTTTTCATTTCGACTATCATTATCTTGCGTAACTGGCATAGAAAGTTATGTTCCAATGCTGAGCATTGGTATCGTTCGTTCAATATGTGTTGGTTCTGTTATATGGAGGGTATTTAATTGAAGTGTTTGAAATACAGTTCAGTTTAATGGATTTGGTGCCAATTTCAGAGTCTAAATAAAACTTTATTTTTCTGTAATCATTGTTAACGACATTTATGTTTTCTAAATTCAATTTCCTGTTTTGCCCTTGTATGTGTGTAATAGAGAATTTAGCTTTACTGTAATCTCCAAATTTTGAAAAAAATGTTAAATGGGTTGCTTTAATAATAGCTAGCTTTATAAGAGGGAAGGGTTGGTGCATACCAAACTGAAAACCAAGCAATCGTATAGTTGTAAGTTTGGGTTATGGATTCCAAATATCAGTATTTTTTTCTTCTGAACCCTTATAAGGATAGTGAAGTAGGAGTGAACTTAATTGTTTGGTAAATCATACCAGTTAAAGCACGAATCAATAATTGATTTATGCTTTCTTTAAGGATAGTGAAGTAATGGTGAATCCATTGTTTGGCAAGTCATATGAAGTAATAATTGATTGGTGAATCAATAATCGATTTATGGACTCAGGTACTTTTTCAAACTTGAATCAATTTAGTAATCGATTTTATGAATTTAGGTAAGCTTCCACGTTATGCTTATCGTCTCTGAAATAGCTGTGATTAAACACTTTATGACTATTGTCTCTTCTCTATTTTAGTATATCATCGTAGAATTTATGATTGAAGCTTTCATATTGAAGTATGTTTATCTGTCATTAAAACATGCTATTTAATTTATTTCAAACTAAGTGGTATCTCCTTATATCTAGTTTAGAAATCTCGTTTGATTTTACTTGGCCCTTGTTTGTTCTACAATTGATGAGAACATTACTACTTGAGAATTGGGAGTCTGAGACAGGTGTTCCACAATAAGAATGTGTGTTTGTAGTAGACTTGATGGAGTTGAACTTGACCTCTTCATTTATAAGAGGGGGATGAAGTTAACATAGAACCTCTTGTTTAAATTCAAATGATCTTTTAGATTATGTTTGGATGGAATGATTTGAAATTAAAAGTTTAAATGAATGAATTTCAGATCAACTCAAATGACTCAAAAATAGTTGAAAATGAAAATGATGGATATCAAATCCACATCTACCGATAAATATACTTTCATTATTTTGATTGGTTGATGAGCAACATATTCAAGAGAAATTCACTAGGAAAATGTACCATGAAAACCCATTGCATAAAAGAAACAAGACAAATTACAATATTCGAATACATAGAGAAAAAACAGAACGAACGCAATGAAAAATTAAAATGTTTGGACATATGGGAAAAATTATAAAAAGAAAAGTAAAGGAAGGTAACTAGTAAAAAATAGTCAAGTAAAAATAAAAACATGTGTCTTGATCTTTAACAAGATAGTAAGTAAAATAGGATTCATATAGTGGATTACAGAATAAACCGTTGTTGTATGGTGTAGACTAAATAAGAGTATCTAGTACAAAGCATGTGAAAATGGAAGCTCTGCCTGAAACTATGCCCTTTAAACAACAACACTTGCATTTTTGAAAATTTCTATAGTTAGATTATAAGCAAAATAAAACAGTTTTCTTGTTGGAATTCCACCATCAATGGCCCCTCTCATTTACTAGCTAAGATACTGGGCTTGTATTCTATCTCTGTTAGTTTCCCACCAGCTTTTTGCATGCACCTCACCAAATTTTTCGCGACTATGAAACAGATAAGAAACACTGATCAAATGGTTGTTCGGATTTGATGCATGATAGGTTGTAAGAAAACTAGAGTAGTTTACCTGAATCTAACGCGTCGTAGCTCTCTTGTCCCATCAACGAGTTGTCTGATGGTGATGTAAACGCCTGGTTCGTCTTCTTCAATCCATTCTGATTCGATATCACTTGCATTGCTTATGGATACAGAGGCCTCGTCTCGTGAGGATGTTGTCGTTCTTGATGCTTCCATTGCACCGTTGTTGTAGTAGTTGCTGTACCTTTGAGGCCACTCTCTGTTAACTGATGGTGTCATTCGAGGGCTGTCTCTTACAGGGCCTAGTCTGGAGTATGTTGAATCTCTCTGCATTTTAAGACAATGGAAGATTCTTGTATTGGTTTGTAATGAATCTAATGATCATGTCAAAGATGTGTAATGAAAGAGTGATCACTACTTACACCATCCTCTGATCTGCCTGGTGTGTTCATAACTTGCTGGTTGAATTTCTGCACATTGTATAGCTCCATTATTCTGTCGAAATTCTCACTCCACCATCTCTGAGCTTGCCATTTGTCAAACATCTCGCGGCTTTGATCAAGATTTCATTTTTGCAAGCATTATGATCATGGAATGGTAAGAAAAGAAAAGGAGATAAGGCATGATCATGATCAAGTTTTTACCTAAAACGGATACGTTTAAGATCATTTCCACCGCGTGGTAGAGACACAAAAGTGATCTGAACACCAGGCTCGACTTGGGCCATCCATTCTTTGGGCTGATCTTCGTCTTCAAGCATCACGTCTTCATAACGAGATGAGACACGAGGAGGGGTCATGTCGCCTCCAAACGCAGTGTAGCTTGAGTCGCGATTAGCAGTGTTGGAATAAGTCCAAGCTGGAGTCGAGCTAGAAGTTCCTTGATGGAAATTGGGATAGGGAATTCCCTCTGAGATTGTATCAAATTCTGGAAATGATTTTTGGCCAATCTTGAAGTTTGGTTTGCTTTTGTTTGTTCCTGAGACCTTCAATGCCATATCCTTTATCTGCTCAAAATACTCATGTTACACAGTTTTTTACCTTTTTTACTAGAGGAAAAAAGGGTTCCAAATTCTATCATTTTCTTTAAAAAAATTGTTCCAAATCATGAGCTTTTTTGGATCACAACAAACAGCTTCTTTGTTCAGTCCAAATCATCTGATATGCTGTTTATGACTAATTTATCTAACAAAAGTGATGAATTTATTTCATTTTGTTGCTTATTTTGAGAAAAAACAGGAAAATGGGAAGAAAGATTTGAAGTATCATAATTAAACTTAACATTTACTGCATCTACAGTGTTGGTGAGTTGCAAACTTGCAAGAGGACAGGAATTCAATGGTGGGCCATTATTACAAGGATCAGTCTAAAAGATCCCACAACAAGATTTGACCCCAAACTTTAACATTTGATCTTTAAAAAAGGATTCATAGTTTCACACACACTGACCAAATTTCCATATCAGCACAGAAAATCTTAAAGTAATCATTTTCTTACAAGTAATTAATAACATTATTTATCCTAATAAAACTTAAAAAACATGACCTCATGCATAGTATATAGTTGGACATGAGTTCTTTTTTTATTTCTTTGTTTAATAATCAGAACAAATGAATCATATTATAAAAAAGAATAAAAAAACATGTAAGTTAATCATATTGGGACCAAGATTTGAGACACATGATCCGAGGCCTTGCATGAGAGTGTCCACTTCAATACCCCCACCCCCACTCCCACGCACCCTTTATTTGTTTTTTATCTTCTTTTTGTTCTTTTGTGTTTTTATTCTATTAATAGAATATCTATTCAAACATGAATTTTAAATTGCTTGAAAAAACATGTGTGCAATAAGTTGTCCAAAGAATATAACAAATCTTGTTTTTTTCTTTAGAAAACACTATAGTCATTTAAAATGAAAATTCCCAACAAATCAAGATTCACAACGTGAAAAGGGGCCCACAATGTTGGGTTGGGCCCCCACTATTGCATGTCGGAAAAGAAATCAGTCTTAAACACAACCACTTTTTGTTTTTGTGTTGAAGAAGAAGGATAAAAGAAACTGACCAAAAAAAAAAAAAAAAAAAGAGCAGAGAGAAAAATGATACAAATTGAAAAACCTATACACACACATATAGCACCTATAGATACATTTATATATAAAGTGGGGTGGGGTGGGCGTAGGTACCTGTGAGGTCAGGCCTTTGACGGCGTCTTTTGTATTGGGAGTCCCACGCGGGGCATCTTCTTCATCTTCCACTCTTTGCTTTGAGCAGGTTATACACGTCAGCATTTTCCTCTTCTACCCTTCTTCCCCTTTTCTTTTCCTGCCAAAGATAAGGGCTCTTTAGTCTTTTCCCACTTACATTTGAAATGTTGCATTGGTGCCAATATTGTAACATTTCAAATGAGATGAGATCCCCTCCCTCATTTATTTTATAGTGGTACACATATGAGACACGTAAAAGTAGTAGACATCGATTTGGTTTTAGTCATGCGATGAACATATCTTGTTTATTTTGATCATCCAAGTTCGATTTTCTTCTATTTTTAAGACTAACTTGTTTAAATAAATTGAAGTAGTGAAATACGAAATGTCATGCAAAACATAGACTAGTGTGTAGTATGTTGAAATAACAATCAAAATAATGAAGTTTTTGAGATGATTTATGATAATAGAGAATGATGAAACCTAATTACCTACAAACAATAAATGGGTGCTTTACACTATGTTGTTCATAGAACAATTATATCTTTCCTTTTCTTATAGAAACACAAAGCCCAAGATTCTGATCATTTAAGGACAAATAAAGAAAAAATAGTATTAATTAATGAGAGAATAATGTGGTTGAGATTTGAGAAGAAGAAGAAGCAACTGAGAAATTAATGCAGCATTTGTCCACTTCCGAAAGCGGCTAGTCAATGCATTTTCAGACAAAAGCTTTCATAACTTCTCACTTTCTCTCTCTAGCTAACTCCTCTCTCTCTCTCTCTCTCTCTTCTCGAGAAATATATTGTCAGGAGATCAATGGAATGTGGTGTTTTTTAAGGCTTCATTAATGGAAAGCAAAGCAAAGCAAAGCAAAGCAACAAATGAAATGCTCTGCACTCATCAAAGCTAGATATGGATTGGATATGGAAGATTGGTACAGACAAGGAAGAAATGTGGCTGCAAATTTGGACCAAACTGAGTTTGTGAACTAAGGTTAAAGTAATAACAAACCAAATCACAGAATTTGAATTTTGCTTACCTCGAAAATGAATCTGCCTTTTTGAGCCAGCAATTCAAACTGCAGGAAATTGTAGGAGTTTTGATTCGACTCTTTCGGATTCAAAATTTGCAGAGACCAAAATGATCAAATCGAATCTCCATATATACTCTCATTCTTCATGCTCTTACACAAATCTCTTCAGAATATGTATTGAACCTCTTTTCTTCAAATCTGATTAAAGTTTCTGATTCTTGGCTGCAAAAATGTGGCTACATATACATACACATTGAGTGTGTATATATTTATGAGAGAGAGAGAGAGGCCAGGAAAGAGAAGGGAGTCTGAGGCTGTGTAGTGGTATATATGGAAGGATGTGACGGCGTCATCTCACGTCGTTATCTAACGGATATGATAAATGTACAAACACCAAGTACTGCTGCATCATGGGTTGTACCTTGGTGTTTCTATACACTGTACATTTCCTGGACCTGCACCTATCTTATATGAACATTCGCAATTAGGGGTCCATTTTTCTTGCATTTTTGGTGTTTAATTAGGGTGACAAGAGGGCCCCATCTGCCTCCCCTCTCGTGGATTCATCCACTGTTTTTTTAGACCCTATTAATGGCAATTGCATTCTCGTTTTCGTTTCCGTATTTCATCCTATCTTCTATTATCTTTAATAAACGTAACATGTTAATTAGTAATGTCATTTGCACACATATTATATGCAAGTCACTGAATTGGAGCAGAAAAATCTTATCTGATGTTAATTGGTGTACATTTGAGATTTAATAATTCAAACAAGATATTCTAATCCATTTTTGTGTTAGTTTCATTTAATGTTCCAAAATAACGAGACATCGATCGATCACGTGTCTATATTGTATACATTATTGATCAACTTGTGGCATATATTAAAAATAATCTAGGAAAGTTGAAATATCAAAATGAATAGGGGATCCATATCCATAATATTTAATAGAGTTTTGTTAATTGTGATTGCTAGCTATTTGGAACATAATAATTAGGTGGTCTAAACGTGTGTTTTGTGTGATGTTGGTGAATAAATTCAATTGTCAAGATTCACCTACATAATAAAATCACAAACATAATGAACAATCACGAGTCTTGTTATTCAAGTGTTATTAAAAGATTCAGATAGTATGACAATCAAGATTTAAACTTGGGTCAGACAAGTCCCCTTGATCCATTCCCATCATAATGAGTTAGGTTGTTGATCAGCCAACCAACGAGTAGTTTGTTGAATATGCTTATCTTGGAAATAGCTATCAGCTTTTAAAATAAAATAATGACTTAATATACATACACAATGATTGTTAAAATAAATGATGAAAGTTATTGTCAAAATAATCATATTCGAAATATATCTATTGGTTAAAATTACAAACAAATATGAAAATTCATATTATATTTATAAGTATTCAAAAAAATTGATTAAAATTATAAATTAAATAAAATTTGTGATTTTTCCGACAATCTTTATCTTTATATATATAAAAACACAAACATTGCTAAATAAATAATGTAAGATTTTCCAGCCTAAAGTTGCATTCCACTTCAGGAAAGAAATATTTATATATCAAAATTAATGTAAATGAATTTTTTATTGGTGTAAATCATGAAATCTTTTTTTAATTTGGAAAGAAGTTATTCTTTATACAAAAATGGAAAATAAATTAATGTGATTATATAATTAGCATTACCATATAACTTAATTAATATATTTCCAGCCAATATATTAGAGGATTACGTTTTTGTTTATGGTATGATTGTCTACATTAATAATATCATTAACTATAATTCAATATTTTTGGAATTATTGACAATTATAAATTAGGAAATATCATTTTTTGAGTTGCACCAAAAATTAGTCAATCAATTTCTCTCATTACTAACAAAATCTATAAATTACAAGAGGTTTCCTTAATGTAATATTTCATATGAAATATTTATTATTATTATTATTATTATTATTATTATTATTATTATTATTATTATTATTATTATTATATACACTGAAATCGATTTCAATGTTAATTAATGTGAATATGAAATGCATATACTATATGTTTAACTAATGCCTATATGACTATTATATATAATGATCCCATATTTGGATCATTAATTATAAATTAGTTTTGTTAATATGAAATGTCAAAATGTTAATTATGATAGTCAATTATTATGACATATTTTGGGTATGGAATATTTATAAATTTTAAGTTGATATAAAGTGTATTATTTTATTCAGCTAAATATATGTATATTGAGAGTTTCCAAAAAGAAAAAACTCAAAATTATACAATCATAATAACAATCAATTATTTCATACCATATATAGTATACTAATTTCATATCTAATATGCATATCATCCACTATAAATATGAGAGGATAAACTCATAATTAACTCACACATTTTCCATTCAGAATTTCTCAAATTTTGTCTTCCAAACATTATGTTTTCATGGATCCATGGATTAATCCATCATTTTTTTTATTTGTATATTTATTTCGCTATGAATTAATTTATTTGTTAGACCTTTGCGTTCACTTTTGAATGATTTACATTTATGTTGTTATTCATGTTTTCAAGATGACTTCTTTTGAATATGTATTATTTATTGGTACTGTATATTGAGTATTCTTATTGCTAACAATTCTAATTATTTATGTAGGAATTCGATGAAGACACTTGAATTTTGATTAAGAAATGAGAGCTTCCGATTTTGGATTAGAGATTTCAAAGATTTAAGATTTATACACTAAATTATAAATTTTTTTTATATAAAATTTTGCAAATGAATCTCAATATTTGTTTTTGTGTTTTGAGAACATTACCAAAAAGTAGATACGGTTAGTCAACTTTAATTATAAATTTCAATTCATATATTTATGATATATATATATATATGAGATTTAATATGCATGTAAATATATACAAAAAAATATATTATATACTTCTTACCATTGCAAAATAATACAATATATAAAAAGATAACCAAAATTTAGATTCAATTTTATGTAATTTTGTTGATGCATAAAACAAAATTGTTATATAAAGGAGTAGATATATACAAATTAATTCACCGCTTAATAAATCTATATAAAACATATTCAACAATTAAATGATTTAGATATGAAAAGTAAAAGATATATGATAATAATATATCATATAGAAAGAAATTAAAGGGCTCCATTTGATTTGATAATATATATATATATCATATGTAATAATGAAATGAATATCGTATTTAATTAATAATGAAATTAATATAATTTTTTATAATGTGATATTATCTTTATCTTTATATATATATATATATATATATAAGCTTTATATGTTTATCTTTAATTAACCTACTATTTCATTAAAGTGATATTATATCTTTTCTTTCTAATGTCAATCTAATGGATTTGGTAATATACATATTTATCTTTATATATTAGCAAAAATTGATTGAACCATCTTTATGAGATGACTATTGATAAATTTTAGTCTTTATTAAATGATGGATTTTTCGTACCCAATGTTATTGTTAGTGAATGTGTCGAGATAAAACAAGAAAAGTGTAATTTTACATGCATTATAGCTAGGTTTTTCTCTAATTTATTTATTCAATTTGTACATTTTTCGAATGTAAAAATATAACTAAAAAAAATTAAAATGAAAATTGTCAAACAATTATCATGCAATCAAACAAAATATATAATTGACTTATCAAAATTTGTATATTTTAACTTTCAATTCATGTATTTTAAGTAAACTATGAATTATATCTTTGAGTATATTATAATTTCACCATTTAAATAAATTTAAATCCGTGCATCGCACGGGCGAAACACTAGTATATATAAAAACACAAACATTGCTAAAAATAGTAAGGTAAATGTTTTCCCGCCAAAAACACATTGTCAAAACAGGAAATAATTTTTTTTATTTAATAAATATAAATCATATTTGATATATATTATCCTTCTCAAAGTGATGACATGAAATTTTCGTAATGGAAAGATATGAAATTACTCTCTAATCAATAGTTATAAGAAAGTAAAATTTGACATTAAGATCTTAAATTTGAGAAAGATCTTCTTAATTTGACATTATATTTAATTTCATATAATGCATATATGTTAATATTGTAAAAGATTTTAATGCCAAATACGGTAAGTCAAACACATATTAATGCATATATATATATATATATATATATTTATGTTAATACTATAAAATTTGAGAAAGATCTTAAAAGATAATATTAATGCATGTCTTTCTCAAAATTATGGCATGATATTTTATTAATTTATATAGTTATAAGAGAGTAAAATATAATATACACATTGTTTTTAATTACGAATTTTTTTTATCTTCCATTATTCATATAAATTATTCTACATTCTCAGCATACACATAATTGTATTCCATTTTTGTTACAACTCTTTTTATTAGATAAACTATCAAAAGCAAATCAAATATATCTTTATTTATATAAAAATAATAAATAATAAATCATGAAATATTATTTATTTATTAAAAAAATGATAAATAATAAATCATGTTTAATGATGTGTGTGAGTGTATATATATGGACGTGATATAACCAAAAAAAAAAAAATCACTTATTGTCTATATGGTAAGTCAAATTTGGTTATTCAATTCCAATTGATATATTTAAGATATGATTTAAACAATGTGTGTGTGTGTATATATATATATATATATATATTAATAATTACATCAAATAATATCATCTTTATATATATATATATATATATATATATAACAAAAACCACAAGTGCCACATGGCACTCTCTCATTCTCTAAGCATTAAATGTTCATTTTAAATTTGTTATTTTCTATTTTTCTTATTTTTTAACTAAATAATTTATTACTTAAATTTGTTATTTTCTATTTTTAATATTCTTATTAACTAAATAAATTATTATTATAAATTTTATTATTACTATATAGATAAAAAAAAATAAATACTATATGTATAATGTTACTATGGTAAATATTTTTATTATTACTACATATAAATATTTTTATTATTACATTTACATATTTACAAATGATTCATGGCAAACTAGGAAGCTATATTTTAAACCCAATGAAATATATTATTATTATTATTATTATTATTATTATTATTATTATTATTATTATTATTATTATTATTATTATTATTATTCCAAAACACTTAGGTTTTGTTAACCATTTTTTCTCAAAAAGTAATTTACGCATGTTCGTAACATAATAAAGATTATAATAATCAATATTATAGATAATAGAATTTTAACTACATATAAAGACTTCTATTATGGGAATAATCAGTTATTAGGTTGGATAGTCATGACTAATATGCCAAAATCATATAAAAAATTAATATAATTTCTATAATCATTTATATATTATCCAAGATTATATAGATAAGTATTCCAAAACACTAAGGTTTTGTTAACCATTTTTTCTCAAAAAGTAATTTTGTAACATAATAAAGATTATAATAATCAATATTATAGATGACAGAATTTTAACTACAAATAAAGACTTCTATTATGGGAATAATAATCAGTTATTAGGTTGGAGAGTCATGACTAATATGCCAAAATCATGTAAAAAATGAATATAATTTCTATAGTCATTTATATATTATCCAAGATTACAACTAGGAGTTATCATACATTATTTTATATAAGGTTTTTAATTGCCATAATTTTGGCTTTGATCACTAATTTCTATAGTCTTTGATGACGGCGTTAGATGAATTAAATTCCCTTTTCTATATTAAATGTTCATTTTAAATTTGTTATTTTCTATTTTTAATATTCTTATTAACTAAATAAATTTTATTATTACTATATAGATAAAAAAATAAATACTATATGTATAATGTTACCATGGTAAATATTTTTATTATTACTACATATAAATATTTTTATTATTACATTTACATAATTACAAATGATTATATTACATTATTATATATAAGGTTTTTAATTGCCATAGTTTTGGCTTTGATCACTAATTTCTTTAGTCTTTGATGACGGTCTTAGATGAATCCAATTCCCTTTTTAATAAATTCAAACTTATTATATATATTCATAAGTTTTGTATAATTCATTTTCTGTTTGAAGGTTTGTGTTGCATATTTCACACGTATCTAATCTCTCTTTCAATTCGTATAAAGTACCTTCCGATTGCTGATATTGATCCATCCAAGGAGACATGTGCAATTAGAGTTCGAGTTGTAAGATTATGGTTTGTACCCCTTAAGAATTCTTCATCGGAGAATTCCCTCATGGAGATGGTTTTGATGGATGATAAGATAACTCAGGTTATAATTTACATAATATTGATATATACTCTTCAATGTTAGAGGTTTTATATTTTTTACATGTCTACAATTCAAATTTATTATATTCTATTTTTTTTTCATAAATTCATTTTCAGTTTACAAGTCCAGGCTACTGTTGCACGTAGTCAAATTAGTAGATGCAAAGACATCCTATGAGAAGGCGTAATTTGTTCGTTAAAAACTTTCAAATAGGTCAAAATCAAGGAACTATGTTGGCTACAAAACATACATATCGATTGAGTATCCATAAATATACTACCATCAAACCATGTCCTAAAGTTCCAATCCCTATGTATGGCTTTGAATTTACTATTTTTGAAGAAATTAGCTCATGTCCTCATATTGAAACATGTTTAGTAGGTAAGAATTTATTTTTTCCCCAATTTATGTTATTTCAACTTTATTTTAAAATGAAAGTGTTTAATTGATAATTAGATATCATTGCGGAGGCATTTCCAAAAGGAGCTATTGAGGAGATCACAAAGAAGAATGAGGAACGAGCATGGAGAATGAGCATAGAGTTTGTGGATATAAAGTGAGTAATTATCTAATACATTTATAATACATATATACTTTCACATACATATGATATACTTCATGATTTATATTTAATATATTTATGAAATGCTAGGCAACAAAAGTTATCTTGCACGCTGTGGGGAGACTATGCTAAGATGTTTGACACTTACCTAAAGGAACATCCATCTGAATTGGTTGTGATAATCTTGCAATTTGCTAAGATAAATCGATGGAATAGTAAGCAATTTATTTTATAAACAAATATAATCAATTATATATTTTATATCTTATTTGTATGTCCCAATTACCTTTTCTTATAGAAACAACATCACTTTCAAATTCTTTCTACGCAAGTAGATTGATGATGAATAACGATGTTGAATCAATCAATGAGTTCAAAGCAAAGTAAGTAATTTCATATTCTTAAATATGTTTTCGGTCACATTTTTAAATAATGAAGTAAATGAGTTTTTTTTTTTTTTTGTTCTTTTAGATTGTCAAAAGAAAGGTGCAAATAAATTTTTATATGAAAATATTATATTTTAAAATAGATATAATATAAAACTAAAATATAAGATAATATGGATAAAAAAACAAAACATATTTATTATATCCCGTGTATTACACGAGTCTTACACTAGTTATATTAATGACAAGAAGGAGCGGAGGATGTAATCGCCTGTTGAGCACGTGACCGGTTGTTTAATCCATGGTTGTAGGACACATGTCATTTTATCATTGGCTGCTAAGTTAACATAGGTGAATCCATAGATAGCATTCGAGTTTCAATTTATTTCTTATGAGTTAAGTAATTGGTTCCATAAAGATCATGGTTAATGGAATCTTGATTTAGTTTATTAATTCTTTTTTATATCTTAATTAGACTAGGTTATTTTAGAGTAGGTTCTATTAAAAGTAAGTATTAATGTATGTGGTTTTAATTTTACTTATCTACATTGTTATTGTTAGAAATATTAATAAATGAATTCAACTTCAGAGAAACACAAAGATATATATACAGCAGGTATGAGTATATACACCGTTAAAGTTATTAGTTGTATATTCATTAAGTATTACATGTAATTTTACTTATTTCAATTAAAATTATTAGTTGTAATACATAAGATATTAGTTATTTACTCATATAGTATTTATTTTAATTAGTGAAAAATATTAGTTTTACATCTATAAAGTATTATTTTTTAACTTATACGATATTAGTGTATAACTAAAATATATGTTTTAATTAAAAAGAACTTAATGCGTACTTTTTTTGCTTGGGATGCTGTGTATCCGAAAAAACACCCCACCCCAATTGTATTTGTAACAAAAAAAAATTATGAACTTAATTAATGAATTGGATACAATATCTTGAGCTTCCTCCACTGTTTTTCATCTCTTTCTTTTCTTTTACCAATTAATTGAGTCGAAATCGAGGAAATAATTTTACTCAATTTCTGATCTGAATCGAACTCGAACTCAAACGAGCTTCTATGGATAAATTTGAAGTAGTAAAGGGACAATTCTGTATAAAAATGTTGGGCAGAGAGGGGCCTTCAGTTTTCACTCTCAAATATTACCTTACCACCTGCTCTTGTCTGCTGTCAGCAATTTTGTAGGAATAATAACATTGTTGCTGAATTATAACAAAAGTTCTTTGAATAAATTGATAAATCTATAAAATTAGAAAACATTAAATATATACCATGATTCATTTTTTTTTCCCTAAAGAGGCTCTGACATTTTAAATAAGAGTTAGACATATTTTTATTAAAAAATTTAACTTATAATTTACCAATCAGGATTTTCTATTCCAAACCGTGTTTCATTTGGTGTTCCAATATAATCCCCACATGACACGTGTAAAAGATGACATCACCAATGTACACTTGTCATCTAATTAAAACAATGAAACATAAGATGGAACACGATCTTGGAATAGAGGATCCAATTCCATAATTTACTGTCTTTTTTTTTTTTAATTTACAAAAACATATATGGTTATTTAAATTTGAGGGTTGTGGGGAAGATAAATATATACTTTAGCAACTTTAACCATTTCCTTGCCCATCTCCCTTTTGCTTTATTCCTAGGGCTAACCTCTCTCTAAGCAAACATAAATACTTT
The DNA here is from genome assembly GCA_005771605.1 of Scutellaria baicalensis. Taxonomy (NCBI): domain Eukaryota; kingdom Viridiplantae; phylum Streptophyta; class Magnoliopsida; order Lamiales; family Lamiaceae; genus Scutellaria; species Scutellaria baicalensis. Next base: position 4,391,876 of record CM016721.1, on the reverse strand, counting down.
GATAAATTTGGAAATCACCCATATAATAATAATATTGCATTTAATGATTCAAAATCGCTAAAAGGTGTTCGTATACATGCAATCAAAGTGTCTTTTGAGTGAATCTCATGTTGTAATAGCATCTCACGGATTTTATTGCATTGCTCCAAAACTTAAACTCTATAAATCATATGTTTGTCAGTGATGGAGTTTCATGATCACATAGTAACTATTAATGAGACCATCTCATATGAAATCTTGTGGTGTTTTTATCATCCTCTATAACATTCCGTTTTGTCGATTCAGTACCTTGTATTATTAAGGTTATTTCACTTTGTGACCTAGTTTTTTTAATCACTTGTAATTCATTTTTTAAAATAAGTTTTATATGAGACTGTCTCACAACATTTCATAATTCATATATAAATTTTTGATAATAGGTTTTGTAAATGAGTAAAAAAGATTCGTCGCACAAAAATTACCCCTGTAAGACTATCTCAAGCAAGTTTTTTGTGGTCTATTTCTGGGTATTTTTTGTTGAATTTTCAAGGGTTTTATTAATTTTGGTATTTCTATAATCTTATGGTCCACATTTTTCTCAGTGTGCAACATTACAACAATTTTTAGCTACCTACATTTTTTACTGAAATCTGATTTTAATTAATGTTTCTGTAACATTGCATTAATTAGTGAAAAAATTAATAATTATAATATACATATCTATTATCTATTATTACCTATATAAAAGTATGAATATTTCTTACAAAATATGGATTGTCTAATATATCCTTATTAAAGATTTTATTTAAGGTTATAATAGTAATTTTAAATAATTTTACATTACAATTCTAAACCAAAATCATATAGAGTTCTATTACGAATATGACTCTAATTTACTATACATTTTTTGAATTTAATTAATTTAATTTAATATACATTGTATTTCCTTACAAAAAATTATTATTTAAGGTTAATAATAATATAATGATTTTGATTTAAAAAATCATCTTCAACGTGCGATGCACGTGTTGATACTCGTATATATAAAAGAAATAAAAAAAATTCAAACCTCTTATATTAGAAGACATAAAAGAAAGTAGATGATTCATAATTTTGTTGTGTCTTTTGACATGACACGTGGCATGGGATGAGCTTTTGATAGATAGATGTTTGTCTCTAAAGAAGGGTTTGTGAGAGATGCAAGATCTTGTTAGGGAAGAAAAGCATAGTCAATGTCTAAAGCAAAACAATTAGAAGCTGTTTGGGAGGTAGCAAAATCCATGGATCACTTTCAAACTTTTGCATTATTCTCACTTCTTTAATTTCTTCTTTTCAAGATTTGCCAAACGGGCCCAATCATGTAACACAAATATAGTATCCAACCCTAATTCTGTTTAACTACATAATATTGTGTAAACCCCATATGGGTCCATTATGCTCTCTTCACCACTACCAACCTTTAATTCAAATTTCATTGCCTAATTATTCTCTTGTTTAATGTATCAATTATATATATATATATATATATGAATAGTAGATGTAGTACATAATTTCCCCCTTTTTGATTTGAAGGAAAAGTTACTAATTTAATTATTATTGATGTCACATATTCTTGGATATTTTACTAGATATATCATGTACTTGATATGAATAATTTTAGTAAACTGAGAAAAATTGCACATGTAATGTATGTGGTCCATTTTATAAACAAATCACATCAACAATATGTCACTGGATATATCGACATAAATTTAATAATTTTCAAGCAATATTTAGAAATTAAATGTCCTTTTTTTTTGTCGCAAATAAATTATTTACTAGTCTACTCCTAAAAAAAAAAAATTTAAGTTTCCCCAAATTAATGTTTTTGTTTACTAAATGAGGATATAATTCTTTTAACATCGATCCATAAAGTCATACTTATTATTCACCTCCGTTTATTCACCAAATCAAAGCCAACTACTCTTCATTTTTGTCAGAATTAACTTCGCCTTTTAATTTTAATTTTTGTTTTTAGTTTTTAGGACAATTTTTTTTTTTTTTTAATGTGGATGAAGGGAATACTTTTTTACATATGTATTTATCTATTTCTTATAAATCTCTATCTTATCAGTTTATGTATTTTCTAGAAGAATCTTTTCATCGTAACTTTTAGTAACGAAGTAATGTGTATGTTGTAAATTGTATATTTATATATCTCATATCCCTGTATATATGTGTTTGTTTTCTTTTTTTGGATGTTCAAAATACATAGTACATTTTTGTGTATCAAGTGATGTTTATTTAGCTCATTTATTAATATACTTAAATTGAATAGAATAGTAAATATTACTTGATATCCAACCACCATTAAATATGAGTTCACAGTCCAAAATACCACATTCAAAATAATAAAGGAAAATTTTACCACACAATATAAAATAATATACCAAAATACCACACTTTATAACTTAATATCTCCAAATACCACATTTTATGACACATATGACACATTATAACATGTGTCAGTGGAATTGAGCAATAATTATGTAATTCCCTGAAGCAACTATAAAAAATAGCACTTTATAACACATTTAATGCTGCAATTCCCCGAACAATTTATTGTGTATATTTTCGAATAACCAATAATTTTCGAATAATCCTAAATTTTAGGGTTATTCGAAAATTATATGATATTTTCGAATAACCCAATAATTTTCGAATAACCCTAAAAAATAGGGTTATTCGAACAATAATAATTCGAATAACCCTTTTTTTAGGGTTATTCGAAAATTATTGGGGGTATTCGAATAACCAATAATTTTCGAATAATAGTATTGTTCAAATAACCCTATTTTTTTGGGTTATTCGAAAATTCATATAATCGATAAAAGAATTGAATTGATGTCTCAATCATTGTCCCAATGATTGAAAGATTGAATTTGTCAAAATGTGGTATTTTGGTGCATTAAATTATAGTACATGACATTTTTATACAATAAGTTATAGTACATGGTAAAAATTTCCTCTCTTATATTAAATATGATATTTTGGTACATTTTCTCATTAAATATTATATATTAAGGAACATAATATCCACCATTAAATGAACGCATGATGGATAAGGTGGCGGGATTGATTAAAGAACGTATCACTTTTGATCAAGATATTGACATGTTAGAAAATAATCTTATGTATCTAATAATTGGACAAAACTTATATACCTCTGGGGTATATAGGGCACGAATTTAAGTGTTATACACATGCTCTTTAGGTGTTATATATATACTCTATAGATGTTATACTTCTTGGTGTTATACATATATTCTACAGGTATCATATGTATATAAGAGTATACATATGATACCTAAAGAGTATACATATGATACATGTAGAATATATATATAACACTATATAATAGATTAAGTTGGGGACATCGTACCCCGGGGCACACGAGTCACTCCTAATAATTTTCTTAACTCAGGTGAAAAATCGAGAGAGAGAGAGAGAACCAAGGAATAATAGTATGGAAGTGGGCAGCATCTTATCTGAAAAGTAGGAAACTAAAGAAAGATCGACCCACAAAATCAGATATAAATTATTAGAGCATAAAGAATATAAGGGAAAAAAGGTAAAGTGTGTAAGATTAGGCTTTCTTCTAACGTTTGGAATGTCGATTGTTGTAAGCAAAATGGAAACGGAAATGGAAATGAGAAGAAACGAAAAAGCGATTACGGAAAGCCATTTAGCGATCATCAATCAAACTGTAAAGTACCGTATGGGTCTACTATGTAGACATCTCTGTCTATTTTAATTCTTTTCCTATTCCCAAGGATTTTTTATTGCTTTCATTATTTGCTTCCTTTTTCCACATTCCTTATAAACCCTTCTCCAACATTATTTAAGATCCAATTATTGCTTTTCTCTCTTTTTTAAATGATCAATTTCCTGAAAAAGTGTATAAATTAATAGCTAATATATATACACAAATACTCATATGCAACCGTCTCACATGCGATGGCACTCGCGCACGGTCGACCGTGCCCTAGGACACGACCGTGCGCGACTGCAGTGTATAAGTATGTCTTTTTCAATAATAAGTATGTGATTTTTCACTATAAGTATGTGAATTTTTTTTCTCGCCCACGACCGTGCCTCGCGTGAAAATTAAGAGCAATCTGTGGCGCACGGTCGTGTCCTGGGACACAGTCGAGATAAGTATGTGATTTTTGTCTATAAGTATGTCTTTTTGTGCTATAAGTATGTGTTCCCGCGCACGGTCGACCGTGTCCCAACACATGACCGTGCGCGAGTGCCGTCGCACATGAGACGGTCTCACAGGAGTCCAGCTATATATGTGTGCCATTTCCATATCGTGTAAATAATGTTCATATACACTATGGAGCAAAGAAACCCAGTTAAATAATTTAATATTTTCCTGATTATAGCATGGGTTTTTTGGGGATTGGATTTTATTTTGCATTAACTTGGTATTCATTTGTAACTTCTAAATAATTTTATTTCAATGGTATATTACTTCTACCTCTATTTCATAAGAATCTTTTACTTTCCAACTATATCCCACACACATGTACGGTTAAAATTAGATATTTGATTAGAACACTTTCATTTTTCTGTAATTAATTTTGATATGGGTATAGTATAACTGATGTGAAGAGTATAGGGGGGCTCAGAAACATAGTCAAGATTGGAAGGTGGCGTGACAATGTAATTCAGGGCGTACCTAACAATATTTTGACCTGAGTGCAACTTTAAAATAGACCCCTAATTTTCTTATGATAAAAATTGTACAAACTCAATGTAAAATATAAAATTTTGAAGCATTTCCAAAAATATTTACATTATGTTAAAAACTTGAAATAATTACCGTCTCACAATTTTAGAGGCAACAATGTTAATCAAGTACGTACAATCAAGTTGTTCAATAATTTCTCTCTCAATCGATAACTTAGCTACTTCATTCAATCTTTCTTGAGACATGATCAACCAGAGAAATTTTTTAATGAGTTTCAATTTCAAAAAACTTCTTTCTGCACTCACTAGTGTAACGGGCGTCATCTATAAGATTTTGAACACTATTAAATAAAATATCAATAAACTAGTGAAGAAGTATATACAAGATTTTTTTTTTTTTACCTATTTTTTAGATGTGGTGAACAATTCTTCTCCATGTCAAACAATATTTCAAATCATTTAAAAGTAATTGAATTAGTTTGAAATTTAATGTATTAATTATAGCATATGTTTTCCCCATAAGAGGTTCCAAAGATTAATCAATTCAACAAGTCAACAGAAATTTCAATGCTACTGGACTTGAGGCCAACCGGAGATCCCGCTTAATGGAATTTGAAGACTTTCACTCAATTCAACTTCCAAGAGAGAGGAATCCCACCTCTGAAGGAAATCTCGTTATTCAAGATGTTTGAGTATTTAAGATATTTTAGATATCTCTACAATAAGGACTACTTCAAAGGATTTCCCAATTATTCGGTAGCACTCATGGATTATGAACATCTAGTAAGGATAATGAAGTTGCCGGTGCAATTGGAAATGGTTGAAGAGATCAAGAGAGGAAAACAAGTAGGCTTTTGAGAATACTTTTGGTTGCACTGGATTGACGATCCCAGATTAAAGGCGCTGTCTGAGAAGTCCTATCAAGAGTCGCTGCTGAGTTGGTGGAAGAGGCCAAAAGAATTCACAGAGAATAAGGAAGAGGCTGCTGCAATGAAACTTGTATTGAAGGATAGGGGTGTACAGTTTTCGGTAGAAACCGAATTAACCGACCGAACCGAAATACACAATTCGGTTCGGTTTTTTCTTATTCGGTTCGGTTTCGGTTTTTGAAATCTAGAAATTCGGTAGTTCGGTTCGGTATCGATTTTTAAATTAATAATACCGTATTAACCAAACCGAACCGAATTATATATTATATATAATAAAAAATAATAATAATAACAATAATAATAATAATAATAATAATAATAATAATAATAATAATAATAATAATAATAATAATAATAATAATAATAATAATAATAATAATAATAATGTTGTTGTTGCTACTTTGAATTTGTGTTTACTTTGTGAATTTGTGTTAAAGGAATGTGTAATTACTTTGATGGTTGGAGTATTTGTTAAATTCAAGAATTGCTCTTAATTATTTAATTTTGACTTTGAGAAATGAGAAGGAGAAATGTGTAATTCGGTTTTGAACTGTAATTCGGTTTTGCACCGAACCGAACTGAAATTTTCGGTTCGGTTGCAGTTCGGTTTTAGGGCCTATTTGGTTAATTCGGTTTCTTATGCCCATAATTCGGTTTTTTTTTCGGTTTTGCCAATTCGGTTCGGTTCGGCTACCGAACCGACCGATGCACACCCTTATTGAAGGATTAGGATGCAACAACCCCCACACCTTCATTGTATCCATTTTTAAATTCAAATAAGTGTTTGATCGTATAGAGAACACGATTTGTTCTGAATCTTGTGTCTTTTTATCAACTTCATGCAGCGACGAACAAAAGAAAACGAAAAAAAAATGGCAAAATAGAAAACGAGCAAAAATAGAAGTCTCGGAAAAGATAAAAAAAGGAAAAACAGAAAATGAGCAATAATAGAAGTTTCAAGAAATATAAAAAACAATGGAGCAAAAACAGGAGACTCCAAATAAAAGTTTTTATATTTACCTAAGGTGAACGTGTAGTTACAACAACTTTTCTCGTATGGTTTTGTCATCATTAAAAATGGGAAAATTGTAAGAAGAAATTAGCTTAGAATTTGATGACAAAATCTGCTGTAAGTATTAGGATGCTAGAGTAACCCATTTTCTATTTCAATAAGCAGCAAATTTAGAGATTGTGAAACCTTCTACGACAACGAAAACTGTACACTACAAGTAACATGGAAAAAAAGAAGTCAGCTTATAGCGCGCTATACTTAGAAGGATTTTTGGAAGAAAGGATGTTGCATGCTGCAACCTGGAAGCTGCGCATTTTATAATGCAACAACCTGTGAAAACAGGACCAATAAGTTGCAGCAACTGAAGTCACGTGCACAAGATCAACTAAGAATCAATCAGAATAGGCTGCTCCACGATCAAAGAATACGAGGAAACATCAAGACTTCAAATGTTACTACAGTTCTATCAATGACAGTTGAGCATAACGACAAAGACAATGTGGTATGGGCCAACGAGAAGCCGCCACCTGTGCCTGAAGCAACTGCAGATTCTGCGACAAAAGGACATTCACATTTAATGAAATCGCAACATGAAGAAAACGACATACCATACAACTTGCGATCTTACATTAATGAGGTTGTACCCAAGAAGATCAAGAGGATTAAGGAGTCAACCTTAGAGGATCATCAAGGACGATTTGAAGATCAAGATGGGTTAAACAAAGAGAGGAATCAGAAGAAGACACGTGGAATGTGCATCCTTCAACGATTGCATTCCACCACCTATAAAGAAGAGTGAAGTTGAAAAGGATAACTGAAAATCTGAATTTTGCCTATAACTCTCACATTAATATTCTGGAGCTTGCAGCAAACATTGTGCTTATATAGAACAAGTGTTTTTTAGTTCACTCAACCCAGGAGCAAGTCCTCAACAACGATCACATTCTTTGAAGACTTAACTTCATTTTAGTTGGAGAATTTTATTTATTCTTAATTTAACCATTTTAGTTGTGTGCACAGTTGAGAGGAAAAATACCTCACTGTGTGTTTTTAGTCCTTGAGAAGGATAATACCCTGTGTGGATCCCTGTTTGGTCGCTGAAACCTAGGAAGGTAGTAAGGACGAAGCTTGTTTGGATTGAGTAGTGTAAATCAATTGGCCTAGTGGATTTCCTCATTGTGTAGAAGAATAGAGGACGTAGAGGACTTACACCACCTTCAAACCTCTATAAACCCTTATGCATTTACAACTTTCTTATCTTTATATATTTTGATGTATGCCGCTTGTATGAGTTTACTGTATATGTGCTTATATGTGCTGTAACTTTCTAACTCTTTATTTTAAATGTTACTTTATTTGTTGAAACTCTATCCACCACTAATTCCGCTGTACAAAAAATCTAAGTGTTTTGCTACTGCATCTTACCATTGTTGCAAGTAGAACACTCTATAGAGCGAGTTTGCTGCAAGTACCGATAATTTACAGCAGAACTGTTTGATATAGTTCAAAATCAGTTCGTTCACCCCTGAACTTCTGCACCACTTGGGACCAACATAACTTTAATTTCTAATATTTATGAAATAGATGTTGATAAATATATTTTATACTTATAATTATATTTTCATTGTCTTCGAAATAAGGCTTCTCGATAATTGCTGTAATGGGCTCAATCTATGAGACCAAATTCAAGGCCCAAATAGTAATGGGCCTAACCCGCCCGAACCCGAAACGGTACCAAACACAAACGGCATCTTGTTATCCATTTCAAAAATTTGAGGTGCCACTTGGAAGCTTGAAGCTCAAGCACGCCCAATTTCTTCAATTCCAGGTTTTCTCTTTTCTAATTTTCTCGTCTTTTTATCAAAATATAGTATATGATTGATCAGCAGTTTGAATTTCAACAGTTCATATGTTTTTGCCAAATTTTTCTCCAATTTGTTGCTCGTACTTGCATTTTTGTGGCGATTTTACTGTTTAAAAAGAAGAAGATCAGTGTTATTCTAATGGTTTGAGTCAGTTTTGAATGCTGGTTTTGTGCATATCAATGTGATTTTGTATGTCTAATGTATTTATAAAATGTGCGCATTAATTTTTTTTGAACGAGATTGAGATGAATTTATATTATGTGAGAATTAGTTTTGTTTTGAATGTTTCTATATTTTTGATCCTATGTTTTTGGACTTTTTAATATTAGCACTCTGCAACTTTGTGGTTTTTTGGTGCAGGTGTGCAACTTTTGCTGCATGGAGTACAACTTGGATATATGCTCTTAATTTATTTTTCTTTAACTGCTGGAACATATGATTCATCCACATGTATGAATGATAGTATTTCCTATGTTCAATCAGCATTACATCAACGTGTTAATATTTGATGCATGAATTTGCCCCTGTTTTTCCAAAACTTGAGAGATAATTAAAGTTTTGTGTTTCCTTGATTTAAAATTTATCTATCAGATTCCTCTGCTTTCTACCTTTTATAGTTTTCAATTATCGATTTTGATTCTACTTAGTCGTACTTAAGTCCACGGTGCAGTAATTGTAGCATGGTGTATTAACTTGTCCTGCATTCTTACAAACAAAATTGTGGTATCCCCTAATTTTAGTAAAAAGTTGTGGAAATCAGGTGGGAAATGACCATAAGGAGTCTGTTCAGGAGATATGAGAAGTGGAATCCAGTGCATCCAACATACGGAGCCTTTTGGGGGATCGGAGTAGGCATTGGTTGCGGAGTAGGGTGGGGTCCAGGCTTTGGTCCGGAGGTAATTGGCTATGTTGGCTCCGGCTGTGGTGTTGGATTTAGTGTCGGGATCACTTTGCTTGGCCTCGGCATTGGACTCCCATCCAATCACCTTTTTGAAGTCCCTCATAACGGTACATCTCCAAATTTGATCATTCTACTTGTATGTGTCAAATTTCAATTATGACAGACTTGATAGATGAAAGTTGCAAAAGTATTGCTCTTATAAACTGGATTTTAACCTTTTGTTTTGCATCCAACTGTATTTATATGATAGAAAGGCATGTAATTAAAAGGTGTTTATGTTAGCTTTAATGGTGACAAGAGGTGCTTTGGACGCTGCTGGGGCTGGACGCCTATTTGGGAAGGGAGGCCGTGCAGGAGATGGCTGGGGTGGCATTAGTTCTCATCTCTCTGCAATGCTGCAAACTCCATATGTATCATTTTCTAGTTTCAAGATGGAAGGTTGGTCGAACATAATGGATTTACCCAGCATGAAAAGTACGTTGGTTACTAGTGTTAAGCATATTGCAGATGGTTTACAAAAAGGCAAGGGGCGATTCGATCTTTGGGATAGAGGTATGACCGAAGAATTTACGATCCGCAAGCCTTCTTACACTATGTCTTCAGTGTTCTTGAGCCTCCAACCTGATAATGCCTTTTTGTCTTTTGAATTAGTCTCCAGCAATTGCACTGTGTTTAGCTGCTTTTCAAAACGCTATGTTTTAGGTAGTATTTCTAAGCTTACTGCTCATGCTACCAAGGAACACAATATCGCCAAAATGAAGATATCGCAATACTATCACCGTAACATTTTATTCTGTTTAAAATATCACGATATATCAGTAATATCGCGAAACCGATATTTTTGTCCTTGCATGCAACCAAGTAAAGAAAGTCCACAAATTAGAAACCAACTAAGGAATGCTGCAAATGCTTCGACTCTGAAATGTGCTATGTAATTCATTATTACTATATGTCCTCTATTGCTTAAGAAACTGTTAAAGAATTTTGTCTTACTTTCAGGTTCAAAGACTTGACACTACCGTGGAGCAAGGACCCTCAAAATGGTGATCCCTAACTCCCTTCAATGAAGGTAGTCTCAAGACTCATCAATTTTTTTTTTATATATAGCTGTAGCCTGTTCGATATGGATTAAGACCGGGATCTAATTGAAAGGGATGAATGTTGCTGGAAATGAGTTGTACAACAGGCAATTTCTGTGCCAACCGGTAAATAGAGGGAGCGTGTTGAGCTCAGACCGTTGCCCTTTAGAGCTCATAGCTAACAGCAGATGAGATGATGTGGTACGTTTGTAAACGCGTTGCGCTTACAATGCTCGAGTTGTTGATTCTTGTATTCTTGTACTAGTCTCTTGTCTGCAACTTAAAGAAAGAAAAACCTTGAAGAGTAGAATAATTATGAGTCGCTTACATTTGAATGAGAAATGTCTATGTAAATATACTAGTTCTTTTATAGTCTATTGAGCCTGTACTTGGGCTAAGCCATATGAATCTTGTTTATTTGGGTTAGTCCTTTTTTTATTTTCCAGAAATGCCATCTCCTTGGACTTTCAATTATAGTTGAATGTGTCACTATTTTTTTTTTTTTCAGAAGTAAAATAATAGGTTTTGTTCAAAAAAAATTATGTGAGACAGTTTTATGAATAATTTTCGTTTTTATGAATAATTTTCGTAAGATGAATCATTATTACTCAGAGGGTAAATCAATTTTCACAAATTCTTATACACAAAAAGTAGGTGCAACGAACACACTTATAGTAAAAAATGCATACTTATAGCAGTAGAATACATACTTATAGAACTCATGTTTATACTTGTAAACACACACACACACATATATATATATATATATATATATAACACATATATCTGTAAAAGACACATTTGAATCTTGTTGCAGATGAGACGGTCTCGCAAGAGACCAACTCATTCTTATATGTATTATTCAATGTGGGTTATGAGTTGATTTGTTACACATAACAAAATCTGAGACATCTCATAGAATACCTATTCAGTTATGTTTTGAATTGAGTAATTTATAATATAAATATAAAATTTAGAATACAATGAGAACCTACCAAAATTACTAAAAAAAATTAATATAAAATGAAAGTGATAAATTTCAAAATTATATGGATTAAAACAATATCAATAAATCTGCTAATATAAATTCCTTGTTTCATCACAAATTCTTCAATCCGAACACAATTTAAAGTAATTGACAGATAATTTTTATTTCAAGAATCTAAAAGAGGTTTAAAAACTAGGGGATAATTATACTAAATTTGAATAGTAATTTAAAAAAAAAAGGGAAAAAAAAGTATAGTTTCAACTGATAACCAGAACTTTTATCATTATTTATTTTGATATTAAAATGACTATTATAATTCTGCTTTATGGATAAGGGTAATACTGTAAATAAACATTTAAAAAAAGCAGAAAATAAAATTATAATGTAATGGATAAAATAATAAAATCCAGAATAGTGAAATGGAGGGGCTTTCTACGCTTTGTTTCAACTGAAGTGCTTCTCCGGCATCCACCCGCCACCACTCTCCGCCGCCGCAGGTACTCTTCTTCTTCCTTTTCCGGCGTTTTTCTTCTCTCCCAATCACTCTTTTCTGCTCTGAGATTCTTCCTTCTTATAATAGTTCTTTTTTCTTCGATTTATTTTTCGGAGTTATCTCTTATTTGCTAGAAATTGATGAAACTTGTTGAGAATTTCACGAAATGTGATTGAGTGCAGAGTTTCATGGATTTTCTCTGTGAATAACTGGGACTGACTGGTCAGAAATCGAACGGGAAAATTAGCAATATGTGAGGAAATTTTGAATGGGGAAATTGGGCTGTTGTATAAGGAAATTTTTGAATAAGTGAATGCATGGAATCATCTGTAATTCTTAATGGTATCTGCTGAAATTGATTGAATTTGCTGTTTTATGGCTTTGTGATTGGTATATGAAATTCAATATTGTACTAATGAACTCAAATTTGGTGCTCATTGTCTCTGAGTCCTAGGCTGTACTATTGCTCTAGTGTTCATATACTCTTATTAAATTTTATGTGTGATATATACTATACTGTTATAATCATCTGTATGGTATATTGAAAGCGCGAAAAAATTGGAGTCATTAGAAAAGCTTAAAATGTTATATAATCACAATGCTGGGATTTCAATCACAATGTTGAAACCAGGCATTACCTAGAAACCAGAAAGTGTGTCCTATCGTTTAATGATTTTGCATTCTATCTATAGCATTTTGGCATAACCTGTGATCGTAATGTTAAGTTACACAAAATCCTACAGTCCTGCAAGAGATATGGAAACGAGTTGCCAGAGTAGTGGTGTTATGTGGTTCTTCAAGGACAGAGGGTTTGACGATAAAAGTATTCATGATATGACCAAGAAGTGCAAGCGCCTTGATGGTATGGACAGGGAAAAGGCCTCTGAGAACTGGGATTACTTGAAAAGCATAGGCATACAAGAGAGGAAACTTCCTACTGTTATCGGGAAGTGTCCCAAAATTCTAACTCTCGACTTGCAAGAAAAACTGGTTCCGATGGTTCAGTGCCTTGCAACCTTGGGAACAAAACCAAAAGATGTGGTTTCTGCCATTACAAAGTTTCCACACATACTCTTGCACAGTTTGGAAGAGAAGCTCTGCCCGCTTCTCGCCTTTTTTGAAGCATTAGGTGCTCCCGAACAGCAGCTTGGCAAGATGATACTATTAAACCCTAGAATCATTAGTTACAGCATTGAATCCAAGCTCTCAAAGACAGTGGATTTTCTTTCTAGCTTGGGTCTGTCCAAAGATGGAACGATAGGTAAAGTTCTCGTCAAACATCCATTCATCATGGGCTATAATGTTGATAAACGGCTACGACCAACTTCTGAGTTTCTGAGATCATTAGGTCTATCAGAGGCTCAGCTTCAAAGAGTAGCAATAAATTTCTCAGAAGTCCTATGCAGGGATGTGGACAAGATTTTGAGACCTAATGCTATGTACCTTGAATCATGTGGGTTCAGTTCAACCCATATAACCGCAATTGTGGCTGGCTATCCTCCAGTTCTGATCAAGAGCGCAAGGAATTCCCTGGGACCAAGAATCAAGTTTCTAGAACAGGTGATGGGAAGACAAATTGACGAAGTTGCTGACTACCCGGAATTCTTTAAGCATGGTTTGAAGAAAAGATTAGAGTTGAGGCAAAAAATGTTGAAACAAAAGGGCATAGAATGTAGCTTGAGCGAAATGTTGGATTGTAACCAGAAGAAATTTCAGTTGAAATTTGGTTAGTCCAAGCAGTTTAATCAAGAATATTCTCTTTCCATGTTGATGCTCAATTTTGTTATTTCATCTACTAGATTCCATTTGTAATCTATTCTAATACATTAAATTCAGTGAGAGATAAACTGATGGGCTTAGGCGGAAACGCTGTCCGATTCAGCATGTATCCAGGTTTGATGAGATAGAAACTGATAGACATAAGCTACCACATGTTGCAATCATCAGTTCTTGTAGGAAAGAAATCATTCGTTGTTCCATAATTATGAGATTTGCATTTGTTTTCTTAGTTCTTGATCATATTCAGTTGGTTAACTTGAGGAATTACATTCTTGAACAATTAATGGACTCTGTTTTTCTTTGAAGTTCAATCTCAGTTGCTCACTCATTACTCTGTTTTTCTTGGTCTTATTTCAAGTGAGAATCCTGAATAAGCTTCTTCACTACATATTTAGTGCTCAATCGATCGAGTCGTTCTTCTTAGGCCATGTAAAGAATGTTGCTACCTTGAATAGAATGAACTGCATTAAGAGTACTCAATTGAGAGAGAGAGAGAGAGAGATCCCAGCAGTTATTGAATTCATTTACCACACTATATGCATATCTATAATCTATATTTTCTTGTATTTTCACCTAAAATCTGTTATATATAGCATCTTTTCTTGATCACCCAGAAATGGATTATTCCAATGGTTTATGCCCTGACAACAAGCATCATAAAAATCCCCTACTTGATTGAGGCTTCTGAAGAGCGAACAAGGCCCAATTGGATTCCTTGCATTATATTTAAAGGAAATGACTTCACTAACTTAATTGAGATGATGAGGAAATGGGAATAATGTAATCAAAATGGTGATCGACTGTAATCAAAATCTGATATTCTGAAACAAGCAAAACTAGTCCAACTCTTATAACATAAACATGGTAGAAGTAGCTCAGGCATCTAAGTCTTCGACCGCATGAACAATCTTGGCAGTGGGCTTCGCAAGCAAGTCGGTATACTCTTGGAACGGAGACTTTGTGAAACGAGTTTCCTTCCAGAAGTCTGGTGTTAGGAACCCGTAAGTCTTGAGCAGACAATCAAACGTTGCCTGCACACCACAATTTCGATTAGCACCACACTCATAACCATCATTTTAACAAATAAAGAGGTTATAATTGTTCCAACAACTCCTATCAAGTAACAACTCCTATCGTTAACCAAAAAAGGGTTGATATTGGGCTTGGCATACTTCTAAGGATTAATGCTTAATATATGGACCTTGTTGCAAATAGGAAAAACTTGCAAACACTATACCCCAACTCCAATGAAATTAAGTGAAGGCTCAAACACAATAGATGAGTCTACTTCATAAATCAAAGCCATATTCACCTAATTAACACAAAATACTTAACCATAAAATACAAAACATGAGCTTAACCTAATTAACACAAAACATGAGCTTAAACTAATTAACACAAAACACTTACCATAAACTCTCCATGTGTCTTAAAACTACAAGCAATTTATCAATTTACAGAATATTTCTTAAGCTTACATACAAGAGATTAAGTTTAATAATAATTAGTCTAAGTGTTTGGATTGAGAATTATCAATTATCTACTCAACATGATCAAATTTGAAGATGTTTCAAAGAAAATATAATCTTTTTTTTTTTTTTAACTTTGCAGAAACTTTTTGAGATCCTTAAAATAAGCTCACCAAACACCCTTTAAAATCATAACTCATGAAAATGAAAGAAACACAACGCATCCAAAACTTTTCAAGAAATACAATTAAAATATAAATATCAATACTAAAATCAGATAATTACGATTAAAATATATCAATACCTTGACAAAATTGCCGAGGGTCTTGGTGGATCCACGAGAGGAAGTGAAGACATCGTCAATCCCAGCGAACTGGAGCACCTTCTTGGGGACACGGGCTGCAACAATACCAGATCCACGAGGAGCCGGCACCATACGCACAGTAACTGACCCACATTTCCCAGTCACCTTACAAGGCACTGTGTGAGGCTTCCCAATCTTGTTACCCCAGTACCCTCTCCTCACCGGAATCACCGACAATTTCGCCAGTATAATCGCACCACGTATAGCCGTGGCCACCTCCTTAGAGCACTTCACCCCCAGTCCGACGTGGCCGTTGCTGTCCCCGACCACGACAAACGCCTTGAACCGGGTCCTCTGACCGGCCCGAGTCTGCTTCTGTACGGGCATGATCTTCATCACCTCGTCTTTCAGAGAGGGCACCAAGGCGTCGATGATTTGGTATTCCTTGATTGGAAGAGAGTGGAGGTAGATTTGCTCTATCGATTTGATCTTTTGGTCTCTGACCAATCGACCGAGCTTCGTCACCGGAACCCACTTCTCCTCCTCCGATTCACGGCGGGGCCGGCGACCGCCGCGCCCCCGGCCGCCCCTGTCTCCTCCGCGACCACGCCCCCCGAAACCACGGCCGAAACCGCCTCTGTCTCCGCCCCTTTCAGCCATGCTTTTTGAGATGATGATGCTTGAGAGGAGTGAATTCGTGTGCTTTGTGAGAGTGTCTTGAGGACTGAAACCCTAATGTGTAAACATATATGAGCCTTGTTGGAGTGGGCTTAGGGCTTTTCTAATGGGCCCATTACTCCAGCTTTTACCAAACAATGTCCATTCTCTTCTATTGGGCTTTTTCGGGCCTCACTCTATTGCTAATTTATATTCATGTTTTGGATTTATCTTAAATTCACAAAAATTTGACTGAATTTTTTTGAAAGAAGGATGAATAGTTAAATTTTGTATTTGTGTAAAGCTTTATAAGATATAATTAATATCGTAGATGTGTTATTGTGTAATATTTATATTGTTAGTTGATAGTGGTAATAATTAAATAATTATAATCGTAAAAGTTTAAATGCATATCAAAATTTATGTACTAAGACCATCTTCAACAGTGCACAGGATTTTCCTGTTAATCTTACACAATTTTTATGTAATAACTGACAATGATCTCCAACAGTTTACATTATTCTCTGCACCAAAAAAGAATATTTCATAATATTCTTTATTAATTAATTAATTAATTTAACATTTTATTTATTATAAATATTCGTTATTATTGTTAAATAATCTATTTTTCATCTTTATTATTTTCGTCAATCTAGTTCAGATATACCCTCATCCTTAATAATATTTATAATAATATTCAATATGGATATTTTACAAATATTTTCGTAAATCTAGTTCAGATATATTCTTATATCCTTAATAAGTTCTATAATATTCAAGATGAATATTTTACAAATATTTTCGTAAATCTAGTTCATATATATCCTCATCCTCAATAATATCAATAAATTTGTAGCAATCTTATTATTAATAAATCTTTATCAATTACTTACCTAATATCTATATATAGGTCATAGATCGTACATTCATTTGCACTCCTAATTTCTTAAGTTACAAGGCAATTGAAGATCGACATTTGTGTCGTATTTATTTAGATATTACACAAGATCCAATTGTAGGGCGGAATCAAACCATGAAAATGTATGTTGTATGTTGTATTGTATTTTGTTTTTTTCCAAAATCAGAATGATTATAATAGCACTTAATATAAAAAATGAGGAAAAAATGAATACAAAGTAAAAATAATAAAAAAGAACTTAAAAACAAAATAAAATAAGAAAAGAAAAAGAATAAAATAAATAATAAACAATGATAAGAAAAAAATGAATACAAAGTAAGAATATAGAAAAAGAAATTAAAAATACAATAAAATAAGAAAATAAAATGAACAAGATAAATAAATAAATAAATAAGAAAAGAAAAAAAAAGATGGCGCAAGGTTTGACCTGTGGATAGTTGGCGCAAAACCAGCAGTTAATATGAGATGGCGCAGAGAAAATATTTATTGTTGGAGATGAAAACATAGCGCACTGTTGGAGATGCTTAATAGATTATAAATATAGGGTTAAATATGAGGTATACCCCTAAAATACCATAAAAACTATAACACTTAACTAAATTAACACTCAATATAAGATATTGACTTTTTTACCAAAAAATATAACATCATATACTTTTCTACCACAAATTTTTGTGCAAAGACTAAAAAACCCTTATGACTTATTTTTGCAATTAATACACTTTGCTAAATCCAAACCTATTTTGCTATTTCCAAAACATATTTTCCAGGAATTTCCAATAAAACCCATATGATTATTAGACCCGATCCGAATCCGAAGAACGGTATATAGGCTGGAAACCTTGCTAGTCGTACGCTGGAATTATTTACAGACACAAGACAGTCTTGATCTTGATCTGTTTATAAATTCTAGACAGACTTGATAGGTATAACAACGCCACATATCGCCTCGAAAAAGATCCCTGAAAATGGTATCAAAGCCTGGTTTTATTAAGAACTAAATTTATATTTATTATTATTTTTATCTGTAATTAACTTTAGTGAGGAGAATTATTCGAGAGAATATAATGGATCTGGACGAATGTCCAAGATGTATATCTTACAGGAAATATCGTCAAATTTTGACGATGAATGCTCGAGAGCATATGAACAAGATAACATATTGGAATCGCCAATATGCCCAAAGACAAATTGCTGGTGCCAACGCAGAATCGCTGAGGTATTGCACCAAACAAGCAGAGTATTATATGGGACTTATAGGGGTGAACCATATGATACAGGAGGATCTAACCGACCACCAGACGGATGACCATCGGTTCCATAATTTCTGATGGAAGACCAGAAGTGGAAGAAAATACTTCCAGATACCTCTAAGATTTCTTCAGATCTTAGAGAAATCCAGAAGACGGTGCAGAGTTATGGCGATCGCCATAAACATATACCGACACAAGTCCATCAGATCAAGAGCCAAATGGAGACGATGATGAAAAATCAACATGAGACTTTTGAAATCGTTCATGATATTCAAAAAAGAGTCAAGAATCTGGAGAACCGACCAAGTTCATCCGGAGAAAGGAGACATATAAATTTCGGAACAGTTCCCTATCTACATCTTGATTGGAAACCAACTGAAGTTGTACGACCAATGACCGATGATGAAAAACTCATTGCCATCATCAGAGGAAAATCTGTTACAAATAAGTAATGGACTTCGAGAGGATAAATCTGCAGGATCTAAATGACTTAAAAGAATCCTTTGCGGGATTAAGTCTTATAGATCTAAAGATGAATGCAGGAGATGAATCTGCCCTGGTCACTCGTGATCAACAGCAGCAGAGACCACCTGTCAATCCCAATGTAGCAGAAAGTTCCGGATCATATTATGTGGATGAACAGATGCCACACGCAGGGGATTTCATCAGAGGAAGAGATCCTATCGCTGTAATAGGAACTCGACCACGTTTCAAAAGGTTGAATCTTTTCAACACACCTTATGGAAAATCACAGCTAGACCCGATACATCTGTATGGGTTGATGCTAAATCTGGACATGCCAAATTTCAAGAACCGTGAAATCCTTATCGATGATTGGGCATCGGCTATGAGGATTGCAGTAGGAACCCTCGATCTTATGAAAGAAGGATTCATCTTACTACTAGAGATGAGTCTGGAAGGATCCGTAAAGATCGCGTGGGATATGACGGCACCAGAGATGAAGAACAATGTTACAACTGGTGAGTCATTGAAAACAATTGTTGATAATATGGCTAAATTATTCAAAATCCATTTTATCGGCATAGGCTACTTTGAGGGATTGAAGAAGAAAAACGAAAAAGATATAATCAAGCCCTCTACAGCCTCGAGTTGCATGATATTTGTCATATTGATGAATACATCAAATTATTCACCGAGTACCGATGGAAGTCCAAGGTGGATGACAAAGAAGCTTTGCAATTGTTCTTTGCAAAGATACCAAGTCCTTGGAGAGAAATGTTGATCAGGGAATACAAGAGTGCAGATGACCTAGATACGGTGGCCAGAAGGATGTCTTTCCTAAAAGCCAAGTTATCAGAATGGTGTCATCAAGCGACACTCTACAAGAACTACAAGAGATTGAAAGGGATCAATAAAATGGTTTCTTTATGTTGCGAAGAAAATGACATTCCAACAGTCGTTGGGGGTCAACCACGGAGGCACAAGAGGCAGAAACAACGAAGCCATCCATACCACCGTGGAAGCAACAACATGAGAGGCAATCGCTGGTCTTCATGGAGACCAAGAAGAGTTTGGTCAAAACAAAAGGCCCGAAGTTACAAATTTGGGCAAAGACCAACGCCAAACAGGAGAAGGACTTTTACAAGTTCTGATCAACGAAGTTCCAGCAGAACTCCAGGAAGGAGAACTTTCAGACGAGCTCACACCCGGGCCAATGAAAGTTTCAAAAACTGTAATTGCTGGACATGCGGAGCAAGAGGGCATATCTCAACAGACTGCCCAGAAAACGAGAAATGAGGAATTAGACAGTTCGAGGCAACACCCGAACTCGAAGAAGCTGTCTACTATCAAGATCTCATATATGTGTATCAATTTGAGGATCTACCCTCAGATGAAAGCATCTACGAAGAAGAGATCTATTCTGAGGATGGAAGTGAATCCGGCTCAGAATCAGAGTGAAGAAGAAATTCTTCAAACAACGGTGAGAGAGGATATGTCAGGATACCTCTCCCACACTACGGTGTCTCATAAGACTCTAATGAGGATTATGAAAGAAGATTCAAAGCTCCAGATGTACGATAGTTTCACCATTGGAGCTATGGAAAATACATTGGATAAGATTGGTTTTCGTAGCAAAAAACACCAGATTATCCACAGAGTAACTACCGGAGAATTTGCCATCCCAATGGAATTCACTGGTAACTTGATCGAGATACAATTGATCCCATACCAAGAGATACAGGAGATCAATAGCAGAGTCAAAAGAGAAGTTGCAAATACACTCTCATGGATTCATATCGGAGCCATAAGAGTTGTTATTAAAGCAACCTTCAAAGAAGGAGTAGATTCGCCACTCAACTTGGCAATATGCGACAAGCGAATCTCAAATCTCAAGGATTCATACCTTGGGGCTGTTACATGAAATTTGTGTGCAGGAAAATTGGCATTCAATGTTTATCCAAGGATTGCATACAATCTGGGAGATCGAGATTTCAACCGAGTCTTAACCCTTCATCAAGATTTTAAACGAAACGATTTGATGAAAGAAGGGAACAGACCCTACTCGATCACATACAAGATTTCCTACGCTCTATCGAATACATATCACTCAGATGTATTCTTGAGAAAGGAATTCATCAAAGTTCCAAGAATCTTTGAGGACTTCGCTAGGGTGGTTCTACCAGAACTCATACAATCTCCAACTATAAAGGAGATCGACATGAGGATCCAAGATCAACCCGTCTTTAACAAGAGCCAGAGTCTCAGAATTGAGCCTAGGCGGATGTCTTACCAACAAGACAGGCTAATGAGTAGCAGCCGTTGGGAAGAAAAGAGATCGAGTACAATTCAGTAAGTCCCAGATGTTTTCAAAACACAAGGAGAGCTGAAGTGCCCGGAAAGATGGAGAGGAGTTGAAGTAATATTCGACATT
The DNA here is from genome assembly GCA_005771605.1 of Scutellaria baicalensis. Taxonomy (NCBI): domain Eukaryota; kingdom Viridiplantae; phylum Streptophyta; class Magnoliopsida; order Lamiales; family Lamiaceae; genus Scutellaria; species Scutellaria baicalensis. The sequence continues at coordinate 4,370,622 of CM016721.1, read as the reverse complement.
ACTCAAGGGGAAAATACACTCCCATGTAATGTCCTATATTACCTCCAACAACCCATAGTTGGAAGATTTCAAGGAACCCTAAAAATGGGTGAAATGGAATTGACTATCGGTGGAGTTCTAGGAAGAATCTCAGATCAGTTGATACTTGAGATTGAGTTTCTCGAGGAACACAAACCTTGGGAAAGATTACAAGATATTGGAATGGAGTTCACAGTGGCCAATAAAAGATACAAAATCAAATAACCACTAGTCCATTCTCCATATACATTTCTATCGGAATGATATATGAGGAATACAAGGCCGAGTATTTCGCCGCCTACATTGATTCAGGTGCCGGAATATGTACTGCAAAGCAGGAGGTTTTTCCTAAAGAAATTGGAGAAGATCTACCAGCTATCGCAGGAAGAGATTTCTCTAAAAGGATTCTTATCCTTAACCGAGGATCAAGCAAGCGGAAATAATGATCGGAGGAGCAGGCGGTACCCCATAGTACAAAGTCAAGATGCCACCAATCTATTTCCATGATACAGGCGCAGATGTATTGCTAGGTAACAATTTCCTACAAACATTCAAGCGCTTTACACAGGAAAATGAGGCAAGAAGGCTTATTTTCACAACACTATGTGATCAAAAGATTATTGTCTAAAGATTACGAGAGGCATTCTACAGAAAAATGCCTATCACTTTTCACAGCAAGCGTGGTGATGAAGCCAAACTTCGACATCCAAAAATGGCGAATAGAAGGAGATTTGGCGATGGACTTTTATCCTATCGACAGTTTGGACATACCAGACCAGGGATAAAGACATGGGATAATCACTTGTATTCATTTAAGGTACAAGATGAAGAAGAAATACCTCCAATAGTTATTGCAGAAGTAATAAGCCTATTGGAGAATTCATTGAGTGAGATTTCTATTGATGAACAGATTTCACTCGAAGACATCAAGAAGAAGATCTAAAGGAACTACAATGAAAATCCTTTGGCATGGTGGAACAAGAACGAGCTCAAAGCATCCCTGAAGGTTAAACCCGGAAAAGAACAAGAGTTCGTAAGATTCAAGCCAATCCTTATGAACCAAGCGGATCGTGAGGATATGCAGAAGATACTTAAGGAACATCTGGACCTTAAGCTAATCTCACCAGGAGTTTCTCCATACAGCAGCCCGGGATTCCTTGTAAGGAATCATGGAGAAATCAAGCGAGGAAAGCCAAGACTTGTTATTAATTACAAAGGAATTAATGACATCCTGGAGTTCGATGGATACTACATCCCGAGTAGAGAACACCTAGTCAACAACATCAAAGGTGCTAAGGTATTCTCTAAATTCGATTGTAAGTTTGGATTCTACCAGATTATGATGGAAGAAGGAAGCAAGAAGTTTACAGTTTTCTCCACACCATAAGGACATTATATCTGGAACGTGATGCCCATGGGATTGACAAATGCTCCCCAGATATACCAAAGAAAGATGGATAATCTTTTTAAAGATTATTTCAGCTTCATATTCGTCTACATCGATGATATACTCATTGCATCCAAGAACATGAAAGAACATCTCAAGCATTTGGAAATCTTTTTAGATGTTTGTCACAAGGAAGGATTAGTGTTTTCTGAGAAGAAGACAGTAATTGCTACAAGACAGATCGAATTCCTTGGAATTGAGATCGATGAATCTGGAATCATCCTATAAAACCATATTGTGGAAAAGATTCAGGGATTTCCAGATATCCTCAAAGACAAGAGACAACTTCAAAGTTTTCTCGGAGTTGTTAACTTTGCCGGTATGTTTATAAACAATCTGACAAATTACAGGAAGGTGTTTAGCCCGTTATTAAAGAAGGATGCAACATTCATCTGGGAATATAAACACCAAGAAGGGATTAAGCAACTTAAGGAGGTTTGTCAATAACTTCCAAAACTTGCTATACCCCAAGACGAGGATGAACTGGTTCTCTACACAGACGTCAGTGACCATTGGTGGGCAGCAGTCCTAATGAAGGCTACACCAGATGGAGAAATGCCATGCAGATACTGCAGTGGGTTATTCCAAGACAGTGAAGCAAAATGGCATATCAACGAGAAGGAATTTTTTGCAGTTAAGAAGGCATTCAAGAAATGGCTTTTATTCTTACTTGCCAAGAAGTTCATCCTGAAGATTGATAATTCTAGTGTCAAAGCTTTTCTGAAAAATAAAATTGAATCTAAACCAGAAAAAGCTAGGATACAAAGATGGCAAGCTGAATGTCAATATTATGATTACGATATTGTCATTGTGAAATCTTATGAAAATGTTCTTGCAGATTTCCTAACACGAGATGGAGGGACACGTCTCTGACGAGGTCCTTAAACGAGTCAGGCATCTCAGGGATAACCTGGAGAGCCTACAACGAGGTTTTGATGCTTTATGTATCAAGGCAGAAGTCGCTGGACGACTTCAACAAGCTGATCAGAGATCCGTCTCTAATCAAATACGAGCATGCCAGTACGCACATGAACAATTGTTTACAGTGCTACAAGGACCTATCCTTCAGGCTGCATCTCCAACGGTACAAAAGAAGGAAACAAGGGAGCGGGCCTCTAACCCGATTGTTATAGATTCAAATACCATAACCAAGAGTTCTGCAGATGATGCATTCCTTGAGGATGCACCAACTGGAACAAATATTGAAGCTCCGGTGTCAAAACCCGAGTCTTCAAGTCAACCCAGCACCTTTGGGGTTAAAGAGGGAGAGTTGAATCTTAGGCCACAGACAGACAAAACTAAGGTTCAAACTGACAAGAATTTAGTTTCCCCTATGCAGGTTTACCAGAAGCAATGGGAGAAGCTGCTTACCAGGAGGGGTATCCATTCAGAGAGAACAATCATTGATATCTCTGGAAAGTACCCAAGAGTTTGGATGAAACCCGGAAGTCATCCAAATGAAGTACAAGAATGGTATAACTTTGGAGCTCTTGCTTTAATCTATACCTTCTCACCAGGGTTCCCAGAAATTTCGAAACTTCCGAAATGGATTGGGACAGCGGTACACGAGACTTGGGCCAATAACCCACATTTGGCCAGAGGAGATATTCTGGAATTGTATTTTTTAAGTGCAGCTCCAGAACCAGCCAAGAAAGGTTTCCATGAAGCCTTTCATGTCATCAAGCTGAGGAGACCTGACGGAAACGCATTGAAAACCATCAAGACGGCGGCTCCGGAGGATACTCCAATTCTTGTAGGAGCATTTTCAGAGGATGAAACTTCTACCCGACGAGCATGGGGATTATGGGTTTGTCTAACTGAAATGGACAAAGTCAAGTACTCATTCAAGTTCTTTCATAATTCAGCAAATGGATCTTTCCTGCTGAATTCCATGACAGGAACAACGACGAGCTTTGCAGAGGATCTTTTTGAAACAAAAAGAAGGATCCTTTGGGAAAACAATATTCCGGCAAGCAAAGAGACTTACTGGAAATTCTACAACATGGCGCATATTGGCCGATGGATAGATCATGTCTGCCAAGCATGTCCGAAGCAAAAAGAACCCGAGTTCGGGAAAGGGTTTCGATCCAAACCCAACCGACGAGAAAGAGGAGCAGAAAAGGACAAAGGGCCTGCCCAAAAGAAAACTTATCCGCGGGGACCACGAATGCCGAATTTCTAAGATTCCCTGACAGAGATAAGATGGGCTGAGTCACGCCCCACCAACATCGCATGCGAGAAAGTCATGGGAGGAAAAAACAGATTTCCCGACAATTTCTCATGGGATGAGTCACGAGAAGAAAAAGCTGGCAATCACGCACTCAGTGGTGGATCCACTCAGAAAAGGTGGACAACTAGCTTAAGCAGGTTTGGAATCCGAATTTCAAGTCCGGATTTCCATCTATAAATTGGCGAGCCGAAGGAAGCTAAGGACATCAAGTATTCTCCATAGTTTTCTTCAAAACAATATCATCCTTGTAATATTTTAGTTTTCTGAGTTTAGTTTTTAGTTTATGTATAAACGAGTTACAACCATCTCAATGAGAGGCTGATCTAGTATTCTCCTCCCAAAAGGAGTTTACAGATGATGTAATAAATATTTTTAGTTTTTAATAAAAGAGAGGCTTTTGCTTCAACGTGTCTCCGTTCGATTTGTTTATCTGTTGGAAGGATTACCTTGTAAACCTGGTGTAGGAAACGAACCAAGGTTGTGCTGGACAGTTGCTGAAGGAGCTGGATAACTTGCAGACCAACTTCCCTGAGGGTGAAGTTGAACAGTGAGGAGCTGTTCGTAAAACGGTTTGGGGGCAGTAATTTTCCAGCTGGTGGCATTGCGAACCACCTCACCCGATGCTATTCTGGTCGAAGAAAGGTATGATCTCCAACGGGTTAATTTATTTTAAGGAAGCATGTTGGGCTTGATTAATTAATGGATTAAAAGAGGATTTGGATATAAGAATCAAATGGTGTGGAAGATGGAAAATTTTGGTTGCAAATATTATTTTGAAGTTTGTGAAATTTGGAAGTTTGTGAAAATGTCAAAAGGTATAATAGTGTTTGTGGTAGTTGAATATAATATTTTTTGTTTTGTGGTAGAAAAGTATGTATTGTTATATTGAGTGTTATAAAAGAATAAGTGTTATAGATATTGTGGTAAAGGTGGATATTCACTCGGTTAAATATTGCCATTATTTAACAAATGAGAGAGCAGCACCGAATTTAAATCACAAGGGAATGTCGAACATTTTGCTTGTAATCAACCGTAGGTTAGACCCGACCCGACCCGACCCGATGGAAATATTAAAGAGCAGATGGCTAAATAAGAGTAATATTACTATAATACTACCTCCGTCCCATGATTTTTAGCCTACTTTGACCGGCACAGATATTAAGAAAAAATTGTTGACTTTGATTGGATGTGTTATTTTAATATTTTTGAGTGGCAATTTTGTAATTTAAACCAACTTTTTGAGTGCAAAAGTTGTAAAATGAAAGAAATGGAGGGGTAAGAGAGTAAAATTTTCTTTGCCATTTTGGGGCTGGCAGATTTAATTGGGACAAACGAAAATGACAAGTAGGCTGAAAATAGTGGGACGGAGGGAGTAATTTCCAATAGAGCGCACCCCCTGGCGCTGTTTGTTGTTGGATGCATAAGTCAGTGCTCCACAGCTTTTTTCGACACTTCCATTAATATATTTACCCAACTTCTCTCTCCTCTCCTCCCTCTCCCTCTCTCAAGATATATATTGCTTTCTGTGAATAATCAATAATTTTCACTTTTCATTATCATCCCTCTCTTTCCCTTTCTAAAGGAGCCATGAGCCTGTTCGGTCTCGGCAGGTAATTTTCCATGTTTTTTTTATTCCAATTTGTTTTTGATTTCTTTTCGTGTGATCGTTTTACGTCAGATCTATTGTTTCTGAGGTTGTTACTCTTGGATAATCTGTTATGTGCTTTTTTTCAATTTAAGTTTAGCGAATCTGTTATTGTATGTTGGGTTCTGATTATGAATTTCTGATGAGAGATGTTTGCGTAATGTAGAAAATCTGTTTTAATGTTGTGGTTGAAGCCAACGTAGCCAATTAGCTGTTATTGCATGTTGATGAGGATCAAAATTGAAGCCTTGAAAGGTTAAAGCTGGGTGATTGTGGGGTTTCGAAATGAAATTTGTTATGAGTTGCTGGAGTTGGAAACTTAGCCTAGTTGTCTGTTGTATCTTCTTTTCTTTTTTTGGATTTATATCAATTCTTTTCCCATTAGATGTTGTTTTCAAAATTTCTCATCTTAATGATGAGATATGCCTGACTCAGCTTGATTACCTGTGCCTTTGGTCCTTGAATGCACCCGAAACTGTTTGATATTGCAGATCAATCGACTGAAACTCTAGCTTCGATGACTGGCAAATATTTGTCTTATAGATGAGGCAGGAAGTTAATTCCTCAACAGTGTTTTGCCCTTTTGACAAATCGAGTCCACTTAGTTGAGATTCATATTTTATATATTGTTTTTCACTATCCACATTGAATTGACATATATGATTTAGTTAATTCAGCTTTTGCCAATTCAACTGCATTTCTTTTTTGATTCTTATAGGGTTGTTGGCTCAGGGTAACAGGTGTCATGCAGCTTTGACATTTATTTTGTGATACTGATTATATAATCCAAACAAATCTTGATTTATTGCTTCTGAACAGGAATCAAAGAACATTTCGCCCCAAGAAGAGTGCACCATCAGGCAGTAAGGTGATTTCTTTGGAAAGCTAAATGCACATGCCTCCCTGCATCTTATCTTTTGATTTCTTTCTCGGTTTCACAAGTACTGTGCTGAAGATATCTCAAGCTTGTAGAATCACACTTGCATCTAAACTTAATTTGTAATTTGAGGACTTTTTTTGTCATAAAAAGACTTTGTTAACCATCTTTAACCGTCAGTTTAGAATTAGGGAACAACTTTTGATGGATTGATTATTAGAACAGTTTGGTTACTTAGTTCATATGTCATCATACTGTTTCAAAAGGTTTGGATAGGAGATATGTTATTCCTTTTCTTCTTACATAAGTTATCTGAATGCACACACCATTTGAGAATCCTGTATAGGTATGCATTACGCTTGACTCTTATTAGCATCCATGTTGTGTATCACTAATTTTCCTATGATTATGTGATGCAGGGGGCACAGCTGAGACAACATATCGATGCCACTTTAGGTAGTGGGAACTTGAGAGAAGCTGTAAGGTTGCCACCTGGGGAAGACATAAATGAATGGCTTGCTGTCAACAGTATAATCTCTCTCTCTCTCTCTCTCTCTGTATGTATATATATATAAATATGTGTAGCAGTAAGTGTTGGTGCGTCTTCATGCATGCATGTTTGTGTGGATTTAAGTGGTTTGAGCCCTTGTGAAGTCCGTTTGAACTCACATGGTAGCATGCTTATTAAGTGCTTTTTTTTTTCCCTGTTTTGAGCATTCTATTTTTGGGGCTCAGTAAACCCTGACAGGATAAACAGATGATTTATTGAAGTTTGGGAAGAGAATTAGTGTAATGAGGTTGCAACCACACCTCAACATGTTAGAAATGAGACTGTTGTTCTATTTTGCTCCACCGACTTCTCTTGGTTCATGTTATGATTTTCACATAACTTAGAAGGGTATTTCTTTAAGCAATTTATATCCTATCATGCATTGGTTAGCTGCTTTGGATCTTTTTTCATAGAATATATTCTAACTGAAAAAAGAAAGTGCATTTAACAGTATAATAATAACATTTGGCATCATCTACTGCTTTTTCCGTCCTTTCTTTCCTATCTCTTACTCTAAGTTTCATTTTAAATTGAGAAGTTGCTTGATTTTCCATTTTCAGCTGTAGATTTCTTCAACCAGGTGAATCTGCTATATGGCACGCTCACTGAGTTTTGTACACCTGAGAATTGCCCTACCATGTCTGCTGGCCCTAAGTAAGGAGCTGATTGTCCTCTTTGATTTCTCCTTTGCAATTAGAAAGAAGAAGCTGCCTTTTTTTAGCTAAATGATTATCACTGTGTCAGTTCTTGTTCAGTCACATGGATATGTAATCTGACAGATCTTTAATGACATCTTCCGACAAATTTTTGTGCCCTAAATTTCTCTATTCCAAATTAAATCTATTAACTCGCATAAATTCAGGATAACAATATCTGTTCATGTCAATCACTATGCCCTTATATATTTTCTAAACTGTTGGAGGCTTTAAGGAATCAAAATTCTGGAGTTGAGAAGAAGATTTGCTCTAAAATGGCTAAGTTTATTCTTCAAAGGGTAAAAAAAACATTTACCCATCTTAAGTCTACGTGCTTTGACACTTTAGTGTATCATGTGTAAATGATTGCACTTTGCGTATTTACCTTTACGATTTGTTGCATTTTGCCAACTAGAGGAAATCATAGACATGCATGTACCGAACAATCAACGACTATGATCTTCTTGAGTTGGAAAAATACAACAAATTGTAAAGTTCATATGCAAAGTATAAACATTTAAACACGATACAATAAAGCGCAAAAAACCCCATAGTTCGGTTGACAAAATGATTTTATGCAATTGTATATTTCCAAACCTACTATCATCCATGTCAAGGATACCATTTATGTCCCTCTTATAGGTCAAAATTATGGTTGTGCTTCCAACTTTTGGGATATTAATCTATGTAATGAAAAAGAAATATGAAAATAAGAATATTTCTGATGTGGAAATTTCTTTCGTAGGTACGAGTACAGATGGGCAGATGGAGTACAAATTAAGAAACCCATTGAAGTCTCAGCTCCTAAATATGTCGAGTATTTGATGGACTGGATTGAGAGCCAGTTAGATGATGAATCCATATTTCCTCAAAAGCTAGGTAATTTTATCTTCCCGGATAAACATCATTTGTTGGTGATATGCATTCCTTTCGGTAAAACAGTATTACTTTCATATTCTGGTACTTTTGATTTTGTTATATTCATTCATTTTTTCTCATCTTTTACATTGTATCATATTCTCACAAAACTATCTTTTGTAGGTGCACCCTTTCCTCCAAATTTCAGGGATGTCGTGAAAACCATATTCAAACGTCTGTTCCGTGTATATGCACATATATATCACTCTCATTTTCAGAAGATTGTGAGTCTTAAGGAGGAGGCCCATCTAAATACCTGCTTCAAGCATTTTATACTGTTTACCTGTGTAAGCTTTTCATCTATATTCTTGGTTTTCCCCTCTCCTTTGAAGTTCTAGAATGTTGAACTATGTCTTTATGAGTGCAAACTTTTTAGCTTTTTTTTTTTCCGTTCAAGTGTATTTCTCGGTCTTAATAATTCTATGGAACCTCGCTTATTTATGTCTTCAGCAGAACACTTCAGCTTGTCATCACTGAACAACTAAGAATAGCACTTAATATCACCTTTTTTATAATAGGATTAAGGGTATGTCTACATAGACTAGATTAAATATCAGAGAGTAGAAAAATGAATAGGCGATGATGATGGTTGTGAAATATTAAATTTCCCTTGCTGTTTGTTAGATGTTTCTTGTAGTTGAGAATCCAATGGGGGATCAGAATATTCTCATTTATCAAGTCAATTTGATGAATTTTTTTGTAGTGAATCTCTGAGCATTATCTTATAGTGTTTAAACTGTTGTTGCATCGAAAAAAATGAAGTGATATGGATTGTTTTATTTTTCTGCAACTAAGTGTCTGTCGATTGTGCAGGAATTTACGCTGATTGACAAGAAGGAACTTGCACCACTGCAAGAGCTCATAGAATCCATTGTTCCATACTAAAATCTCGTGCTTGCATATTTGAACCGACAAATTTGAAGATATAGAATGTGTGTTAGCTTATCATATTTGTACTAGTGACCCTTTGCAGCTTGGGTATGATATCTCTTAGCTAGAATTTTGATGCTGCTTTTCTTATCTGACAAATGAACACGTTTTTCGTTCTTAATTAAGCACCTCAACAAGTTTGTATGTATATTATCCTTTCATGGACTGGCTGATGAACTTTGCTGTACAGACATGGCTGCAAATGTGGCCAAATGCTGATAAAAATGATTGGTTTGCATAAGCATCCGATCAATCATTTATGGTCTGTGAAAAGTTGATTGAGAGAAGTTGGTGCAATCGATTTGTTTTCGCCCCATTTTTGATGAAATTTCTTTGAAGGAAAGAAGATTTTTAGTGCTATTTCTGTTCAATTTATTACGAAATCCTTGAAATCATCAGGGTAGAACATCCATGAATTGATCACAGAAACAGAATCATCTGTTTACTGTTAGAAATGCTTCTTTGATCTGTCTAAAGCATCTTAATTATTCAACTGGTAAATAAAAACATATCATACATATGTTTTGTAATAGAGAGTGCAACATCTATAGTTTCAATTTGTGTGTGTGTGAGAATCATAATTTAACAGAATCTTGATAAGTGTCTTTACTCTGCTTAGAGCCATACAAGAAATTCAATAACCTATACTTTCAACTCAAGTTTGGAAACATAAAAGGAATATCTGCCCATGCCCACAACGAGGGAAAAAGTGTTGCAATCTTTCCATTCTTCATATGTTTGAATACTAATAAACACTTCTCTTGCAAAACTACATTTCTAAACTAGCCTTCTCTTCGACACGACGCTACGTATAAGCCTCGAAAGACCATGAACATGTATAGAACAAGAATAATCACTTTAGACAAGGATGGTGCCAAAATGTAGTATCACTGTTTATCGTACGAGATTCTCTGTTCCAAAGTCAGTTTCATCTATAGCCATGAAAATGGTAGTCTGATATCAACTATCCTCGTGAGCATTTGAACTGATCGAAGAAGAACGACCATACTTTGGCTCAACGTAGATGTATGCTCCGGAAACAGCAACAAGAACACCAAAAACTAGTGCAAATAACTGAAAATTAGCCAACAGCTCACCACGGATCTCATGTTCCGTGGAAAGACATGAAATCTCGTTGCCCTTTAGTTGACAGCCATCTGGCATCATTGAACCGTATAGAGTGAAAGCCGTTTGGTAGAACCAAAGGCCTTGTAAAGTTATAGCAACACCACTGCTTAAATCAGCTGGGAAACATGTTGGCATTAGAGCTCCAGCTATAGTAGACAGTATACATAGGCCTATTAAAAGGACAAGGATTAAGTGGTAATATCCCTCGAGTCCTTTGTGTGTTGTTGAATGGAAATAGAATAGAAGATACTCTGCAGTGAATGCTGCGGAGGCAACGAAGCATAGAGTTCCTTCTGGCAACGGAAGATAGCTGACAACGAAGCAAAAACAAGAATCAGTCGAAGCATAAATCTTCGTATATCAAGATGCAATGACAAGATAACTCTAACTAGCTAAGCTATGTAATGAATTCTAACATAATTTGCAAGAGAGGAACCTTGTTTTCTCAGAGAGAAGTGCAACGAGGCCGAAGATGAAGAACATGAGAAGCATTCCAGAGTGCTCAAAGTCATTCATATGAGAAGGGTTCAAGACTCCATGAACTATGATCTTGAGATGTGTAGAATACAGAAACTCTATGCATAGATCAATGAAAGCTCCTATCGCGATTATGTAGAGCTCCAAGTACTTAAGCCTACCACTAAAACCTGGAACAGGGTTCCAAACCCTGACCTGGAAAGACTTAGGATTTGATGCATATCTAAATATAGAGCACCATGTGTGCCACAAACCAACAACTAGGAACAATGTCCCTGGAAGAACATGCCCTTTAAATGAACCCATCTTTTCTGATTTCTGCTATATTTGATTGATATTTTAGCAAAACCAAGATTTGCCTTCTCTCAGATCACTGATCTAACTCCATTTACCAAATTGAGCAAAACAAATCTAAGCAAGAAAAACCCTTAAAGAGAGTGCCACCAGAATCTTCTACCTAAGTTGGGAAACTCTGCAAAAATCCCAAAATTACAACTTCAAAAATGAAAATTGAACTACAGATATATTTTTGCTTTGAATCAGGCCTTTGCACCACCTGTGAAAAGATAACTGAATCAAATTCTTTGTTACCAGAGCAGAGATTCAAGCACAGCTATTTCTTGATCAATGGTCAACCACTTTCATGGAAAAATTGGATCACAAAAGGCCAAATTTGAGCAGATTTTGTGAAAGAGATGTTCAAGACAAGGTCAACAATGCTGGCTAAGAAAATTCCAGCAAAGAATTCACAAGAAAAGCAGTCAAAAATTGAAAGCCCAGAAAACACAGATCTGTTATTGTAAAAGAAAGGCAAGAAATGAGTGGAAAAGGAGAAGCTTTAGTTGAATTCCTTCACAGAATCAATCATGGAGATTTTCAGTTAGATATGGAGAAGAAAGAAGAAGAAGAACCATACCAGGATTTGGTATTTAAGCTTGAGCTTTTTCTTGGGAGCAAAATGGAATGTGCAAAATATGGAAAAGGGAGTTGAAATCAATGGTTTAGTGTTGATGGGATCCCAAAAAAGTTTGGTGGGGTCAAACTCAGACGGCAATTATAAATACATCATTGAATGCTCAAATCTAGCTGGACTCTCTCTCTCTCTCTCATCAAGAACACACTCATGGTGTGTGAAAGGTTCGATTCCTTTTCGATTTCACAACCTTTTCAGATTGCTGCATGGAAATGATTCATGTGGACATGCAACTTTATTAAATTGGTTTAATTAACCTTCCATTTTATTACATAATAGTGAGAAACACTTTGTTTGAAGCGGTTTCATGTCTAATTTTAATGAGATGGATCATTTCTACTCACTAATCAAGTTTATTCCACAAATTTATATATAGATTGTTGGTTACGAATAATGAGTTCGTCTCATATAAAATAATCCATGAAAGAGTCTTATCATATAAGACTTCCTCATTTATTTGTCTTTAGTAGTTTATCCTTATGTATCTCTATCTCATAATTAGATTATTACATTTATGCATTACCATCAAATTATATATAATTTAATAATTAAGTTAAATTGTTATCAAAATTATACTATTTTGATAGTAGTAATATATATATAGAGTACGAGATTATGAGACATTTTTTTTGTTTGTGTGTCGTGTTTATAGGTCGTATGGAGAACGTGGTTGTGGGGTACATATACATATGATTTTCTACAAAATTGTCATGAATTTATTAGGTAACTTGTAATATTAATTCTGAGGATTTTTTATTTTTTTTCTTATAATGCTTGAGAGGCCTATTAAACTATGTTTTCAAAAACTATTATTGGTCTTCTAGTCTCATAAAATCGTATTACACCCAATATGATTGGATTAATTTATTTTTGATTTGCTCCCAATCCCAATTGAGACAAAATTAATTAAGTAGCAAATCAACATTAATTAATCTGGCCAAATCAAGTAATTATCGTTACAAATATACTTTTTCTCAGACAAGTTGAATTAAAATTAGTATTTGTTGATAAAAATTATTAATGGAAGATACTTGAAAACAAAAGCAGTTTTTACAAGAAAAGATGAAAGTATTTTTGCAAATTTAGAGATCAAAAAACAAAAAATTCTCTTTAGAGTAAAGTTTTATGCAAGCGGGGTTAATCTACAACGAATATTTCATAATTCACATATAAATTTGTAAAACTATTGATTATTTTAGTGGGAAAAAAAGAATCATGTCTCATAGAAATCATCAGTGACCATATCATGCAAGTTTTTATAATTCACAAAAACTTTTATGAGTCAGACACACGAATCTAGAATTCATGCAATAGGGTCAAAACTAGCCCTACGTGCCCCCAAACGTGGTCCCACACGCTTGAGTGGTTGAGCTCAAACCCATCCAAATTCACCCTGGGTGCTGTACTTTTATGTTATGTTAGATCTACTTTGATACTATATTATACCTACCTTTATCTCCAAATCCCATACCTTTACTTTTTTTAATTATACCTTCATACATTTTAGTTATGTTAGTTGTACATTTCAGTTATGTTAATTGTAACTTTAGATATTATATAAAGTTGATTATGTTAATATAAATATATGACTAATATAATGTAAAAGTATGATTAATATCACATTAAGGAATACATGTAAAAATGTGCCAAAATTATGGTTATTTTAGAGTTAAACTAGTACATAAAGGTAGGATTAATATAGCATGAAAGTAGGATCAAAATAACATAAAAGTAGAACTAACATAACATAAATGTTAGTGATTTTTTTTTAAAGTTAGAATATGCAACTTAAGATATGAAATTTGAAATAGAGGTATGACTAATAAAACATAAATGTAGGTCAAACATAACATATATGTATGTCTAAAAATAAAAAATTAAACATGAAAAAAAATAAGAGAAAAACAAGTGGATTGGCGTGGATCCAACCCGGATGCATGAATTGATTCACACGATACCTTTTCTTTATAATTTCAACCGCTCGATCTCCATTTCCGTAGTCAAAAAACTCAAGACCCAATTTAGAATTTTTTTTAAAGACCCCCATTTAGAATTTATATATTTAGAGTATGTCTCTTATGAATCAGGTGCATGCACCCGGGTCGGATTCGGGTCAGGGTGCGTTTTTTTTTTTCGTGCATAATTTTTGAAAATTTGCACCTACCAATAGGTTATGTTAGACATACCTTAACGTTATGTTAAACATACCTTTACATTATATTAAACCTATCTATCTGCTCACATTTCATATCTTTTCTTTTTTGCGCTTGATTTTTGAATTTGACATCCACCACTACGTTATGTTAGACATATCTTTACGTTATGTTAGACCTACCTTTATGTTATGTTAAGTCTACCTTTCTGCCAAATTTCATACTTTAATTTTTTTTAAAAAAAACCCTAGATTGCCCGCATATACCATTACGTTGTATTAGACATACTTTTATTTATAGTTAGACCTACTTTTGTGTTATGTTAGATCTACATAACATAACACGTAGGTCTAACTATACATAAATGTAAGTCTATTTGAGCGAACTTGAGTGAGCTTCAGCGCGAGTTCTAGACTCGTGGTGGCGCGTACACGCACGTCTCGGTAGCACCATATGCATAAAAGTTACTGGTTTTTCCATTATTCCACATGGATAAATCCAAAACAGAGCAATTTCCTTTTTAAATTATAAAATTCGGTTTCCATGAAAGAATCGGATCACGACACACTCTCTCTTTCTCTCTCTCTCTCACACACACACTCATTCACGTAAACAGTTATTACAAACATGTATAATATCGGTGAAGTGCAGAGAATTGAGAAGATTTGGTACCAACATGGCAAATGAAAAATGTATGTGTGTGTATATCTCTCTCTAAACAGTTACAATTTTCTGTTTGCACATATAAATTCAGTTTTCTTATACGTTCACAAAATGTTCATTTGAACATACATGTACGTGTGCTTGTGCAGTTGCTCGCCGGATTCTCTGCCTATTTTTGTTTTTGTTGTTATAATCTCTGAATTTTGGTGTTCTAGGAATCTGGAGAATTAATCATACAGTAGGTGTTCGATCCATCGTTTTCCATTTCGTGAAGATCGCCACAAATTCAGGTTGATGTTCTAATTTCTCTTTCATGTTGAGTTTTAGAGATTGTTTTCGTGACTTAGCGGTTTGATTTTTTCATTACTTTCACGAATGTTTGTTCTATGGAAAATCGCAGCCTTTTATTTTTGAAATCATCGTTTTCTTCTGTAGTGAGTGATCCAGTTCAGGCGGCGTATATTTTGTTGAATCGTCGGAAGTAAAGAGCTCTTCCATGATTCTGGACTTTGTGGTACTTTATTATTTTTCGAATTCTGGTGATGATTTGATGATCACAAACTAAAATTGTTCTGGGAGCAAGATGAGAAAGTCCAGTGATTGAGTGAATTTTGAGGAAAAGAAAGAGTGGTCTAAATTTGGTGGAGATGTCGAGTTCAAATGTCGTCTATGAAGGATGGATGGTAAGGTATGGACGCAGGAAGATTGGAAGATCATATATTCACATGCGATATTTTGTGCTTGAGACTCGTTTGTTGGCCTATTACAAGAAGAAGCCTCAAGATGGTGTGGTAATTTCCTGTTCTCCCTGTGTGTGTGAGCATTGGCCGTCTGTAGATGTTGTCCTATGAAAATGGGTTGGTGTTCTTGCTAATAAAAGCTGTTTGAATGGAAAACAAAGTTGTAGGTTTTAATCAATTGGCTTATGAGTTAACTTTGATTTTGTGGATGTAAGAGTTTGGCATGTTGGTGCTTATTTATTGATTTCCCAAAAGAAGCATGATCTTTCAATATAATAAGTTTGTGGTTTTCTGTTTCTAACTGTGGTAAGGTACCGGTGAAGACTCTTCGTATAGATGGCAACTATAGAGTGGAGGACCAAGGGCTGAAGACTCATCATGGACACGTGAGAAATTATTCTACATTTATTATTTTCCTATACAGTTACCGGATTGTATCTAATCTAGAAAATTAATTGAAGTTCGTTGTTAATGCTTAACTCTCAAATAGAACGATGAAATTTAGAGATGACATTAATCTGTGGACAATCATGTTCAGAAACTTTTTGCTTCTTTTATTGGATTATTTAAGCTTAGAGCGTTTCCATACTTTGTAGGAAAAGTGTGTTTATTGATATAACATTACAAGTTCTTAATGTAAGTTGTTCATTAGTTTCTAACTGATCCTTGCTGTACAGTATCCAAGTTATTTTGTTTTTAGTGTTAAATTGTAACATATTTTTCATCTGTTGGCTTGATACTTGACAGTAGGTAAATGGCATTCTAATTTCCATTTCTTGAAACTACCAGCTCACTGTAGAATTTGGTAGCCTTTTCACTTTATAAGCATGCACACAGAGGTTTATGCTGTTGTATTTAATGCTTCTTCTTCAAGTTTTTTATTGTTTCATTTTCTAAACTACAGTTGTAATATTTATAATTTTATAAGCTCTGTTTTTGAACAGATGGTTTATGTTCTTTCTGTTTACAACAAGAAAGAGAGTTATCATCGAATCACGGTATGTAAAATACAAATTTGATATTTCAACAATTTTTAGTTTTGTTAGAATAACTATTCTTCCACCAACAAAATTTTCAAGTTGTAGACATTTTAGACTTAATATAAGCATATTCCCAAATCTCTTCCCATTCAGTTCTCTCATTGAGATGCCCTGAAAATTTTGTGCTCTCTGTGGGCTTTTTTTAAGTGCATTCACATGTTCTTTTTCCTTGCTCAGATGGCAGCTTATAACATTCAGGAGGCACTCATCTGGAAAGAAAAAATTGAATCTGTTATTGATAAGGTTTCTGTATCCATTACTTTATCATATTTGAAAGTTAATATCCATTTTTCGCACACCATAAAAATTTGCATTTTACTTTATTTTGTATTTGAAATAGCCAAGTAAATTCTGAATGTTGGTGCATGCAGCAGCAAGGGTTACAAGCTTCTAATGGTAATAAATACCATTCTTTTGAGTATAAATCTGGCATAGACAATGAGAGAAATGCTTCATCATCAGACCATGAAAGCCAGTAAGTATTTTTCACATGATTTACCCAAGCATATGTGTGGCTTTTGTAAGATTGTTCAGGCAGCATATTAGCTTATGTTAGGCTAATTTGCTTCCAAATACTTTATAAAAATGTGTTTTCCTGTAGATAAGTGTTGGTTTTGGTGGGGATTGCTTTTGTGTGTGATATATACAGACTTTGAAACCTGATCAGGAGACCACTGATCCTAAAGGGAATTCGTGTAATTTTGTTGGTGTGAAGAAAAGTTGACATCCCTCTCTAGAAGAGAGACACATTTTCTTTCTTTTCCTTTTCGAGAAATAAAATAAATATGAGAAGTGCCTAATACTTAGAATCATAATATTTTTCAGTTGATGTGTGTTTCTTGATTTGGATTAAATATGGAAATGTTTCTTAGTGGTGGAGCTACAATTAATTATACTTTGAGGATTTCAAGGATAGAGCTGAGACTGCCTCAGAATAGGACCTAAGCCTGGAATCCCAGCTAAAAGAGGTCTATTCAAATATTTTTGTAGTGATTTTAGGAGAGCCAATCCGGTATGTCTTCGCACACTAGATGTCATTTTCAGATCGATAATATGCAATTAACTGTTTCTTCAATGCTGCCTATGTTCTCTTGCAACTAACATTTTACATGTCATTTATTTCATCTAGGCACATTTTAATTTCTCACTAAAATACTGTACTGTCCAATAATTTGAATTCTAGTTGCAATTAATCTTGTTCTACTGCTCAACTTTACTGGTCAATTTCTCTGTGCAGGTTCAGCGCGGCAGAAGAAGAAGAAGATAATGATTCCCGTCGAAAATCACGACAGAGAACAATAGGAAAAGGTTGTTCTCATTACTGCCTTATCTTGTATTCTTTTAGATTTTTCTGCAACTTCACTGAAATACAATTACCTTCTTTCATGTGGCAGGTGCTCCTGAATCTGTTTTCGACTGGACGAAGGAATTTGATTCAGACCTGACTAATCAGAATTCTTACAACCAGGCATTTTCTAGAAAACATTGGCGCCTTCTTCAATGCCAGTATGGTGGGTTGATATGTCCATACATTATTTCCTGGTCTAAGAGAAGACATATTCTGAGCCTTCAGTAGTCGCCTGTGGGATATATGAATATTTATTTAACAAACATTTTCTTTGTGTCACTTTTCAGGTCTTCGAATTTTTGAGGAGCTTCTTGAAGTGGATTTTCTAGTAAGGACAATTTTATGACTTTTGATGTTTAAACTTAAATGAGTTGGCTAAACAGTGGATGGATGCTTTAGGGCTTATTACTAGTACTTATATTGATGTAGCCAAAGAGTTGTAGCAGAGCAATGAAAGCTGTTGGGGTAGTGGAGGCTACATGTGAAGAAACATTTGAGCTGATTATGAGCATGGATGCAACACGCTTTGAGTATGTTGATTTTCTGCTCTCTTAACATTAAGTTTGATTATATGTTCTTCATTATAGTGCTTTTTTCTTAGATGTGTGTTGAAAAATGTGTAACAGGTTCCATGATTTATACATGTGTTCTTTTCATTTCAATTGTGGAACTGTAACTTCTTTATACCTCTTAATGTCTTGAATCAACTACACTTCTGACCATGACAGTATTAGAGTGAGTTTTGATTAGTTTCTGTCAATTACATGGTTGGAAAAATCATATGCATAAGGGACAGATTTAACTTTGAGAGCTTAATAGAAGGACAGAAGTTAGGAACTTTATGAGCTTCATCATTTTGTGAATTCTACTGTCACTGTGAATAAGTTACTTCTCTTTAAGATTGTCAGTATTATGGAAGCTCCTGAACCTTTGAACTGACAAAGAAGTAAGAACTTTTACCTATAAAACATTGTACGTTTTTTGGCAATGAACATAACTACATTCATCTGCTCTTTTTGTTTGCTTAATTGAAGTTATTTTTGCTGCTATTTAGTCACTCTGTTGTACATGTTTCTTTCATCACATACTGCATAGGACTGAATCATTATGTTCCTTTCTATTCTATATTCTTTGGACGAAATCAAACACATGAAAGACATGTATCATATATTCAGATTTTCATCATTTATGCAGGTGGGATTGCAGTTTTCAATATGGTAGCTTGGTTGAAGAAGTGGATGGACACACTGCTATTTTATACCACAGGCTTCAATTAGATTGGTTTCCAATGTAAGAAGTGATCACGTCATTACAGTGTTTTCTATATTTCAAAGTTCTTGATATTTATATTCTCTGAAAGCTCTTCCTTTATCAATTCTGAGTTTGGAATTTCAACTATTATTTCACTGAGCGGCTATTCATAGACTAAGCTTGTTTGAATGATATGGTAGATTATTATGGTTTCTTTCTACTGTTAATGTTGTTTGTTTTTTTGCACCACAACATGGTTTCTTCTCCTACCATGTTACATTAGCAGTAATTTGGCCAAAAAGATACGGATCTTTAGCACCCGTCCAAAAAGAATTCCAATGAAATAGAGCATTTTCATTTATCACACCACTTTTATTACCTTGTTTTGAAAATTGGATAGGTTCTTTCTTTCCTTTTCTTGTTTTAACAGAAAAATCTACTTTACTGAAGGTTAAATAAATTAAGAGTAACCCCTAATGTTTTAACTGCGATTGATATGGATGTAAAAATATGTCCCAGTCACCAACAATAGTATGTAGGCCATGCTTAACTTTTCTTGTATATTTTATCTTCCCACTGGTGTGACTTATATTATGTATATTATTACAGGCTTGTATGGCCTCGTGACCTCTGCTATATACGCTATTGGCGTCGAAACGATGATGGAAGTTATGGTAATTTGATGTCTTCTCTTGTTTATTTGCTTTGCATTTTTATTGATGTATGATAGTCCTTGTTGTAATCTGTGCAGTTGTGTTATTTCGATCTAGGGAGCATCAAAATTGTGATCGACAACCAGGATATGTGCGGGCTCATATTGAAAGTAAATTCATCTGTGCTCCTGTATATTTTTGTAGCATCCCTGATATAGCACTAAATGGCTTAATTTTTGCTAATTTTAGGTGGAGGCTTTAACATATCTCCTCTGAAACCTCGAAGTGGAAGGCCTAGAACAAAGGTCCAGCATCTTATGCAGATTGATCTTAAAGGCTGGGGAGTGGGTTATATTTCATCATTTCAGCAACACTGTCTTCTTCAGATTTTAAATAGTGTTGCTGGTGAGATCATAATTAAATTCCATGTTTACTTTTAGCAGTTAATTGGGCTTTGTGGTCTGAGATTTTTGATTATTCTTTTCAGGAAATATTCCTATGTGATTATTGCCTTGGTTTTTGCATTTCCTATAGATTCTGCCATGATTCATCTTATTCTTATCCAATTTTATAACAACATTTGGGATCAGCTGTTAAAAATTAAGTGGTTTGATTCTGGGGCTCTTAAAATTATCGATTATTGGTTTTGCCATTTTTTGCAGCTATTGCCATTAAGCTACAAAAGTTGTTTTGGGAAAAATCTTATCCATACATCTGTTATTAATCAATGATATATTCAGCGAAAGGTTTGTTAAAATTCCAATGGCATCTGAAGTCCTACCTCGGGCATGGTTTGCACTTTATGTTTCTTACCTGTATGTTATATCTTTTGGCCAATCTCTGCATTTGGAATTTCTGTTATACTTCTCAGCTTTCATGGACCAATTATAGCTATTTTTTTCTTTCTGGTTGTGGAGATAATAAGTAGAGCATAAAACATAGAGAGGCATGGATATTAAACTTAGTTACCATTGATATTTCCTTCTAATCTACATCTATCTTACCAGTGAAACTTCAGCTTGGTTTTCGTTGTTTTGCAAGTGGGATGAATGCTTTCTTTTTATACTGTCACAGGATTACGAGAATATTTTTCTCAAACTGATGACAGGACAGCAGCTCCTAGGATTCCGGTTATGGTTAATATGACACCATCATCCAGTTCTTCAAAGAAGAGTCAAAAACATGATCCATCTTCTGTTCATCACCACAGTTCTTCTCTTGATCAAATGCTGGCAGCAAATAAAAATGCTTCAATGATGGATGAATACTCTGATGAGGATGATGATTTTCAATATGCTGATGAAGAGGTTGGTTTCTACTTTCTACTTCTACTTATGTACTATCTTAAGGTTAACAACAATGACTGGCTTCTATCACGTGGATATTTGCAGGTTTCTCCATGTAAACCTGAGGATGAAGACAAAAAAATTGGTGGGTAATAACTTTAATTCTTCATGAAATTATATAGGATGATTGATTGTTTATTCTCTGATTATTTGAAATGTACGTGCAATTCTTTGTACATATAAAAGCCTCTGAAGAGGAACCTCTAGATCAGGTAGATGTGTCCTTTTTCTGGGGTAACCTCCGTCGTGATGATCAGCCCGGTGCACGCAATTGCTGGACATTGTCCGATGGGAACAACTTCAAGTTACGCAGTAAGAATTTCTGCATTGACAAATCAAAGGTATAGTTTCATTTCTCATTTAGAGCATGTACCGATTGCATGTTAGAAACCTTAATTTGCTCTACTCAATCTTACATCCTGCACATATTCTTAAGATTCCTGGTGGCAAACATCTTCTGGATCTTGTTGCTGTAGACTGGTTTAAAAATACAAAACGAATGGATCATGTCTCCAGACGCAGTGGTTGTGCAGCACAGGTAAGTCTCCCTACTTATCTGGTTTCCTTTTATTATACATGATTTTCAGAACTAATTACTTATTTTTACTTAGGTTTTTAATTGTTCCTTTTTAATGTTTTATACAAATGATCCTTGTGTTCTCTTCTCTTTCTAGGTTGCAGCAGATAGAGGAAATTTCTCTATTGTTATAAATCTGCAAGTGAGTTGATCATGTGGCTGATCTCGTTTCTTGTTAATTTATATGGTCGTCTGAAGGTTGACAAAATATGCATTGTCCTAGGTACCTGGATCCACATGCTACAGCATGATCTTTTATTTTGTAGCCAAGGAAATAGTACCAGGATCTCTCTTGCAACGGTTCGTTGATGGGGATGATGAATTCCGCAATAGCAGACTGAAGCTTATTCCATCAGTACCAAAGGTATCCTTCTCTATGTTTCCATCTGTTTGAAGGAGTATCAATAAGTTGTTATGTCTTACTGAATCAATGCCATTTTATTTCCCAGAGCTAGTGCTTTTTTTGTTAATGAACCTTACTTTTGACTACATAAAGGGGCTTTCGTAGAAGTTAAGCTTTCACAAACATTGAAATTCTGAGATGTATTGGTTATAGAAGTTTCTACAACTCAAATCTCTAATACTTAGGAACTTATTTCAATAAGCCAAACATCAATCTAGATTAAGAAGTTGATGAGTTGGTGTCATTTCGACTATTAATGACAAACGGATTTTATAGGGCTCCTGGATTGTACGTCAGAGTGTCGGAAGCACTCCTTGTTTACTGGGAAAATCGGTCGATTGCAACTATATCCGTGGCCCCAGTTACTTGGAAGTGAGACAATGATATCAGTATTTCTTACGACATTTCCAATTTGCTTAAAAAAGTTGCACTAAATTTCGACTGGTTGTGTAGATTGATGTTGATATCGGTTCATCCACGGTGGCAAACGGGGTGCTGGGGCTTGTAATTGGTGTCGTTACATCACTAGTTATCGACATGGCGTTTATTGTACAGGTACATATTTGTTGAGAAAATGTAGTGAATGAACATAATGAATAATGTTGAATGGTTGGTTGTGAACTGGACAGGCGAACACGACGGAAGAGTTGCCGGAGCGGCTGATCGGGGCCATCAGACTGTGTCATTTAGAATTGTCATCAGCAATACAACCCAATATGGAACCTGAGTTTCAATCTGATGATTAGAACACTTTATACATGCACATATATATCTATCTTTTCTTCTCCCTCTAATTTCTATTTCCCTTATACTTTCTTGCATTCTCTATTTTACTCTTTTATTAATTATTCTAAATGAAGATGTAAGCATACTTTATATACAAATATCCTTGTACCATGTCGGTATGAAAATAAAGGTATCCAAGCCACGTGAGACTTTGTTATTATTTTTTTATTGATATATAAGTTTTCTGAAGTAATTTATTTAGCTTTTTTTAAGTATAAACTATCTAAACACCGAATAAAACCAGTGGAAATGGTTCCTTTGAAGATTAAGATATGATTAGTAGAATGTAAACAAAATAAAGGAGAAGATATATGATTATTTTCTTCTCTCTTTTCTTGATTATTTCATTGGAACTTTTAAGGGACATTAAGAAATCTTTTTTCTAATTGGAATTAGGGGTAAACTTGGAAGAAAAAACGGAATCATAACTAAAATGACAATGAATCAGAAACAAGATTTCACTTCTGGGTGTACTTATTAATTTCACTCATAACTATTTAAGATAAGAGTATTTACCATTGGAAGTTTGGAACTATATATATTGAGATAAAAACTAAAATTTGATCTTAAAAACATTCGTAATTTAATAGGCCTCTTATGTTTTTATCATTCAAGAACTCATATACGTCTCTCGCAGGCAAATCAATGAAACCGAGAATCAAGAAAATATTAAATTACAGGATTAAATTAGAAATTAAATAAAGAAACAATCAAAATTATAAGAAGCTAGTAGGCTAGAACGGCGACGCATGATCTCCTTTCGTTGAAAGAGTCAAAATTAGGGTTTGTAGTCAAAGCAGAATCAAACCAATATGTATCATTTAGTATTAACTGTTAAATCGGTTAAATTGTTGCATATCCCCCTTTTGATTCCTTTCTCTACTCCCTTTTTGCACTCAAATTCTTCTTCAATTCGTTATTTGCTGCGTTTTGTGGCTTCTTTTCTGGTAAGATCAGAGGAAACAGTTTCTGTGAAGATATCTGTCGTAATTATTTATTTTGCAGTGTTCACATGTTTCTCTGATTTTTCCTCAATTTGTTTCCCGAAATTGTATTTGAATTTGTTCCTATTCCATATATTCACGCTGATTATGCAATTCCATTTTTGTCAGAGAAATACATAGCTGAATTGTTCAAAGCTGAGAGAAATGTTGTTTGTGAGTGGAGATGATGAGTTGTGGTAAGAGAAGTAGGGATTTGAAGTACTTTTGTTGTGATTAGTTTCTTCATCTTTTCCAGTTTTACAAGTAATTGCAATCGAGTTTTTAGGGCATTCGAATTCTACATCAACTTCAGTTGTTTACTAAGAAGAGCACCTTGTCTCTGCATTTCACCAACTGTTTCTTATCTTTCTATAGATTGATTTGATCCTGATATTGATTCTTCGACTTTCGCAAATGGATTCCAGATGCTTGTAATCGGTGCTAGCTGCTACAGCTGCACATTTTTTCTTGCTAAACACTGCAGAATCACTTGTAAGTGCTTTGTCCATACTCTCTGTGATAGGTAATACATTTAGGATTACATAGATAAAACACTAGTGAGTTGAATATTGGCACAGCTACTTGCTTATTAGCTCGATCAATGCCTTCAAAGAAGCCCCGGAACTGGATGGATACCCGGCCTTAAATACGTCTTTGAGAGCAATGGCTCGATCCTGAACTCCTGCATCATCCATCAGCATCTTAATTCCTTGAATTATATCGAACTTCTTCACCATCTTTGCTAGTTCATTGCCACTCGCAACCATGTGCCCGACTTTCAGATGGCTGACCACCAATTTAGCATCATAAAACTGGTCTCCCCTGATTGGCCAGGCCAAAATTGGGATGCCACAACCAATTGCTTCCACTGTAGAATTCCATCCACAGTGCGACAAAAATCCTCCCGTTGATGGGTGACTCAGTATCGATAACTGTGGTGCCCATCCCTTTATGATTAAGCCTTTGTCTCCAACTCTTTCCTCCATGCCATGGGGACTATAGCCTTCTTCTTTAGACTCTAATCCTGGTTTGCCACCAAAAAAGTTGGCAGGCGGCCCGGGCTTACCAGCACCGGGTTGGATCACCCATATGAATGATTGGTTCGACTCTGCCAATGCATCTGCTAACTGATCATACTCCTCCAACGTCGGTCCTACCTCACTACCAAATGACACATAGATCACTGATCTACTGGGCTTTGAATCCAGCCATTGGATGACCTCATCTTCTGAGTAATTTGACTCGCGCTTTGGTCTACTATCTCGATCATGAAGGACTGAATCGGTTAACTTCCAATACGTCTCTGGCAACAATGGGCCGACACCAAAAACAGGTTTTTCAATTTGCTCAGTTAGGTACTTCAGAAATGGACCTTCAAGATCATCACAAGTGTTGATTAACAGAGCGGTTGAGCCTGTCCGCCTCGTCCATCCAACGAGGTGGCTGTCCCGGTTTAGGGGGCCCGAAGCCCCTTGGCCTTCCACCTCTACCACCATGCTCATGTGGCCGGCGTTCACGCCTTTTGAGATCCGAAAAGCTCAGAGCCATGCTCTCTGGCAAACCGGGTAAGATTCGGGTCTCATTGGGGCCCATATCATCTACATGTGCTTTCCATGCAGCATACTCCATAGCAGTAGCACAAGCACCTGAAGTGAAGAAGGACACAACAGGTATATTCGCTTTCTTGAAAATCTCTTTGCTCCAGCTCATCATCACATCCATCACCACACATCCAGGTCTAACATTCTTGTACCTTTCAGAGAGGAATGCCTCAATCCCGAGCCCCAGCTGGTGGTGGGGGGGTTGAGTTGGTTCGGACCCAGGCTCGGATCCAGGTCCGGGCCTAGGCCCTTCTGATGCCGGAATCTGGAGGACTTCTACTAAAGGGTGGTGGTGGAGATTGGAAGGAATGGAGGGGGAAAGATGAGAAGGGATGATGAAAATGGATGTGCAGTTGTAAGAAGATAAGTGTTTGCAAAGCTCTGCACATGGAAATAGATGGCCTTGTCCAAAAAATGGTAGCACCAAGATATCAGTAACACTTTCCATCACTTACAAGATTCTTGTCTGTTATTCAATCTTGATTTGCATTGATCTATATTCACAGCTGCTTACTATTTATATACACTATACATGTATATATAACAGATTAGAATAAAGGAAATGGTTGCTTGGTTGTGAAGGGAAGAGTGAGAAAGAGGCAAGGAAAGGTGCAATCAAAGAAGAGGAGAGGAATTGTTTTTGTCCTTGAAGATAAGCATGATGGTGTGTGTGTGGGGTCTAAGTGTAAATTAATATGCATAGCAGACTTTGAGGAGCCGACCATAATGTTAGATCCTTAAACACGTATGCAGTGACGATTGCACTTTAATAGAATGGTTATGACTTTGGTGACTACTCATCTACTATTCTAAGACACCTTCCAATTTATGAATCACTATTTCATTTAGTATATATGAAAGAAAATGGAATTTTCTCAAGTTAGGCTTGCATTGTTGGTAAATAGAAAGCAGATGTATATTATAATATGGGAAAAACAGTTAACTCAGTTGCACATTTACCACGAGCAGTGTAACTCAAGTGATATCCCATATTATGATGCAGATCTTGGTTCGAGTTTGTGACACGCAAGTTTTCTAGTTCTTAAAGACTCGGGTGCACACTTAACCGAGGACAAATTAAAGACCTTGTAAAAATGATGGTTTGTTTAAATGGTCTATTATCAAAGAAAATCCTCCCAAAGCTTATTTTCTCCTTTATGCAACATCATTGGACACCAGAGAACTGCGAGATTTACCATTCACATCCATGAGCTTTCTGTAACAATAAAAATAAGGAATAATTACAGTAATTACTAATTACCCTTGAAATCAAGCT
Organism: Scutellaria baicalensis; assembly: GCA_005771605.1. NCBI lineage: Eukaryota > Viridiplantae > Streptophyta > Magnoliopsida > Lamiales > Lamiaceae > Scutellaria > Scutellaria baicalensis. Next base: position 4,343,914 of record CM016721.1, on the reverse strand, counting down.
CTATTATAAATAAAAATAACAACAATAAGTCCGTTTTCTTGCAAATACTCATGGATGCAGTTTTTATAGGAAACAATACTTATTAATATTTAAATTATATTAAACTTCATGAGTAACTTTTGAATCATCCCAAAAAGTAAACACAATAATAGCAGCATCTAAGGTCAGTTGTATAGAAGTCATTGACACTGTGAAAGAGTATAGAAAACACAGAAATCCGAGTTGATGAAGATTGAACTGCTCATATTTAATTTGATTCATCAACAGTGAAGTTCCTATATTGCATTGATCAATCACCAATGCTTGAAGATGTTTCAGGCCTCGAAACCATTTCTCTGGAAAACGGAACTCGTCTGCATTCCAGATAAACCAGTTTTAATAGCTCGAACCATAAATATTTAATTTGTACTAAAAAATCTCTAGCTAGTACTATGTTTCTTGAAGTGAAATTTGATCTTTTTAAAGATTTGCAGGACGTGAAACAAATGGTCTTGGATTGCCAGAGTGAAGCACTTGTATCTTTGACAATGTGACCAACGGATGAGATTCTCGATTTATCAATAAAATGGCATTATTCGTTGCAAGTTTTTTACCAGTGAATTTACACGTATGTAAATATGTTAATCAATTATAATAAAAAATATAAAAATATTATTTAATAAATTGGAAAAATTCAATTTTAGTCCACTTAAAAAGTTACTGTCCAATTTTAGTCCACCATAAAAATAATTTTCAATTTTAGTCCTCTTGAAAAGGTGTTTGCTCAAAACTTGTGTCCTCTTGAACTCGAGAAAGCTGGAAAGATGATAGCAGAGAAATGTGATGGTCTTCCTCTTACAATTGTCACAGTTGCAAAATTTCTATCGAAGACACAAGAATCGCTCTGGATTCAGGTAACAACACAAAAGAAAAATCAAGTTTTCGTTGATGCATACGATGAAATATCAAAGGTACTATATCCAAGTTATGTCAATTTATCTGAAGATTTGAAATTGGGTTTTCTCTATATGGGTGTTTTTCCACAAAATTACAAGATCCCAAGATCAAAACTCATCAATTTGTGGATTGTTGAGAAAATCATCCAAAAAGGTTATTTCCAAACTTTGGAAGATTCGGGTATAGAGATCTTACAATGTCTAGCTATGCATAGTTTCATTATGGTCTATCAAAGAAGCACTATCATGTTTGATGATCTAACTGAAAGAACAAAAAAAGTTGGTCTCCATTCTTCCTGGTGGCAATTTTGCTACAGAGTAGCTAGAGATGATAATTTTTATCATGTTCTAGATAGTTATACAGATGCTTCAAAAGAAGTTATTAAAAATCAAAGCAGGTTGACTGTCCACAACAACATTTTGTTTGGTATTAAAGCTGTGTACAAGTCAATGGAGGAAAATTGTACATTAACTACCCATTCTCTTCTGTGTTTAGGTCTTTATCATCAATATCCGATGCCAATATGTTTTGGTTTAAAGTTGCTCAAAAAATTTGATGCTCTTCACTGTCCGTTTTTATCACTTCCCTTTAGAGATACTAGAGTTAGTTAAGTTAAGATACCTTGCACTCACCTGCAACGGAAGTCTCCCTCCTTTAATAGCCAAACTTTCTAAACTTCAGTACTTAATGGTCCATCAACATTTGAGCGTGAAATATGGAGAAATTTCATATTTACTTGTACAGATATGAGATATGAAAAGATTGAAGCATCTTCAAGTAATGGGCGTCGACCTACCTGATAGTGGTGGTAAGTTTTTGCCAAAACTTTTAACACTCTCAGGTGTGAGCTTTAATAGTTGCACTAGTGGTGTTGTCAGTGGGATCCCTAATTTGAAGAAGCTAGGAATTCAAATTGAGTTAATGCCCAATGAAGTAGAGCACTTCTATTGCTTTGATCATATTTCTCATTTCAAAGAACTACAATCACTTAAATGTGTCATTGTAAATCCCACTTGCAATTTTAAGGGTGGAACCTCTGTGTGTCTCCCACTGGATCCAATAGCTGATGGTGGTAGGCTTATGAATTTAGAATGAATAGGTTCAATGTGGATCTATGAATTTGATGAACTAGGTATATCTTCATTCATCTTTTCCAAAAGAACTCTATTCTTGGATTCATTCTCTTCTATGTACTTGTCCTCTTAGAAAGTTGAATTTGTACTTACAAATACCTTCTTGTCTTGAGGACAATAGAAGTAGTAACCTCTTGTCCCTTTTGGGTATCCTACAAACATACATAATTCTGATCTTGATTCCATCTTATCTGTCTTACCTTTGAGCACGTATGCAGGACATCCCCATATCCGAGTATGTCTCAGATTAGGCTTACGCCCATTCCACAATTCAAGGGGTGTCTTAGGTACAGACTTAGACGGAACCATAGTCAATACATGCATCGCCGTTTGTAGTGCATATCCCCAAAAGAAGCACTAAGGTTTAAGAAGCTCAGCATAGATCTGACCATGTCTAACAAGGTCATGTTTCTCCTTTCCGAGACACCATTCTGTTGTGGAGTACTTGGTGCGCTCAATTGAGATAAAATCCCATTTTCTGTCAAGTATATATGCTCTAAAGTCGCTAGATAGATACTCATCACCTCGATCTGATCGAAGTGTTTTTATGTTCTTACCTAATTGTTTTTCCGCTTCCAGTCTAAATTCCTTGAATTTTTCAAGCGCCTCAGACTTGCGGACCATTAGATAAACATAACCGTATCTTGAGTAGTCATCAGTAAAGGTGATGAAGTACTCATATCCACCTCTAGCTTGAACTTTAATTGGTCCACATACATCAGAATGTACTAATTCCAAGACTTCTTTGGCTCTAAGTCCTTGAAACTTAAAAGACCTCTTAGTCATTTTACCCTGCAAACAAGATTCACATACGGGCAAAGGTTCTACATTTAAATCAGTTAAAGGATCTTCCCTTACTAGCCTTTGAATCCTATTAAGATTAATATGACCAAGTCTTAGGTGCCACAAGTAAGTCTCATTAGTTAGAGATAACTTTATGTGTTTTGATGTGTGATATAGAAAGTTGTCGGTTGGTTTTAAGATATACAAATTATTATCCAAATGCCCCTTACAGACAATAGCTTTATTAAAAGAAATATCAACCGTCATTGAAGAAAAATGAAGATGATATCCTTGTTTAAATAACAAGCAACATAAATCAAATTTCTAGTAATGTCTGGGACATAATAACAATTACTTAAAACTAAATGTTTCCTATTCAAAAAATAAAGATAAACATTCCCGACAGCTTTTGCAGATACCACAGCCCCTGTGCCAACCCTCAAGGAATGATCCCTTTCATTAAGCTTTCTGGTTACTTGGAACCTCTGCAAAGTATTGCAAACATGGTTAGTGCCTCCAGAATCTACTATCCAAGTATCTGTAGAACCAACCACTAAACAAGACTCAATAAAAGATAACTCACCCTTTTCTTATTTATTTGCTAGGTAAACCGGGCAGTTTCTCTTCCAACGGCCCTTTTCCCCGCATTCAAAACACTTCCCTTTTTGGTTTCTCATCTGATTTCTCTTGAGTTTTAGGCTTCTTTGCTACTTGATGTGGACCCTTCTTGTTAGACTTCTTCCTTTTTCCACCATTACCTTTCGGTTTGGTTGAGGACAGTCCAGCAGAAGCAACAACAAAAGCATCACCATTTTGGACTTTAAGAACACTTTCAGCGTTTTGAAGCTCTTTCATCAGCTCGGTCAAGCACATGTTCAGCTTATTCATGTTATAAGTAACTTTGAATTGTGAGAACATTTCAGGGAGAGTCTCTAAAGCCATGTCAACTTGAGTCTCCGCACTGATCTCAGCCCCCAAAACCTCAGCCACGTAGAAATGACCAATCAGCGTAAGCATATGGTCCCTCACGGATGTCCCAGGTTTCATACGCAGGTTCATAATGTTCCTAATGGCAGCCTGACGCGCTTGATGTCCTTGATGTACAAACATTTCTTGGAGACTTTCCATGATTTCAGTGGATGTCCTCATGAATTGATATTTTTGTTGCAACACATTTGAGATTGATCCCAAAATAAAGCAACGAGCCATGTCATCAGCATGAATCCACTTATCATAAGCTTCCTTATGTGCATCAGTGGACTCATCAGTAGGGATTTCAGGACAAGGTATAGTTAGCACAAATTTGAACTTCTCAGCAGTGAGAACAATCATAAGATTGCGTTTCCAGTCAATGTAATTTTCTCCCACTAGTTGGTTCTTATTCAATATCAAAGACAAAGCGTTTGCAGACATTTTCTGAAAATAAATAAATTAAAAAATGATGAGCATGCATAATGATAGGAAACAATAAAGAAAACAAACCAAGTAGACCCAAAACTACTTTATGTGATTACCACCTAAAACCCCAAAATCATAACATACCCCTCTATAGGAGAAGTAAATGTTGATTTATGGCTAGGGTTGGGCTCTCCCACTAAATCAAATATCTCGCATCCCATGCTATGTTGATCTAGTATCACATTATTTTGGACATCAATAATATTGATTGGATATTCTATAGGAAGTCCTCTCAATATTCCGATTTAAGTGTATAACCCTTATATTAATGAATTTTCAAAACTTTTAATCAAGTATGAAATCTATAGGATAAACATACTTAATCAAATTGAAAACCATTTACCATTATTGGGATCAATCAAGTAACCAAAACAATGCAACCCTCCTATAGGGAGACCAAATAAATTGGCACAAGGTGTACACAAAATCTTACTTATGAGCTAATAATAGAAGCCACGGGCTAATAAAATAAGCCCTCACATACTTAATATTTTATTAAAATTGGGTTTTAATACATTGATATTAGTCCAACCATTTTAACTCTTAAAATAGCTCAAATATCAATCATAGTATGCATGACAATATAAAATCCTAGAACGGTGTTCATGCGATTTCTATATGACATGTTATATGAATGACAATTAGTATACATAAAGCATCTCATGCAATAAAATAAAATAAGAACAAATCTTATAGCTCATCCTAAACTCAAAATTACAAACAATTGAAAACCAATTGGGCCACAAGTCGGCCCAATTCTTCAAAAGCCCGTTTGTAATTCTGATCCAGCAGCCCAAACCATCCTGGCCCAATCTGATCCAGCAGCCCAAACCATCCTGCCCCAATCTGAATGGCAAAACAAGGCCAGCCCGTGAGGAAAAAAAAAAAAAGATTTTGGGCCCACAAAAAAAAGAGGCCCACAAGAGCTGCTGCACAAAATCAGCCATGATACAGTACTGCATCTCCTCTTTTTCTTCGGTCACGGCGTTGACAATTTCCATTTTTTTTTCGATAAACACTAGAAATCAGATGAATCTGCAGAGAAGTCTTCTGTGTCTTCTTCATCACAGAATATGGGAAAAAAAAGAAAGAAATACAAAAAACATATCTCGTATCTTACTACAAATCTAACAAGGGGAAATTATGGAGACGTAATCCACCCCCTTGTTTATAGACTCGAAAAATACAAAATACAAATTGTCTCAAAACTAGGCCATAAATTGTTCACCAATATAAACCATTCATCCATAACAAAAAAAGAAACACATACACTAACACCGCTTATGATAACATGCATAAACATAATCAATTCATCAAAGAATACACAAAATAATATAAGACCTCTGAGATTTACATCTGATTTGTTGGAAACATTTAAGTATGTTTTGATGAGACAAAACCTTAAGAAAGTAACTCTAACAAGCATAATCAATCTTAGGAGAGGTTACTGCAACAGATTTACTGCAAAAACAATAAAGATCATAGAAAGTGTCAAAGGAAGGACACTACAGAGAATGGTGAAAAGAATCGGGTGAACTAATAAGGATACTAATGACTACAGAAAGCTACTGGAAGAGAGCTTGCTGAAGCAGATTGCAAAGCAGCAAGCTACCAAACAGGAAGCAACATGAGAGACCATGCCAAAAGCATACTGCAGAACAACATACTACAGAAGCCTCAAGCCACCTGAAGGAGCAAAATCCAAGAAAGGAAGCTCCAAAGAAAGAGTGAGGAGGAAGCTACAAAGCAGGCATGAGAAGAAAGTCAAAAGTTACCGGTAGAAAGAAGAAGTTACCGGTAAAAAGATGAGAAGAGGAGCCAATCAGAAGAAGACACGTGGAAAGCGAAAAGCTATCGTGTGTCAAAAGAAGTGTGGCGCTATCAATGATGGAAATCTATCTACCTTCAACGGGCAGATTTCCTAATCTATAAATAGAAGAAGACTGAAGACTGAGAAGAAAGTGAGGACCCTGGATGGGTAGAGTAGGATCCTGTGTGGGTCAGTTAGGAGAATAGGCAAGCAGCTGTGTGAAAGCTTGCTACTTACTTGTTAAGTGAGGGTTGTAATAGATAAGGCTATGTAAATCAACTAGCTTAACAAATGTTCCCTATTGAGAAGAGGCAGAGAGGATATAGAAGGATTACTCTACCTTCGAACCTCTGTATATTCATGCGTCTATATATGCTCACTGCTTTACTTGCATACTCTATGTTAAGTGGACATCTTCTATACTTGGCACTTCAATGAGAGAAAAGCTTTCGCAACCACTCTGATCAGTAACCTTCCAAAATGTTACTGATTCTGGAACTAAGTCGATAGAAGAAAGAAAAAGTTTGAAAATTTAGTAGGCTTATTCACACCCCCTCCCTCTAAGCCTACTACCACCATACATGGGACCAATAAGTGATATCAGAGCAGGTTGGATTATTCATCCGATCTCACTGATCTATCTGATACTAACAAGTGGTATCAGAGCAGGATGAATGATATACAAAAGATCTAATCGATCTATCTAGATTCCATCTGTGAAAAATCTCTCTCTAGAAAATCTCTCTCTCTCTCTCTCTCTCTCCCTCACATCATAGATAATTCACTGTCTTTGTTAAAAAGGTATGATTGATGTGAAGACAACTAGCAGCTATAAAAGATGCAGAATATCAAGCTGAAGTTGTGAAGAAAAGCTGTTCAGAAGAAGGAAGCTGGTGAACAGCAAGCTACTCGAAAAACAGACTACGAAAAAGGAAGCTGTGCATAAGGAGCAAGCTTCTACTTATCACGGAGTATACCAACATGGAGCAGATCAACAAGAAAGGCTAGTTGCTGAGCATGAAGAGGAAGCTGATACAAGGCGAAACTAGAAAGTATGGACCATACTGGAGCCTCTAGTTTACAGCGATGAGCAAACACGCAACCCTGGAGGAACTGAGAATGTCAAGCAAAGGAATAAGATGAGAAGCTCACTCCATCAACCAGACCACCTTCCAGAAGAAAGCAAGAGATGTAAAAGGATATACTCTTAAGACAACTATCAAGAAATAAATAACGATGACCAGGTACCTCGTTCTAATTTGATCTTTTATGTTTTTCGTCTCGCTTATTTCTATCCTGGTAAGAAACTCAAGTGAACACATGAGAATCAACAACCAAGAAAGCCGAATGAAAGAATCTTCAGAGGACTGAAGATAACAGGCTTGAAAATTTTGGTCACTTGACTTATATATATAAGAAGGGAAGCCTGTACGTTATATTCCAAAGAGGATGCTTTACCTACTCATATAGAAATCTCAGAAGGACCGAAATTCGTACTAAAAGTGACCCTACATCTTAAAAGAGATAACCATAAAGTAAGGGGGAACTTCTAGTACAAATCAAGGAAACTCAGCAGGCAAAGGAGTTAAGTCCTTGGAGAACTCAAAGGATATGGGTATGCTGCAAAGATATCTGCAACAACCTGACATTCCCTGAGGAAAACAAGCAAAGCAGCAACTCCAAGATGGAAAGAAAACTGTCTACCTTACTGGTATCATTTATCATTTCTATACTCTAAAGAGATACAATAAGTAAACACCTGCGCACACCTTCTTTTTGCTTAGTGAAAAAAATCTTAAAGGAAGCAACATATGTGGGCTGTGAGGAAAGTCTAAATTCCTAAAAGAGAACTAACCCAAAAGGACTCATACTCGTATGAGTATCTAGAAAAGGATATTCTCACTGCAGGTACCTCTGAAAGAAACTACAGAAGACAGTCATCAGAGCGTTGAACAACCAAGAAGTTGATTACCTGACTCAAGAGAAGGTCAACTCACCCTCAGACAGTAGACTACTGAATCCAAGGGGAAATCTATGACGAAATGCCAAATTTTGACTACAGGACGCTAGACACCAGGTTGCTGGATACTAGGTCACTGGATAGCAGGACGCTGAAAATCAGGACGCTAGACACCAGATGGATGGATACTAGGTCGCTGAACATATAGGTCGCTACACACCAGGACGCTAGACACCGAGCTACTGGATACTAGGTTGCTAGACATCAGAACTTGTCATTAAGTCATTAGAAAAGGTAGAAAGGACTCGTCGATATCAACGAACAAGATAAAGTTCTGACAACATAACACTAGATACCAGGTTGTTGGAAACCATTCTCTTTATTCCTTCCAAAGAACACATTCTCTGCAAATAATCAACCAAGCACTCCTCAAATCATAAAGAGTCACTCCTTATGCTCAATGCTTGCTAAACAAAGCCTTCCCAAAAGATTTGATCTTCTAGCATTCCTTCCTCACCTCAAATCCGAGGGTGCTTGAGGACTTGCTCCCCAAGGTCTCCTCTTAGAGTCTGGAGGTAGAGTTGGAGGATCCCTCTCCAGTTACCCCAGTGATTCAGCTTACTTTTTGATTATGACAAAAATGGGGAAGAACTGCGAAGGATCTTGGAAGATCAAAAGTCTTCCAAAGGTGAAGAATAGAAGATTCAAGCCCGTCCACGGGGTGAACTCTCTTCTGTGTCCAAGAGAATGAGGAGGAGGGGACAGACACAGGAGTTGGTGAAGATAGTGCAGGAAGAAAGGTTGCAGTAAGCTATTGCATCTAGACTTCTCTGCCTCTTCACTTTCTCCTTTGTATAAACCTCCTTTATTTCTTTCTTCTTGCGATCTCCCCACCTTTTTCAGCTCTCCTCCACAATCAAAGAGGAAAATCGACTGGGAGCAAGAACCTGCACAGAAGAGGAAGAAGCTAAGGAAAATAAAGAAAGGAAAGAACAAGAAGAAAGAAGAATGAGTCTAGATAGGATGTTTATTGTACCTTGCTTACTGTGTTGTATTGTAAATGTTACTTCTAAATAAAATTTCTTATGTTCTTTAAAGCTCATTCCTTGTGCCTGTTTTTTTGACTCATAAGTGATTTAATGAAATTAGTATGCTCTTACATTTATATATCATCTTCTGCTTTCTTTGCTTGAGAGATTATGATCTTTTGATCTTCTGCAAAGGTTTTGTCATCATCAAAACAGGGGGAAATTGTTGGAAACATTTTAGTATGTTTTGATGAGACAAAACCTTAAGAAAGTAACTCTAACAAACATAACCAATCTTAGGAGAGGTTACTACAACAGAGTTACTGCAGAAAGATAAAGATCAGAGAAAGTGTCAAAGGAAGGACACTGCAGAGAATGGTGAAAAGAATTGGGTGAACTAATAAGGATACTAATGACTACAGGAAGCTACTGGAAGAGAGCTTGCTGAAGCAGACTGCAAAGCAGCAAGCTACCAGACATGAAGCAACTCGAGAGACCTTGCCAAAAGCATACTGCAGAGCAGCATGCTACAGAAGCCTCAAGCCACCTGAAGGAGCAAGCTAGGAAAGGAAGCTCCAAAGCAAGCGCGAGGAGGAAGCTATAAAGCAGACATGGGAAGAAAGTCAAAAGTTACCGGTAGAAAGAAGAAGTTACCAGTAGAGAGAAGAGAAGAGGAGCCAATCAGAAGAAGACACGTGGAAAGCGAAAAACTGGCGTGTGTCAGAATAAGTGTGGCGCTATCAATGATGGAAATCTATCTACCTTCAACGTGTAGATTTCCTAATCTATAAATAGAAGAAGACTGAAGACTGAGAAGTAAGAGAGGGAGCGCGAGAAGAAGAGAAGAGAGAATGCGCAAACAGAAAAGAGCACAAGAGAGAGCTCAAAAAGAGGGGGAAGACCAAACAGAAGAAAAGAGTGTTCAGAAGAGCAGAAAAAGAGAAGAAAGCTCAAACACTCCAACCCCAAGGATGCATACTCAGTCTCACAGTCGAGGTAGCAAGCTACAGCAGTTCAACCTACAAAAGAAGTCTAAGCTTGCTGCATTCAGTTGAAGAAGAAGAAGACAAACCCTTTCTAAAGGACTGTCTTGGAGTGCTCAGTGCGAGGAATAGAGTCCTGCTGAGTTGTCCACTTTCTGAAGAAGAAAGTGAGGACGCTGGGTGGGTAAAGTAGGATCCTGTGTGGGTCAGTTAGAAGAATAGGCAAGCAGCTGTGTAAAAGCTTGCTACTTACTTGTTAAGTGAGGGTTGTAATAGATAGGGCTATGTAAATCAACTAGCTTAACAAATGTTCCCTCTTGAGAAGAGGCAGAGAGGATGTAGAAGGATTACTCTACCTTCGAACCTCTGTATATTCATGTGTCCATATATGCTCACTGTTTTACTTGCATACTCTATGTTAAGTTGGACATCTTCTATACTTGACACTTCAATGAGAGAAAAACTTCCGCAACCACTATGATCAGTAACCTCCCAAAAGGTTACTGATTCTGGAACTAAGTCGATAGAAGAAAGAAAAATTTTGAAAATTTAGTAGACTTATTCACACACCCCCCCTCTAAGCCTACTACCACCATACATGGGACCAACATGATTTAATAAATCAGAAATCTCGTCATAGGATCGATTATTAAGTGTATTCTAACATGATGAATTAATTTAACTAAAGAAGAAGGTTCATGAGATACCTCTTTTGAAGCGTGTCTAAGAACACAACGCTTCGATCTCAACCCTTCAATTGATTTGCCTAAGAATGCACCGCTTCACACCCTCAAGCCTTCTCCAGTGTTCTCTAGAACTTTCTCTGCAGTGTTCACGTGTGTGGGCACGCCCGTTGTGAACCGTGTTATAAGCAGAAAAGTAACCACTTTTCCACCTTTTTTCCACGTTCTGTTCCTGTGCTTTTTACGTTCTCTTCCGAATAGGAACAGAATCCTGGATAGGAACAAAATCAGATAAAAATACTTATCAGTTAAATATTTATCTCATAAATATCTTTTAACTGATATTTTTATCCGAATAGTCCAACAACCTCAATTATACTGCTGTATATATCAAAATATATTAAGTTCATATTAGAGCCACCCAAGGGACCTAATGAACCCAATTAAATTAAGCTCCAATAAATTAATTTTGACTCAATTAACTCTTAATCAATTAAATTAATTTATTAATCTCGTTCAACTCCACTATAAATACGAGATTGCACTCTTAATTAAATTGGAATTACTGAAGCAATTAATCAATAATATATATCCTCTGATTGAACGATCCAACATAAATACGTTAATCAATTATAATAATAAAAAATAGGTAAATTAGTCCCACTAACCCTTCCTACATAAATATTTGTCCAACTAGCTTTTCACCTCATTTTCAAATAAATATTAAATAAAAATAAATGAAATGAAATTCATTGTACCAAATAACCATGCACCACGTGTGTATCACATCCCAAAACGCGTTATATGAGTTCTGAACGTAAGAACGATTACAAATTATACTATGTTTCTAGTATCAAAGTTACATAATTTTGAAATATGGACTATTTTACTAAGAATTTACAAACATGGTCTTCTTAAATAATAATTTATGTTGATTGAGCTATTTAAATAAAAAGTGCATAAAAATATAAAAAATATTGTTTAATAAATTAATGATTTAAAGTACTATGAAATGTTCATTTTAAATTAAACATTGAGCTGTAGTTGGCACCATGCGCTAGCTCTTGTTGGTTTAAGTAATTTATCTTTCCTTAATTTGCGGATCAACCAATGTGTATATTAAACTAAAAATCATAATATTACTATTGCATCTTCATTCATTGGAAGCTCCACTCCAGCCCCCTTCTTTGATAATTTCAGTATTAATAGCAAAGTGAATTTAGAGAAGAAGAACATTCAATTGGATCGATGGCGGCTTATGAAGCTGTTGTTTCCCTAAACCACTCAATTTTGACACTTAAAAATCAAACGGGTATATGGTTATCCAAATATCATCCCTCCTTTTTGGAAATCGTACAATATGTAGGCAAGGAGTTGAAGCCCTTTCAAGAATTTGTGGAAGGATTGGATGTGAAGAGCAGGAGGAGGATGAAAGCTGAGCTTCAACGAGTCACACAAGCAACGAATCAATTTCAGGGAATATTACGTGGGTCCGATTTGGACAAATTACTGGCTCAACCTGAAGTGATGTTCGATAAATCTGATGAATGCGATGGACGCAAGATCTATGGACATGGGTTAGAATCCGAATATATTGTGGATTTGGAGAAATTATATAGAGATCTTGAGGAATTCAGACAGATGGCCCGTTCCTTGATAGACACATTGAAGGAGGTCGAGGAGGAGTATCTAAAAATACAAGATGAACATGAAGATGATGATGAAGATGAAGATGAAGATGAAGATGAAGATGAAGCTCCCGTTGATTTAGGTGGAAACATGGTCGGATTATCTGATGTGTACAGTGAACTCAAACGAGTCGTTGTTTCTACCCTGGTTGATGATCATGTTGTCTCACTCTGTGGGATGACAGGTATTGGTAAGACCACTCTTGCTAAGAAACTTTTTCAAGATTTGGATGTCTTAGATTGGTTCGAGCATTGTGTTTGGGTGACAGTAGGTATGAGATTTCAACCACAAGAAATTACTCAATCCATACTAGCTCAAATGGACCTTGATCCACGAGATATGACCACAGAGGAGTACTTGAGAAAAGAATTAAAGGGTAAAAGATACTTGGTTGTGTTAGATGATGTATGTGATTTGGGATCATGCCAATCTTTTATCGAAAGTTCATTTCCAGACAATAGTGATGGAGGTAAGGTCTTGCTTACAACTAGGATTCAAGATAACTCTCTTTCTCATCATCTCATACCAGTGCGTTTGTTGGATAAACAAGAAAGTTGGGATCTTTTATGTGACAAGGTGTTTGCTCAAAACTCGTGTCCTCTTGAACTCGAGAAAGCTGGAAAGATGATAGCGGAGAAATGTGATGGTCTTCCTCTTACAATTGTCACAGTTGCAAAATTTCTATCAAAGACACAAGAATCGCTCTGGATTCAGGTAGCAACACAAAAGAAAAATCAAGTTTTCATTGATGCATACGATGAAATATCAAAGGTACTATATCCAATTTATCACGGTTTATGTGAAGATTTGAAATTGGGTTTTCTCTATATGGGTGTTTTTCCACAAAATTACAAGATCCCAAGATCAAAACTCATCAATTTGTGGATTGTTGAGAAAATCATCCAAAAAGGTTCTTTCCAAACTTTGGAAGATTCGGGTATAGAGATCTTACAACGTCTAGCTATGCATAGTTTCGTTATGGTCTATCAAAGAAGCACTATCATGTTTGATGATCTAACTGAAAGAACAAAAAAAGTTGGACTCCATTCTTCCTGGTGGCAATTTTGCTACAGAGTAGCTAGAGATGATAATTTTTATCATGTTCTAGATAGTTATACAGATGCTTCAAAAGAAGTTATTAAAAATCAAAGCAGGTTGACTGTCCACAACAACATTCTGTTTGGTATTAAAGCTGTGTACAAGTCAATGGAGGAAAACTGTACATTAACTACCCATTCTCTTCTGTGTTTAGGTCTCTATCACCAATATCCGGTGCCAATATGTTTTGGTTTAAAGTTGCTCAAAAAATTTGACGCTCTTCACGTCCGTTTTTATCACTTCCCTTTAGAGATACTGGAGTTAGTTAAGTTAAGATACCTTGCACTCACTTGCAACGGAAGTCTCCCTCCTTCAATAGCCAAACTTTCTAAACTTCAGTACTTAATGGTCCATCAACATTTGAGTGTGAAATATGGAGAAATTTCATATTTACCTGTACAGATATGGGATATGAAAAGATTGAAGCATCTTCAAGTAATGGGCGTCGACCTACCTGATAGTGGTGGTAAGTTTTTGCCAAAACTCTCAACACTCTCAGGTGTGAGCTTTAATAGTTGCACTAGTGGTGTTGTCAGTGGGATCCCTAATTTGAAAAAGCTAGGAATTCAAATTGAGTTAATGCCCAATGAAGTAGAGCCCTTCTATTGCTTTGATCATATTTCTCATTTCAAAGAATTAGAATCTCTTAAATGTGTCGTTGTAAATCCCACATGCAATTTTAAGGGTGTTGCACCACTTGTGCCGCTTTCAATTTTCTCAGTAAGTTTGAAAAAATTGTATTTGGGTGGGTTGGGTTATCCTTGGGAAGAAGCGAGAATGATTTCTTCATTGCCAAATCTTGAAGCGCTGAAACTGCGAAACAATGCCTTTAAAGGACCAGAGTGGGCAGTGGAAGATTGTGCGTTCCCAAAGCTTTGTTGTCTTGTGATGGAAGACCTTGATTTAATGATATTGAAAGGGGGATATGCAAGCTTCATACTTCTTAAGAAAGTTTGCATAAAACATTGCTACAATTTAAAAACATTCCGTCCCACATATGATTATAATTTTCTTGCGAAGAGCAGTGAAGTAATTGACTGCAATCCTCTAGTTGGAAGGGAAATACAGAAGAGTGTATTACAAACTGAAAAGTTCACAAACTACTTGTCGATCAAATCTTCATGGAACTCATGAGAGGATCACATGCAAGGTCAGTGTTTAAGCTTTATGATTTAATTGTTCGAACGATAACTTTTTTGGTTTATGTGCTTGAAAAGTTCTTATGATGCGTTTTTGATGAATATTTGCAATTCTTTCTATTACTAATAAGTGATAATAGGGAAGATAGGATATGAAGAATTATTATAAAGAAAATAGAAAATTTAATACTAGTCAGTTTTTTGATTTTACGTAGGGTTGAAATAAAGTACAAATAGTGATATCAATAGTTACAAACAATATCCACTATTTCCAATTTGGTTTTTCATCTTATATTCAATTGATTTTAATTCATGTCATATGTAGATTGATGATATCATTTTTACACTTGCATGTAGTGTGATACACTCATAAATATTTCGCAGTACAAAATTTCTAGTAGTATATATGTTTTGTTGTTCTTGAAGTGAAAATTTGATCTTTTTCAACATTGGCAGGACGTGAAACAAATGATCTTGGATTGCTATGGTGAAAGCAATCGTATGTTTGAGAAGGCGACCAAATGATGTGATTCCCGATTTTAATGGCATAATTTGTTGCAATCTTTTTACAAGTGAGTTTATGGATGTTTGATTTCTATTCTACACTCTCGTTATTAATGTACAGAATGTTAAATTCCTATGCAAATATCATTCTGATGGATGATCAGATGGGGCTGTATATGAATATTTTTTACAGTTAAGTTGTTGTACAATTTTCATCTTTTATAAATCTTTGGTTTGTTTATGTTATCAGTTGATGTCGATCGATAGTGATGATGTTGTAGCATATGTTTTCATAATTCATAGTTTGTCCTTCACCATCCATTATTTTCATACTATCTATTTAATTGACTAAAAAGAAGTTGGAGCTCAGAACTCGTACGCGAAGACGACAAGTCAGGAGCTGCGTTATTTAAAGACGAGACATCGGTTAACAAATAGTACTGAATGGATACATAAGTTCTCATAGCTACACCAAGACGTCCAACTGGGGACAGCCTGGTAGAAATAAATGAAGCAATAATAACATACCTTCCTATGAGTCTCTAAAAGATGGAATGTACAACTCGGGAATATGAACAATGTAGTTCCAATCCTCGCCCTTTTCTTTCTCACATCGTCTTTGCAGTTGTGGGCATCCATCGATATAGAGACACCTCAGATCTGTCATTCCTTTGATGCTTGATGGGAGCAACGGCACCTCTGGGCAGTGGAAAATGCTTAGCTCTTTAAGAGACCTAAGATTACCCAACCAATCCGGCAGTGAAGTGAGTTTAGAAATAGAGATTGGAGTGACGGGATATGCTGCAATTCTTTTTGTAGGGATACCATTTCATCAACGTAAACGAGTCTGAGGCGTTTAAGGAGATGGAGGTATTGTATCTCCTCGAGAGCATTAGCCAACTCCGAGCAGCATTCTATTGTTAGTTCCATCGCAAAAACAACTCCCTACTTATTACAATTGATGCAGTTTTTATAGGAAACAATACTTGGTAATATTTAAATTAGATTAAACATCATGAGTAACTTTTGAATCATCCCAAAAAGTAAACACAATAAGGTCAGTTTTTTAGAAGTTATTGACTCTGTGAAGGAGTATAGAACACACAAAAATCAGAGGTGATGAAGATTGAACTGCTCATGTTAAATTTGATTCATCAACAGTGAAGTTCCTTAACTCCAAGCACAGAACGAACATGGATAAAACTTCATAAAGGGTGAGCATGTTGAAGTTGTTGGGAGCTCATTTCAAATGCTTTCAGGCAGTATTCATTAATAAGACGCGATAGATCATGATAGCATTACGAGACGTTTCTTTCCTTCCATTTATTTTCCAATAGAAAATGATAAAATGCTAACGATAAGAATGTGTCGAGCTAAAAAGAAATGCAGAGTGTGACTGACCATTCCAAGTGAACAGAGGGATATAATTAGCCAAAAACAGTTGCAAGAAACGACATTGTAAGGTAAGGTCCGAAGACACTGTAAAATGAGAAAGCTTTGAATACGAAGACCACTTGGCACAGAGTCCAAACCGTACGTAGCAGATTCAATTTCCTGAAGCAGAAACTTGTTGCTCAAAAACTCTTGACAATTTTGAATATGAACGAATATATATAGAGAGTTGAGATTTGTCATTCCTTGGATGGTTGAAGGTAGTGATGGTAAGTCAGCAATGTTCAACTGCAGCAGAGACGTGAGATTACCCAACCCGTCTGGCAGTGAAGTCAGTCTGTACAATGTTAGAGATTGGAGTGTCGAGATTTCCAGTAAGCATTCTGGCAGGGACACCAGGTTGGGTAGACAACCTAGTTCGATGCTTTTAAGGTGACGCAGATTTTGAATCTTGCCTCCCAACTCTACAAGGTCCGAGCAGTTAGATATAGTTAGTCCCTCCAGCTCTGTGAGATGCCCCGTCTGGAAAACAACTCCCTATATTGCATTGATCAATCACCGATGCTTGAAGATGTTTCAGGCCTCGGAACCATTTCTCTGGAAAACGGAACTCTTCTGCATTCCAGATGAACAGTTCCTTGAGATTACAGGGACCTTCCCATGTTGAGTCTTCTGGAGTGCATTCTTTCGTGCTTTTGGTGTCAAACCCGACTCGAAGAGAAGTAAGATTCTCAAGGTTACTAGAGAAGGAACACATATTCAATAGGTGCAACTCCATGCATCCAACTCTTTAAGGGTTGAGAGGGATGGCAATATCAACAACTGACAGCTATTGATATATAGACTTCCAAGATTTTCGAATGCTAATCCTCCCTTTTCCTCATACTCCTTCTTTACCAACCCTTTCAAATTCCGTAAGTTATACAATGTGAGATCCTTCATTGACCGGAATATTGCCTTTGATGGACTTTCATGAATATACTCCAAAGCAGGAAGATTCCTTAAATACAAGGAATTAAGACTAGGAAGATCTCCCAGTGGTGTAAGATGTATGCACTTTCGGCAACCTTCGATAGTTACCTTTGTTATATGTAGTCTCTTTGTCTTCCAAAGAGGGAAGCGGCGACCTTTGAACCCCCTAATCTCTAAAGTCTTGAGATACGGGTGAGGTTGCAGAGCTAGTAGAACCTTCTTGTTCTTCACTTTTGCCGGCTTAGAACCTTCCCAACATAAAACCAAAACACGAAGGTTTGGTTTCCGAACAAGATTTGCTTTCTCTGCAATCAAATGGTTTGAAACTCTCTCCAAATGCTTAATTTCAAGTCTACCTCCGAGATTCAGGTGTTCCAATTCAGCAAGTTGATTCCCTATTTCATCACCTACTATGAACAAAATTTCATCACCTACTATGAACAAACTCAATGTCTTTAAAGAAGCCAATTCACCAATTCCAGAGGGCATATGACTCAAGGAATTGCATCCTTCTAAAAGAATATGCCGAAGATTAGTCATGCTTCTCATCTTCTCGGGCAAACTCTTGAGAACTGAACAATTATTCAAAATTAAAATTTTTAAATTCCTAAGCCCACATAAGGTTTGAGGAAGAGTACGAATGGAAGAACCTGATAAGTTTAAGTATCGCAAATGTTTCAACATTACTATTGCACCGGGCAGCTCTTCCACGTTGCTTTCAAATTTCAAAATTCTCAAACGAGCATGGGCCATGATGGCTGTTAATCTGGGCACACGTGCTGCAATACTTGAAGTATTCATAGAATGTTCAGTCACATATACAAGCTCGCGTATCTTGCTATGTGATGCACCTACAAGACTATTGACTTTCATTTGTGCTCCAGGAACTCTGGACTGCATGACTGACTCAGCGAGATCAAGAACAAGATCATGTATCCTGCAAGTAGTTTCAGTTCCTGTTGTCTTAACTTCTTGGAAAATGGAACTCAAAACCAACTCATTCCATATTCGATGACCAGCATCCTCCACTTCCTCTGTTCCGTTTGGTGAAATATATCCATGAGCTATCCAACGAAAGATCAAATCTTGCTTCTCAATTATATAATTCTTTGGAAAGACTGCACAATAAACAAAACACAGCCTCAATTCTAAAGAGAGATGAAGATAACTCAATATCAAGGGCGGAAATATTGAAGCTTCTGCATGAAGATCCCATATTTTACTCTCTTTGACGCGGATCCATTCATCTTCTTCTCTCTTGAACCGCAAAAGACCTCCAAGAGCCTTAGCTGCTAGAGGAACACCAGCGCATTTCTTCACTATTTGCCTTCCTATACTTTCCAACTTAGGATAAAGGTGCTCATTCTCTTCTCCAAATGCTCGTTGTCTCAACAAAAACCAACAATCATCTTCAGATAACGCTTTCAAGCAATAAGTTGGAAGTGTTCCCATGATATCTGCAACCCTTTTTAGACGTGTGGTGACAAGAATTGAAGAACCTTTTGAGCCACATGCCAAAATACTTGATAACACAAACCATTTTTCAATGGATTCATCCCCCACATCATCCAATACCAATAAGTATCTTTTCTGGTTCAACAATTCCCGGAGGTGACCTTCTAAATTATCCAAGGACCTTAACTCTGAAGCACACGCAATGGAAGTGGCCGCTTCTATTATTTCCTTGAGCAAAATCCTCAAATCAAAATGATCAGAAACACAAACCCATAATTTGGTATCAAAATGCAGACTTACCCTTTCATCGTTATAGACTAGTTGGGCAAGTGTTGTCTTTCCAAGGCCTCCAACACCAGTTATAGGCAACACAGATAGTTGCTGAAAATCTGCAACTTGTTCACCAATACATCTACAATCATCTCTTTATCTTCTTACCTTCCATATATCTCATCCGGTACATTGACCAAGGGTCCCATCTTCCGATTCCAATCAACATGGCTTGAGATTGGTACATTAGCTTTCCCCAGATTTAATCTGTTACACTTTTGTGCAATATCTTCCAATTTTTCAGCAACTTCTTTCATCCTTCGTCCAATTGTCAAACTAGAAGGGTTAAATTCGCTAAGCTTGCTCTTCAGCTTTGGGATCTCAATGGCATATTCATCCAACACGTCTTCAATCTCACAGGCCACATCTTTCAACTCGCTTAGCCACTTCCGAATTGATTCGAGTTGAAATTGCTTGTCTTCAACATGTATCAAGATTTTCTGGATGAAGGTGAGAGTGTCAAAAAGTTGCATCATAAAAGCATTTTGAACACTGACACTAATCCATAATTATCATATATTATGGTAAATCTCAGTCAAATGCCATAAAAGAAGAGTTTTTTACTGCATTGTATAGTATACTTTATTGAAGTGATGGGGAATTTACATAGTAGCATTGAAAGAATTGTTGCAGCCAACAGTTGATCACAACAGCAATGAAGTTTGTCCAAAAAACATAAACATGCATTCATTCATGGTCACTCTTCTTACATCAGAAATATGTTGTGGTCGGGCCAGCACTCTTCTTCTACTAACCTGCCCCATTCAGTATGTAACTATTGTTTGTGTTAATGTTGGATTTTCCAACAAATAATAATTTTCCTTTTTCAATATTATCCTAAATTCAAATTAGATTTTAATTAGATTTTAAATTGGATAGATTTAATTGATAAGATTTGGAAAAGGATTTGATTCTCTCACTTAAGATTTGACTTGGTAAAATCACGTGTTTTATATTTTGAATCTCTTCTTAAACTAACAAACACTCCTAAGTTTTAGGAGATTGTTATTTGTCCATGTTTCTTGATAGGATTCAAAGCAAATATAAATACAAATGAGAACGTGATTTTTGAAGAGAATGAACGTGAGTTTACAGAACGTGGAAGTGAGAGAAGAGAACAAGATCCATTGTTGAACAAGTCAAGATGCAGTCCATGAAGCAAGGTTGAAGAAGTCAAGAACAAGTCCACTCCACCTTCCCCATTCATCATGCACGATAGATATGGAGTGATGGAGATCATGGAGCACTCCTACATCATGGGAAGTGGAGTCTACACCAAGTGTACTCCAAGGTCTATAAATAGATGAAGCTGCTGAAGATCAAGAAGACACAGAATCGAGAGCTTAAGCAGTCTAGTATAGGCAGTACACTGGTGTTACGAGTTGTGTTGTTCACACCGAGAGGCAACATCGTTTTCTTGTGTGTCATAGAGTTTGCATACTCTTGACTTTTAGTATAGGTGTTCTTCGGAGTGTTCAACTGAGATAGTTTGTATACGTCCCTAGGTTTCACACACATCTCATAGGACGTATTGAGTCGATTGTTCGAAAGAATCTCTTTTAGAGATCTTTCTTTCTCCTTTGTACACATACACATATTCAATAAAGGAGTTTTCGCCCTGAAGGCATTCCACGAGTATTTGTATACTCGTGGATATATCGTTTGTGTTCTGCAACTTTTAATTCGATCTATTTTTCCGCTGTGTTTTACGCTGGTGTTGTCGACACCGCCGACAACACCGTGTACTTTGATTGGGACAACTTTGTTTTTTGTTTTTGCAGATCCACGTAGGACTTTCAGTTTGCTATCCTAATTTTTCATCAAAAACATTGTAACATATTTGAAATTTCAGACATACATTTCTAGTCCACATCGCTTTCTCTGGACTAAGGACAATGTGCAAGAAACAACATTTTAAGACTAGTTCTGAAGAAGGTATGTATCTACGCAATAGGTAAAATGCGAAAGTTTTGCATACGACACAGAGTCCAAACTAGATGTAGGAAACTTGTTGCTCACAAACTCTGGCAATTTCGAATATGATATTACATGTTCATTTCCTCTATCCTTGCTGGAAAAAGGTAACAGGAAACAAAGAAAACTGACTGACCAGAAGCTGCTTGTTGTACTTTAGTGCCAATTTAGTTGCTTCTTTAAGCCAGTTAATCATTGACCTGAAGAATTAATGTGGACACCAAAGAATAAAGATTGACTCTGTTAAAGAGAACACTCAAGAAGTCGAGTTGATGAAGATTTAACTGCGCATATTAACTTTGATTAAGCTTTGTATACGGAGACTAGATGCAAGCACAGAGTCCAAACCGTACGTAGCAGATTCAATTTTCTGAAGCAGAAACTTGTTGCTCAAAAACTCGACAATTTTGAATATAAACGTACATATTACATGTTCATTTTTTCTATCCTTGCTGGAAAAATTAACAATAAACAAAGGAAACCAACTAAACATTATCTGCTTGTTGTTCTTTAGAGCCAATTCAGTTGCTTCTTTAGATGTTAATCATTGTACCTGATGAATTAATGTGGAGAGCAAAGAATAAAGATTGGCTCTAAAAGAGTGAGTTGATGAAGAAAGACAATATATATATATATATATATATATATACTAGTTAGGGAACACGTGCGTTGCACGTGAGGAGTTAAACTAAAATCTATATTTTGGTTGATTTTTGTTGAGTATTTTTTCCATTCACTTTTTGTTTAATATTTTATTAGAATGTAGTTAACATTTGAATTTTTTAAGTTATTGATTTTGCAATTTAATAAGAGTTATAAAAATAGTAATTTAAAAGAAAAACTTTCATAAAACTAATCTAAAATAAGTGAAAAGAAAAGGCAACAATCTAATTTGACTACTAACTATATCTAATCTAAAATAAGTTAAAAGAAAATGTAACAATCTAATTTGACTACCAATTATATTTTTTCTTGTTTGATCTTCTTCTCTGTCTTACTCTTCTTTCTTCTTGACTTGTTTAATAAATGTATGATCATCTTCTTCACCGCTGGATACATGTATGCATTCCTTGTTTTTTGTCTTCTTGATTCTTCTTCTTTTCTTTGGTTCATCATTTGGTGGAGTGTCCACTGTTGTTGTCAATGTTGTGGTTGTGTTGTTGAATTTGTCATTTATTATCTCCACAGTTTCCATCTTTTCTATGGCTTCAACAATTGCGTTCAACCTTCCTCCTTCAACTTTCGTGTTGTAGTTTAGGGCAATCAAAAAACGGACCTTACTTGCTCCTTGTAAGATCAACCGTCTGTGATGTTCAGATATGCTTTGACCCTGTGTATGTATATTTATTTAGAAAAGCAATAAAAATGTAGTGACTAAATTGTGGGCATGAGTAAATGGTTGCCACTCTATTTATATTTGTTTTATTTTTTAATGAAGACCTTATTAAAAAAATAATAATGTTACCTTCTCAATGGACCTCAAGTAGTCTTCTACTGAGCATCCAACATATACTGCTGTCGTGTCACCAAACATTGTCATTGTAGCTTCAAGATGATTTTGTATCACCCTTAGTTTGACTACATACCTACAACAATGAATTTATATAAAGTATAGCGATTTGTCATTACTCATCTTATTTTGTAATTTATTATTTTAATTTTCTACCTTGGTATTGTTTGAACTGGGTCATCATTGCACTTTCTACATATTGTATTTCCATCATCTTTTGGTGCTGATGTTGTGCACTTTTTGCATGCATTGTACCATATTTTTGTTTCATTTTCTACGTTGTCCACAAGTCCAGTGAAATAATAATATTCATTCTGCATTTTGAAAAAAATGTTTTATAATGAAGCACGACGTATCCATATACCTTGAATATAAATTATAGTCACGTACCTTTGATAGATAATCTTTTCTCTCGATAAGATCTTCAAGAGTAGAATTTTTTCTCTCGATAATGACATTTGCACTTACCTACAAATCAGGGTTGAAATAAATTACTAACAGTTGGTTAAGTATAAATAAAGAAAATAAAGATAAAAAATGATCTAAAACTGGAAAGTTAAAGTTATATTTTAATGTGTTTCTAATTTTATATTTTTGGAGAATGGTATTTATGCTTACCATTCACCATACACGAATTTTTCGTATTTTTTTCACCACATGGTCCATGTAACATGTGTTTCTTCACCAATCCATACATTCGAGGATTATTTTCTTCATTAGGGATTTCAGCACACACAAATTTATCAAACTGATCAGTTGTATGAATTTTTGTTCGCCCTTTAGAATAATCAGTAGATAAGCATGTGGTAGTCCCCTTTTTTGAAATTCGACCACATGAACATGTGCAACAACTTTTTCAAATATTTGTTTCTTAAATAATTGATCTTTCAAGTGATGCAATTTTGCTCGAAAAACTCTTACAGCTAAATCTGGGCGATCTTGAGCTTTTTGACCTTCATATAGATTTTCTTGTATTTCTATCCAATCAGGATTGCAAGTCATTGTGATAAATAGATCTGGTTTTCCATATATTTGGACTAACGCTAATGCATCAAGGTATCTCCGTCGCATATCCCTTGGGCCACCAATAAATGATGCAGGAAGAAAAATTCTCGACCCAACTTCACTTCCACGTAATTCACCTTTAAAAACACTATCCATGATCCCCTGGTAGAATTCGGTTCTCAAATTTGCTTGGTTCAATCTGAAAAAATGTAATCTTGTTGTCTCCAATTTTATATAACTATCGACTGCATATTGTTGCAACAATCTACCAGCAAATAGTAGAGTAGAGTGTCTTGGATCTCTAATTTGCAACTTATAACAATTGTACTCTCTGCAAGAAACTCTTTTTGCATCTCTTTAACAACGACTGTTTAGATAAAAAAAATGGTTAGAATGAACTGAATTTTATATTTTATACTCGCAAGAAAATAATATAAGTGTGCTCAAATCAAAACATCAAAGAAATATTATTTTTAAAAATATAAAAGATAAAAGTTAACATAAAAGGAAAAAAATGCACCTATAAAAAATTGTCCTTTCTAAATTAACCATGCACATAAAAGAATTTTGGTAGATTATTTTGTTGGAGGGATTTTTACAAAGTCAATTCAATATAATTTTTACTTTAATGACGCAATGCATATCTTCTAGTTCCTGTGAAATAATTTCCTTTGGAGTAGATCTTGATGTAGGTCTTGAAGCATTCGTCACATCTGACATATTTGCTGTGTATTAAAAAAATAAAAAAGTTAAATTTGAAAAAAAAAACATTCATCACATTTGGTATATTTGTTGTGTATTGAAAAAATGAAAAAGTTAAATTTTGAAAAAAAGTTAATTATCTTTTATAAGATATATGTTCTTCAAATATATTAGAACATAAAAAGGTACATTGCTCTTTTTCATTTGCATGTTCTTGTATGTCAACCTTATGAATATTTTGGTGTCATCCTGTTTCACCCCTTGGAAATAAAAGAGGGTACTATAAAGGGTCATAACATCAAAAATAGTGCATTATTCTATATTGATCCTCGGAATGAGCACTAACAATAATATCTCTTTCAAACCCTACATTATCATTATTTCCCTCAATCCAAACAGCTGCAACTTGATCTGCTGTCGGAGCATTATAAACTCGCTGATCTAATCTCACATCTTTTGTGATGGAAAATTTTACATCATCTAGAGAACAATACTCCGTTAGTCTTCTAAAGATTTTGACATATGGATTCTCCTCTAGTATTTCAGTGAGCTTCCGAACAATTTCTTTTGATACATGTGAATTAAAACACATTTTATTTTCAGTTTCATTTTCAGTATCAAAAAAATATAATTGAAAATTAGTTGGTTTCTTTCCATTAACACTTAAACTTGGAAGATTGTGATAAATCATTCCTTGTACACGAAAAGTGAAAACTCCTTGTCGTGCTGAAGCAAGCACTTTATCCAGTTTCACTCCGAATGAAGTGAATGAGAATATTCAATTGTATGAACGTATATTTTTCCGAAAATCGATAGACTCTTCTGACCGAGATGTATATAGTTCATACAACTTCTCTGGAACATCTGAATGTGCAAATTTGACTTTTCCATTATCACAACAAAAAGTGGGAGGTTCATGCTCAAATCTTGTTGCTCCACAGTGAATGCAACTTGGCATTTTTTTTAGTTTATATTCTTCTGACATTAAAATTCATAATTAGATACATATATTAAAATACGGATTTTTAATTTTAAATGTAAGAAAAAATATTAAAAATATATACCTTCAGAGTTACTTAAATTTGCTTGAACTTGTAAATTACACGTCGCCAGTCTCTTTTCACGATTTTGCAGAACATGTTCTACAAAGTTTTTTTTTCTGAGCATCATTAAGATTTGCATATTTTCTCTTTTGTCCAGCAAGTTTCCTTTGACGCCATTTATATCGATCATCGGCTGTTCAAATAAAAATTCATTTAATTTTTTCTATATATATATGTACAATATTGTGCAAAATATTTATCAACAAAAGAATAAAAAGAAAGGGTTAGTTCAGTTCATAAACAATTAAGAATACATGTACCTTTCAATATTTGTACGTCTTCCTCAAGTTTTCTATACACTGGAGTTGTTGACCACATGAGGTAACCTCTTGCGTGTAGTACTCTGTTTAACTCCAAACTCCAAAGTAGAGCACCAATATAGTCATTATCGAAATTTAGAAACTCTAACCTCTAATATAAAAATCCATCAAAATTAGAATATAACCGTAGCTGAAAACTCTGACATAAAAATCCATCAAAAATTAATAGAACATATAAATATGATAATAATACCTATTATCTTTCTCTTTCTCTTTCTCTTCTCTTTTGTTTGTATATATTTTCTACTTTAATGTTGAGCCTTATTTATAAAGGTTTAGTCTTCCTAATTGTATTATATTTGAGTTACAAATATTAATTGTATTAGGTTTCAATGGAGATTTAGAATTCTAATCGTATTAGATTTGAATTTCTTGTTTATTTGTTTAAATAAAACTATAATTTAACTCATATACAATAATCATTTGTTTATTTATTTAAATAAAGCTATAATTTAACTTAAACTGATAAAATAGAAGACCATCAAAATTTAGTGTATCTAAATATTTTTATTCAATTTTATTTATATATCATATTTATGCTAAATTTATTATATATTAATTACGCTCTAAGATTACATGTATTATAAGTGTACAAAATAAAATCGTGCATATAAGAAATAGTGAATCGAAAAAGTTTAATAAATTCAGTGTATTATATTTACTTATGAATCGTTATAATATATCATAAATTTAATAAATTGTCAATATAAGATTCTCTCGGTGATAACAAAATTATGAACTTATTTAATATGATAATCAATAAAAGATATAATATGATTATAATTGAGATATATTTAATTATAAAAATGAATTAAAATAATTCGTTTTTGGGTGAAGTTCTTGTTGCAGAAATATCTTTATAATTTTAGTTTAAAGTTTTATTAAAATTCCATCCAAAGTTATGGAAAACAAATTTGGCCCATCTTCGGAGGTGGATATATTTTGGCCGAATGGTATTAAAATTGAGTTCTGATAGCAATAGAAAAAATTCGTAAAGAATGAGTAACAATCTAAAAACTTTCACCAAAATCTTGTGCATGGATCTAGGGATAATAAAGTATAAAGTAATTAATTAAATTTATACTTGGTTTCGGAAGAAAACTTCGATAAATCGTATTCTTTCTCTTTCTATCTCTTTTTGTTTGAATATTTTCTAGTTTAATTGAGAGATTATTTATAGAATCTTAGTACTCCTAATTGTATTAGGATTCAAATTCTTTTTGTAATTATATCTTTTAGATTTGCATGAAGTTTAGAATTCTAATTGTATTAGCTTTCCTGTTTTCAAGAGAGTCTTAATACTCCTAATTGTATTAGGATTCAATTTCTTTTTGTAATTATATCTTTTAGAATTGCATGAAGTTTAGAATTCTAATTGTATTAGGTTTCCTGTTAAGAGATATAAAACAAATCTAATTCAAATGTAATCAAATCTAAATATTATCTAACAAATCTAATATGATTTAGGATAAAATATGAAAAAGTAAAAAATTAACTTGAAATAAATAAAACAAATTGTATTAACTTATATTAATCTGAATAAATATTCTAAAATTGACATTAATTGTATTAATTGTATTAGATTTCATCTTCATCTACTAATTTAAATTAAATTTACAAAAAAATAATAATCAAGAATTAGAAATAAATTTTGCGTTCAGTATTATAAGAATCTTGATTAGCCAGTTTTTTCAATTAAAAAAAAACTATAATAACAAAGTTTAATTTGAAAATTCCATCTTTAACTTTCTTCGGTTCTGTTCTTCTAGCGTTTCGTGAAAGTGATGATTCAAATTTGAAACAGAATGAGGTCAATGATTGAATGAATGTTAGTATACCTCATTACTAATTATGTTTTTATTTTATCATACTTTTCATGTATGGTCCATAAAGTTCTTCCAACGATTTGATTTTCATGTTTTAATTGTATTAATTTGAAATAAATAAAACAAATTGTATTAACTTCTATTAATCTGAATTAATATTCTAAAATTCACATTATCTAAGAGGGCTAAAATAGTCATTACAAAAAAAAGAGTATTTTTGTAATTAGGACTCTAAATTTGACATTATCTAAGAGGGTTAAAATAGGCATTACAAAAAATGGACAAAACATTCATACTTATATAGTATTATAGATATATACACTAGTATAATAATACGTGCAGCTAGATATTATAATTACGTAATTTATTATTAAATTTTATAAAACATAAAGTACTTACTTTTAAGGATATGATAATTTCATTAATTAACATAATTTATTTAAAGTTCAATCAATAATTAGTTAAAAATTATCAATAAAATTGTTTACTTACATTGTAGAAACATGTATTTTGTCATAAAATTAAAGAAAACTATTTCTATTTTATTTCTTAAGTAACTGATAATATCTACAATTTAAGTCATCTTCAAAATGATCAAGAGAATACTTTTGGGTAAATAAATTTATATCTTGATAACTACAACATAAAAAATGAGAATTTGAATTATTTTAAAAAGTTAAAATTTTAAATCTTAATTTCCATTTTCAAACATGTATATACTTTTATTATTAATATGGTAATTCCAAATGTTAATTTCTAATAGTACAATACTTTAAAAAAATATATTAAAGTTATAGTATAACATTTTTTCATAAACTTTTAATATATCATTCAAAAGCTCTTTAAATATATATTAATATGAAACTAATTTTAGTCTCAAATTTAAAATGTTATACAAGAAAAATAATCAATTCATGTAATTTTTTTATTAAAGTATGATACTATTATGTAAGTTAGGGTTAATTTCAATTTAGGTCATGTATGTAAGACATTTTCCATTTCTTGACTACTAAGTATCCGTTTTTCAATTTTGGTCCTTTATGTTTCAATTTTTTCAATTGCAATCATTTTTTTCTCAAAATTTTCAAAATTGCTAACGTGTCTTTGTCATATGATTAATCAATTAATTTTTCATTTATTTTTGTTGCATTTTCGTCTTTTAACCATCAGCTCGTTGATGACTGTCACATCACCGCGAAAAACCTTCAAAACTCTAATTTTCACATCAATCTCTATGTTTTTGTAAAATTCAACTAGCATCATGTTTCCATTAATTTTCATAAAATTTTGACTAAAACCACATCATTACCATCAAATAACCGTCATTGTATCATCTTCTTCACCGCTAGATATATGGATGCATTCCTTATTTTTTGTCTTCTTGATTCTTCTTCCTTTCTTTGTTTCATTATTTGGTGGAGTGTCCACTGTTGTTGTCAATGTTGTGGTTGTGTTGTTGAATTTGTCATTTATTATCTCCATGGTTTCCATCTTTTGTATGGCTTCAACAATTGCGTTCAATCTTCCTCCTTCAACTTTCATGTTGTAGTTTAGGGTAATCAAAAAACGGACCGTACTTGCTCCTTGTAAGATCATCCGTCTGTGATGTTCAGATATGTTTTGACCCTGTGTATGTATTTTTATTTAGAAAAACAATAAAAATGTAGTGACTAAATTGTGGACATGAGAAAATTGTTGTCACTCTATGTATATTTGTTGTCCCTCAAGTTGAAAACCAAATTTTTACCAAAACGCAAAAAATTCACAACAAATTAATTCTCTCTGCAAGCCCCACAAAAGCCCATCTTGATTTTTTAGTTCTATACAGAATTTAAACTTGAATCGAATAGGAAAATAATGAAAATTCAAATATAACCCTTTTTTTGAACTATTTTTCGTACATGTAAGTTCATATATTGTTTTAGGGAAAAATTCAGGTAAATTTCAAAAAACCAAGTTAAACTATAACCCCTTTTGCACAAAGATATATAAACTTTAGAACATTAAAATAGTCAACCTTTGTGAATGATACTTAGGCCAATACGGTAGAATATTGTCCCGAAAATACTTATTTTTGAAGATATTTTGTCTTTTACTTAAATATATATATATATATATATATTTTGCTGCATCTTTCTCTTCCTACATCAACTTGCTGATGTCCACCACATGGTCACCATTAAAACACCATCAAAACTCCAATTTTCGTCTCAATCCCTAGTTTTAGGTCAAATAACCTTCAAAACTCCAATATTCGTCTCAATCCCTATGTTTTGGGTCAAATTCAACTGGATATCATCTTTACATTAAATTTTCATAAAAATATGATGAAAAACACACCAATACCATCAAATAACTACCACCATAGTCGCCGAATAACCCCATTGTCGTCCCTCAAGTTGAAAACCAGATTTCTTCAAAATCTTAACCAAAATGCACAAAATTCATATCAAATTAATTCTCTCTGCAAGCCCAACAAAAGTCTCAACTCGAATTTTTAATTCTTATTAAATTTAAACTCGAGAAAAAAAGGGGGAATGAAAATCAAATCTAACCCTTTTTTTTTTAACTCTCTTTCATGCATGGAAACTCATAAATTGTTTCAGGGTTTTTAATTCTCATTATTTGAGCATCACTTTTCTGTGAATTTATGTTATTTTTATTATTTTGTGATGACTCAATTTCTCTTATTTATTTTCGATTTTAAGGACATGATTTTGGGAAAATAAAATATAATAAGGACTTATTTGCAATTTTTATAAGGGTAAATATCAATTATAGTCTTGTAAGTTAGGCCTTTCCAGTTTTGGTGTATCAAGTTTAAACTTTCCAATTTTAATCCTAGCTATCGGATTTTTCCACTTGCAGTCCGATTTTGATCGAAAATCTTTTAGTGCTGATGTCGCAGTCGGAATTGTATACGTCACCCAAATTAAAAATCCTCATTGCCACATTATTAAAAGATAAATAAAATAAATGGAAAATAAAAAAATAAATAAAAAAATCATCATTTGTCTTCTTCCTCCCTACCAAACACAAGCCGTGAATTCTTTTGCCCTTTTATGGCCGACCACCATTGCAGCCACACTGTTCACTGACCCACAACATTTTTGTCAACTCAAAAAAATCACAATTTCATCAATTTCCCCAGAAAAATTCATAATTTTTGATACAATTTTCAAATTAAAAAGAAGTCGTTGGAATAGTGGAGAAGATAAATATTGTCAATGATAAAGAACGATGAAAAATAATAGATCCTCAATTTGCTGATACGAGATGATGAAGATCTAAGAAGATAAAAAAAATTCAATTTACTTCTTTTAATTTGATTTAAATTTTTTAATTATTTTTGAATTTTGAATTAATATTTCTAATGACGTAGCAGACACATCACTGGATTTTCCCTCTAAGAAATTGGGGATTTCTGTTTTCAAGCCATGCACGCAAATCCGATGGCCACATCAGTCCGGAAAATATTCCGGTCCAATAAAGTCTTTATGTCTTCCAAATAAATCTCCATGGTTATTTAATTTTATTTCCTTTTGATTTTAGTAATTCAAACTTACTAATTCTTATACAAAGATAATTATATTTTACCTCCAATTTTGATAGCTTCATCAGCAGTTTTGAAAATTTAGACAAAAGAATGATTGAAATTGAAAAAAATCAAAACATAGAGGACCAAAATTGAAAACGAATACTTAATTGGCAAAAAAATGGAAATTGTCTTACATATAAAACCAAAATTAAAATTATCCCTAACTTCTAATAGTACAATACTTTAATAAAAATATTAAATTTATAGTATAACTTTTTTTTTCATAATCTTTTAATATATCATTGGAAGCTCTTTAAATATATATTTTGATCTCAAATTTAAAATGTTATAGAAGAAAAATAATCAAGTTTACATTGGTTTTCTAGAAGAGTTGTAAAATTAAAGGACTCTAGAAAAATAAATAAACATTAAATTACATTATTATTCTTAATAAATAGTTTTATTTAATTATGACTCTATTTCACATCAATTAAATTTAATCATAAGGCCAGGTTAAATTTGGCATTACAAAAAATGGACAAAACATTCATACTTATATAATGTTATATATATATATATATATGAGTATCAGCACGTGCGTCGTACGTGCATGATAAATTTTTTAAATCAAAATATTATATTACTGTTAATCTTAAATAATAATTTTTTATAAGAATAAACAATATATGATAAATTAAATTAAATTCAAAAAAATGTATAGTAAATTAGAACTCTACTCATAATAAAACTATATGTGAATTTGGTTTAAAATTCTAATATAAAAAATTTTAAATATGAAAATCATTACTATTATAACCTTAAATAAAAAAATTAATAAAATATACTCCCTTCGTCCCAGTCGAATTTGTCTACTTGTCATTTTTGTTTGTCTCAATCCAATTTGTCAGTCCATAAATGACAAAGAAATTATAAAGCAAAAAGTATAAAAAAATATTTTTTTAATCAAAAAATAAGCAAAAAGTAAGAGTCAACTGCGTTTTCTTAAGCTCCGTGCCCAGTCAAAGTAGACAATTTCGACCGAGACGGAAGTAGTATTAGGCAATCCATATTGTGTAAGAAATATTCATATTTTTATATAGGTAATAGATAGATATATACCTGTTTAGGAATTAGATTGAATGTCGAGTTGGGGATTGTGGGAAATCTTGTACCAATCCTCACCGTTTGTCTGGCATCTAGATGCCAGTTGTGGAAGGCTGTACAATGTTAGAGATTGGAGTGTCGAGATTTCCTGTCAGCTCTTGCAGGGAGACCATGTTGGGTAGACAACCTAGTTCGATGCTTTTAAGGTGATGCAAATTTTGAATCTTGCCTCCCAACTCTACAAGATCCGAGCAGTTTAAAGTACTATGAAATGTTCGTTTTGAATTAAATATTGATTTAGAGCACCTTCATCAACTCTCCTTAGGATTATTTTTAAATATTTTATGTCAAATTCATTCTTGTAGAGTTTGCAGAATTCTTATGGGTTGATGCATTCTTAAAGCACCAGTATTAGTTAATAAAAAATGTTTTTAACAAAAAAAAAATTGTTAAGTAATGTAAGGAGTTAATATGTGTGTGTTTTTGTTGGTGTTAAAAAGGTGTGGGTCATGTTCTGAAAAAGTAATAATAAACAATTATTGAGGAGATAGAAAGTGAGAAAAGTTGATTATTATAATCATAAATTTGTATTTTTTGTTATACATTGGTTGAACAAAATTCATTTTTGTTCAAAGATATGAACAAATTTCATTTTTGTTAATAGTATAAATAAAAATTTGTTCAAAGGTATGAACAAATTTCATTTATGTGGTATTTTAATAGTATTTTTAATATTTCACCAAATGATGTTTATTGTTTGTTTCAACATGCATGCATATATTTATTTTTATTTTTGACTTGATTTGCATTGTTTTGATTTTATTTCTAATTTAATTTCGATCTCACAGAGACTAGTGAATTAGAACGATGTTAACTACCTAATTAATTTACCTAATTTTATCTAGGTGACCGAATTGAGAGAATTGAACCTAATTAACCTATGTCTAGAAACAAATTATAAACGAAAGAATATATCAAACAAGAAAATATCAAGATGTGGCTTATGTATTTGGATGTGGATGATTCCTTGTGTCTCTTCGTGTCTCTCTTTTGTTTTGAGTCACAAAATCTAAATTTATATCTCACAATTAGGTTTGAAGTATAGTTCTAGTCGAAACGAGGTCTGAAACGGCCAAACGAAATACGGCCCGACTGGATCCGGATGACCCGGCCCATATCGAACAGCAAAACAGAAATTTGAGCTCTAAAACACCTAACCCGGGCGGGTCACAGGCGACCCGGGTCAGGTGGGTACTTCAAATTTCTATTTTGCTCAGCTCGTGCATTAAGACTCAACCTCACCCGGGTTATGACTTTCAGACTCTTTTTTACCCGTTTAGAACTCGAATTGGACTTTGACGTCTTCATAAAAGTTGTAGCCCTTGAAGTTAACTATCCAATGACACTAATTTTAAACCCAAGATGAGTTTTCTACACCAAGTTATGCCTAATTTACTAGAATCGTGTCAAGACGAAAATCAAGACATTCTTGAACGACTTTCACCTTCTTGTGATATTCTGCTTTCGTGGCGGCCAAATTGAAGAAAACTTTCAACATGAAAGTTGTAGAACTTCATCTTAGCTTTCCAAAAAGACAAGAATTTTCAAATTTGGACTTCTAGAGATCAAGATATGATTTTTCTTCCATAACTGCTCGTTATTGACTCCCTATCTCGACTCCAACTTGGCATTAAATTCCACTAGACTTTCATTTTGTGCGAAAATATATCAAATTCCTTTCAAATCAAGTAAAAACATGAAATCTAAATAAAATCCCACTATTGCATGTTTTTCAACACAAAATGATATGAAATTAAGCTCTAAAATGCATCAACTAACGAAGTTATCACCAATATGGTACAAATAAATTAGTTGGTAACCACCAACACTATGGTATCCACCAATATGGTAAAGTTGGGTACATGAGGTTATTTAATGATTATTTCTCTGATAACCCAGTGTATCATGAGGATGTGTTTCGAAGACGATTTCGAATGCGGATATCTTTGTTCCTTCGAATTCTTAATGAAATTCAAAGATACTCTTCATATTTTCAACATAGGCAAGATGCAACAGGAAGGATGAGACTATCATCACTACAGAAATGCACGACCGCGATTCGTCAACTTGCTTATGGTGTTCCGGCCGACCAATTGGATGAGTATCTACGAATGGGTGAGTCCACCGCTATCAAATGTCTATATAAATTTTGTCAATCTGTGATTGTATTATTTGGTGATCAATACTTGAGAAAACCGAAATGATATTAATGTGTTGTATGAATCTAATTTATTCAACACAATATTACAAGGATACACACCCGCAACTAACTTTATTGTGAATGGTTCACAATATAAAATGAGATATTATTTAACAGATGAAATCTATCCAGAATGGGCGACATTTGTCAAGGTTTTTCCCTCTCCAGGGGATGTGAAAAGACAATTGTTTAAGGAAAAACAAGAAGCAGCAAGAAAGGATGTTGAACGGACATTTGGCGTACTACAAGCACGATGGGCAATCGTCAGAGGACCAACCCGTTTCTGGTATAAGAAAAGATTGAGACATATAATGTTAACATGTATTATTTTGCATAACATGATTGTTGAAGACGAGAGAGAATTAATCACGAATTGGTACAACGACGAACGTGATGAGCCTACACAACCAGTACATGGATCACACGAAAAATTTCAAGAGTATCTTTAAAGAAATTCTGAGCTATGTGATAATCAAATACATTACCAACTTCGAGCGGATTTAGTAAAACACATATGGAGACGATTCGGGGATAATTAAATATTAATATTACATTTATATTTCAAATGTATTTCAACGTATTATTATTATTACATGAATTGATAAATTTAAATTTTCCTTTAAATTTCATGTTATATACAAATTGAGACTAATGTAAATATATATATATATATTTGTATTTTAAATAAATATTTAATTAATTAAAATGGATATATTTTAATATTATTGATATAATTAAAAAAATTATAATTAAAAAAGTGATTTCTTTAATATAAATTAAGAAAAAAAGTTAGTTGATGATGATAAAAACATATAATGATTGCACTTTTTGTTAAGTAACGTAGAGTGTGTTTTAAAATAGTGGATGTTAGTAAATTGATGTGTTATTATGTAGGCCCACCCTTTTAACAAAAATATTGTTAACTAATGTCCATGCTCTTAGATAGAACGTGAGAGGGGAGAGAGAAAATATGTAATGATTATCTTATATTTTATGATTTTTCTTTCTTTTCCACTTTTCATGGTATTATTATAATATATTAATGATTTCAATAATTGATGTGTGCCAGCAACATGTGGTAGCTCTTTTCTTGTTGAACTTAATCTGTGGTTATTAAAATACTCATAAGGATAACTATTGCATCTTCATTCATTGGAAGCTCCACTCCAGCCCCCTTCTTTGATAATTTTAGTAATAGCAAAGTGAATTTAGAGAAGGAAAAAAAAAAAAAAGAATTGGAGAGATTAGATCGATGGCGGCTTATGAAGCTGTTGTTACTCTAAACCACACAATTTTGACTTTTATAAATCAAGTTGGTATATGGTTTTCCAAGTACCATCCCTCCTTTTTGGAAATCGTACAATATGTAGGCAAGGAGTTGAAGCCCTTTCAAGAATTTGTGGAAGGATTGGATGTGAAGAGCAGGAGGAGGATGAAAGTTGAGCTTCAACGAGTCACACAAGCAACGAATCACTTTCGGGAAACATTAGGTGGGTCCTATGTAGACAAATTTCTGAATCAACCTGAAGTGATGTTTGATAAATTTGACGAATATGATGGACTCAAGATGTATGGATTAGAATCCGAATATATTTTGGATTTGGAGCAATTATGTAGAGATCTTGAGGAATTCAGACAGATGGCCCGTTCCTTGATAGACACATTGAAGGAGGTGGAGGAGGAGTATCTAAAAGTACAAGATGAAGTTGAAGATGAAACTGCCGTTGATTTAGGTGGAGAGATGGTCGGATTATCTGATGTGTACAGTGAACTCAAACGAGTCGTTGTTTCCACCATGGCCGATGATCATGTTGTCTCACTCGTTGGGATGACAGGTATTGGTAAGACCACTCTTGCTAAGAAACTTTTTCAAGATTTGGATGTCTTAGATTGGTTCGAGCATTGTGTTTGGGTGACAGTAGGTATGAGATTTCAACCACAAGAAATTACTCAATCCATACTAGCTCAAATGGACCTTGATCCACGAGATATGACCACAGAGGAGTACTTGAGAAAAGAATTAGAGGGTAAAACATACTTGGTTGTGTTAGATGATGTATGTGATTTGGGATCATGCCAATCTTTTATCGAAAGTTCATTTCCAGACAATAATGATGGAGGTAAGGTCTTGCTTACAACTAGGATTCAAGATAACTCTCTTTCTCATCATCTCATACCAGTGCGCTTGCTGGATAAACAAGAAAGTTGGGATCTTTTATGTGACAAGGTGTTTGCTCAAAACTCGTGTCCTATTGAACTCGAGAAAGCTGGAAAGATGATAGCGGAGAAATGTGATGGTCTTCCTCTTACAATTGTCACAGTTGCAAAATTTCTATCAAAGACACAAGAATCACTCTGGATTCAGGTAGCAACACAAAAGAAACATCAAGTTTTCGTTGATGCATACGATGAAATATCAAAGGTACTGTATCCAATTTATGTCAATTTATCTGAAGATTTGAAATTGGGTTTTCTCTACATGGGTGTTTTTCCACAAAATTACAAGATCCCAAGATCAAAACTCATCAATTTGTGGATTGTTGAGAAAATCATCCAAAAAGGTTCTTTCCAAACTTTGGAAGATTCGGGTATAGAGATCTTACAACGTCTAGCTATGCATAGTTTCGTTATGGTCTATCAAAGAAGCACTATCATGTTTGATGATCTAACTGAAAGAACAAAAAAAGTTGGTCTCCATTCTTCCTGGTGGCAATTTTGCTACAGAGTAGCTAGAGATGATACTTTTTATCATGTTCTAGATAGTCATACAGATGCTTCAGAAAAAGTTTTAAAAAGCCAAAGCAGATTGACTGTCCACAACAATGTTTTGTTTGGCATTAAAACTGTGTATAAGTCAATGGAGGAAAACTGTAAATTAACTACCCGCTCTCTTTTGTGTTTAGGTCCATATCATCAATATCCGGTGCCAATATGTTTTGGTTTAAACTTGCTCAAAAAATTTGATGCTCTTCATGTTCGTTTTTATCACTTCCCTTTAGAGATACTGGAGTTAGTTAAGTTAAGATATCTTGCACTCACTTGCAACGGAAGTCTCCCTCCTTCAATAGCCAAACTTTCTAAACTTCAGTACTTAATGGTCCATCAACATTTGAGCGTGAAATATGGAGAATCTTCATATTTACCTGTACAGATATGGGATATGAAAAGATTGAAGCATCTTCACGTAACGGGCGTCGACCTACCTGATAGTGGTGGTAAGGTTTTGCCAAAACTCTTAACACTCTCAGGTGTGAGCTTTAATAGTTGCACTAGTGGTGTTGTCAGTGGGATCCCTAATTTGAAGAAGCTAGGAATTCAAATTGAGTTAATGCCCAATGAAGTAGAGCCCTTCTATTGCTTTGATCATATTTCTCATTTCAAAGAACTACAATCACTTAAATGTGTCATTGTAAATCCCACTTGCAATTTTAAGGGTGTTGCACCACTTGTGCCACTTTCAATTTTCTCAGTAAGTTTGAAAAAATTGTATTTGGGTGGGTTGGGTTATCCTTGGGAAGAAGCGAGAATGATTTCTTCATTGCCAAATCTTGAAGCGCTGAAATTGCGAAACAACGCCTTTAAAGGACTAGAGTGGGCAGTGGAAGATTTTGCGTTCCCAAAGCTTTGTTGTCTTGTGATGGAAGACCTTGATTTAATGATATTGAAAGGGGGATATGCAAGCTTCACACTTCTTAAGAAAGTTAGCATAAAACATTGCTACAATTTAAAAACGTTTCGTCCGACATATGATTATAATTTTCTGGCCAATAGTAGTGAAGTAATTGACTGCAATCCTCTAGTTGGAAGGGAAATACACAAGAGTGTAATACAAACTGAAGAGTACGCAACCTACTTGTCGATCAAATCTTCATGGAACTCATGAGAGGATCACATGCAAGGTTAGTGTTCAAGCTTTATGATTTAATTGTTTGAACGATGACTTTTTTGGTTTATGTGCTTGAAAAAGTTCTTATGATGGTTTTTAGTAAATATTTGCTATTCTT
This sequence comes from Scutellaria baicalensis, assembly GCA_005771605.1. NCBI lineage: Eukaryota > Viridiplantae > Streptophyta > Magnoliopsida > Lamiales > Lamiaceae > Scutellaria > Scutellaria baicalensis. Next base: position 4,305,215 of record CM016721.1, on the reverse strand, counting down.
TCTATTACTAATAAGTGATAATAGGGAAAATAGGATATGAAGAATTATTATAAAGAAAATAGAAAATATAATACTAGTTAGTATTTTGATTATGTAGGGTTGAAATGAAGTACACATAGTGATATCAATAGTTACGAACAATATCCACTACTCTAATTTGTTTTTTCATCTTCTATTCAGTTGATTTTAATTCATGTCATATGTAGATTGATGATATCATTTTTACACTTGCATGTAGTGTGATAGACCCATAAATATTTCGCAGTACAAAATTTCTAGTAGTATGTTTTGTTGTTCTTGAAGTGAAAAATTGATCTATTTCATTATTGGCAGGATGTTAAACAAATGGTCTTGGATTGCTACGGTGAAAGCAATCTTATGTTTGACAAGGCGACCAAATGATGTGATTCCCGATTTTAATGGCATATTTTGTTGCAAGCATTTTACAAGTGAATTTATGGATGTTTGATTTCTATTCTACACTCTGTTATTTAATTTACAGAATGTTAAATTCCTATGCAAATATCATTCTGATGGATGATCAGCTAGGGCTGTATATGAATATTTGTTACAGTTAAGTAGTTGTACAATTTTCATCTTTTATAAATCTTTGGTTTGTTTATGTTATCAGTTGATGTCGATAGATAGTGATGATGTTGTAGCATATGTTTTCATAATTCATAGTTTTTCCTTCACCATCCATTATTTTCATACTATCTATTTAATTGACTAAAAAGAAGTTGGAGCTCAGAACTCGTACGTGTAGATCAGCAACTCGGAAATTCAACGAGGATTCCAGAACCGGTTTCAGATCAACAAGAACCGGGTTAATTCCGATCGAACCGGTGTGTGCAAGGTCTCTGTAACTACCGGTTCAAGGTAGTTAGTTGTTAGTTGTGCAGTTAGGGTTCTTGGCGGAAGTTACGGAATCAAAACATAAATTCGTTCAAACTCGAAGATCCGATCGCTAAATTGACAGAGGGCTTTGGCCGCTTATAAGTAGTAGTATACTCAGTTGTAGTTTCATATCTTAATTCTGTGTATTTTTGTGAGTTCATCGAATTAGGGTTCTTAGAGTGTGAGAGTAAAAAGCCCTAGTTTTTAGGCATAGCTTGTAACTTCGAATTCTCCTTTGATTCTTAGTGAAATCGTTCCATTTCTTCTCCGGTGGATGTAGGCCGATGTGGCGAGTCGAACCACCTTAAAAATCTGGTGTGTTGATCGTTGTTTCAATTCTGAATTTCGTATTTTCAAAGCTTAGCTGGTTTAGGGTTTTCTACAACATAAGCGTTGTGTATTGTCTGTTGTCTATCACATCGAGGCTAAATTCAACAAGTGGCGCCGTCTATGGGAACCGGCCCGACCACCGGAATGTCCAGCATGAAACTCGACGTTGAGAAGTTCACCGGCAATGGGGATTTCACTTTGTGGAAAGCAAAGATGGAGGCGGTTCTCATTCAACAAGGTTGGGAAGAAGCAATCTGTGGAGAAACTGATGAGACTTCATCACTGTCAGCTGAGGAGAGAAACAAGATCGACAAGAAGGCTAGGAGCTCCATCATCTTGTGCTTGGGAGAGAAAGCATTAAGGGAGTATAACAAAAAAGGACAACATTGGAGGTATGGATGAAACTAGAAGCACTTTATCAAACTAAATCTCTTGCCAATCGACTTTTCTTGAAACAAAAATTGATCTCATTCAAGATAACTGAGGAGAAAAAGATTCTTGAGAAGTTGGATGAGTTCAACAAGATAGTCGATGATCTTGAGAACATTGAAGAAAAACAAAAGGACGAAGATAAGGTGCTTTTGCTTCTCAATTCACTTCCAAAGTCTTATCAATCTTTTAGGGATGCTTTGGTATATGGTAGGGTGGTGCCATTGACACTGGAAGAAGTGCAAGTGGCTATTCGATCCAGGTTCCTAGGTACAGAGAATGAAAGAAAGAATCATAACCTTAGTGAAGGCCTGGCTGTGAAGGGAAAAAGATTCAAGAAATCAGATTAGCATCAGCCCAAATCAGACCAAGGAGGTTCAGGAAATAACAATGAAGGAGATGAAGTTAGGAAATATTTTTATTGTCATAAGTCGGGATATATCAAAAGGAATTGTCCTGAGAGGAAGAAGAAACTCAATGGAAACAACAACAACACTCAACAAGCTGCAGTGGCACATGAACAATATGATAGTGCAGATATGCTATGTATCTCTGATTCTAGGATAAAATCTGAATGGGTGTTAGATTCAAGCTGTTCTTTCCACATGTGTCCAGTGAAGTCTTGGTTTACAACACTCACATTGCAGCAAGGAGGATTGGTTCTTCTTGAGGATGATCACTCCTGCAGAGTCATGGGAATTGGCAACATCAAGTTGAAAATGCATGATGGAAGGATTAGGACTCTAACTAATGTCAGGTATATTCCCAAACTTAAAAGAAATTTGATTTCCTTAGGTTTGCTCAATGGTGCAGGGTGTGAATTTAAGACTCAAGATGGTGAGATCCAAGTCACAAAACAAGGGACTGTAGTCATGAAAGGCACAAAGATCAATGGACTCTATGTGCTGCAAGGAGAAACAATCACAGGTGGAGCTGCTCCTGTAACCAGTGATGATATGGCTGAACTTTGGCATAAGAGGCTAGGCCATATAGGAGATAAAAGACTCCTAGAACTCTCCAGACAAGAGCTCCTTGGATCAGACACAAAACTGAAAGCACCCAAGTGTGATCAATGCATTCAAGGGAAGCTCACAGAGATAAAGTTTCCAAAAGGGAGTCACACCACTGTAAGTATCTTTGATTATGTTCATAGTGACATTTGGGGTCCAGCTAGGGTGGAAACCCATGGTGGAGGTAAGTACTTCATAACATTCATTGATGATTACAGTAGAAAGGTGTGGGTTTATATCTTAAAACACAAATCTGAAGCTTTTGAAAAGTTTAAAGAGTGGTTAATTCAGCAAGAAAACTTAACCGGTAGAAAGCTAAAACACTTGAGGACTGATAATGGCTTGGAGTATCTATCAGAAGAATTTCAGAAGCTATGCAGGGAAAAGGGAATCTCAAGGCATAGGACAGTGGTGGCCACACCCCAGCAAAATGGAATAGCAGAACGCATGAATAGAACACTCCTTGAAAGGGTAAGAAGCTTACTTCTTGATGCAGGTTTGCCTAAGTCGTTTTGGGGAGAAGAAGTATCAACTGCAGCTTTCTTGATAAATAGGAGTCCATCCTCTTCAATCAAGTTCAAATCTCCCAATGAAGTATGGCATTCTAAACCCCCTGATTACTCTTTATTGAAAGTTTTTGGATGCTTAGCCTATGCTCACACTAGACAAGACAAGTTAGAGTTAAGAGTAATCAAGTGTATATTCATAGGCTATCCAAGTGGGATTAAAGGGTATAAACTGTGGAGTTTGGAAGAAGGAAATCCCAGGCACTTTATCAGTAGAGATGTTATATTCAAGGAAAGTGTAATGGGTTACAAAGAAAGGCAACAAAACTTTGAAGAGGAACATACTCTGCACACTGAAAATGGAGACCAAGGCATCAGAGTTCAGGTGGAGCTTTAGAGAACAGATCAAACTGAAGCTAATGATGATACCAGCTCAAGTGATGATGAAGAAGGGGAGAACGGTCAAGATGTCCCAGAGCAAGCTGAGCACAATGAGGATCTAACCAATTATTACTTCGCAAGGGATAGGCAAAGAAGAACCATTAATCCTCTAGCAAGGTATGGTGAAGCTGACATAGCTAATTATGCACTGTGTATTGCTGAAGATATTGAGTATGAAGAACCAAATACATACCAAGCAGATGTGAAGTCCAAAGACATTTATAAATGGGTTCAGGCCATTAATAAAGAGATCATGTCTTTAGAGAAGAACAAGACCTGGGAGCTAGTGGATAGACCACAGGGACATAAATTGATTGGATGCAAGTGGATCTTCAAAAGGAAGATAGACGTAGCTGGAAAGGAGCATGTTAGATTCAAGACCAGATTGGTAGCTAAAGGTTACTGTGAGAGTGAATAGAATCACCGTTAATGAGGTGATTTGAGAGAGATCCACTATATAAAGATGTGTTACAATGGATAAGTACAACAATAAATCAAAGAAAATAATCTAAAGGATATACAAAGATACATTCCATATTTACAAAGATATGATTGACTATTCCTTATTACCCCCCCTCAAGGTAAGCGTCGGATGTTCTCAGACGCATAACTTGGATCTTAGTAATTCAAAATTCGGACGAGGCAAGCTCTTCGTGAAGATGTCTGCAAGTTGAAGATTGGAAGGAACAAACTGTGTGGCAAGCTTGCCCGAAGAGACGAGTTCTCTGATGAAATGGTAATCAATATCAATATGTTTGGCCCTCTTATGAGCAACAGGATTTTGACTAAGAAACACAACACTATTGTTGTCACAAAGTAAAAGCGGACGGTCAGGTGGAAGAGCTCGTAACTCACGAAGCAAATGAGTTATCCAAATAACCTCCTGTGCTGCATTCGCTAAGGCTCGATACTCGGACTCACAGCTGGAACGAGAAACAGTGGGTTGTTTTCTTGCACTCCATGAGACCAGATTTGCACCAAGGAAAATAGAGTATCCATAGGTAGAGCGACGTGTTTCAACACATCGAGCCCAATCTGCATCAGAATAACCAACAATCTGAGAGCTAGAATGACGAGTGAAAGTGAGGCCATAGTTGATAGTACCCTTTACATATCGAAGGATACGTTTGACTGCTAGAAAGTGATCATCAGTAGGCGATTGCAAGAACTGACTAACATGATTGACAGCATAAGATAAATCAGGTCTTGTGATGGTGAGATATTGTAAAGCACCTACAAGCGATCTATACAAGGTAGGATCCTTAAATGGGGAACCGTGACTGATAAGAGAAACCCCAGGTGCAAGAGGAGTCGCAACGGGTTTTGACTCCAGAAGATCAGCACGAGTAAGGATGTCATGAGCATACTTGGTCTGACCAAGAAAAAGACCAGACGAGTGATGTGTAATCTCCAAGCCAAGAAAATAATTCAATTCACCCAAGTCTTTTAGAGCAAATTCCTTGTTAGCGCGAAGAATGAAACGACGAAGCATGGACGGATCATTCCCTGTGACAATGATATCGTCAACATACAATAACAGATAAATTGTAGTGGATTGATGATGAAAATAAAAAAGAGATGGATCAGCGCGACTACAAGTGAAGCCCAAACTTGTAAGAAACGTGCTAAACCTCTGAAACCAAGCAAGAGGAGCTTGTCGAAGACCGTAAAGAGCCTTCTTTAGACGACACACATAATTAGGGTATTTAGCATCAATGAAACCAGGCGGTTGTGCCATAAAAACTGGTTTGGTGAGAAAACCATGCAGAAAGGCATTCTTTACATCTAATTGATGAAGCGACCACCCGTGTTGAACAGCCAAGGCAAGAATGATCCGAACAGTGGCAGCCTTAACTACAGGGCTGAATGTGTGAGAAAAATCAAAACCTGGTATCTGAGTGAAACCTTGGGCGACAAGACGAGCTTTGTGTCATTCAATTGAGCCATCAGAATGAAATTTTGTTCGAAAAACCCATTTCGAACCAACTACATTTGTGCCCGGTGGTCGAGGTACAAGTTCCCAAGTGTCATTAGCCTGAAGAGCATCCATCTCCTCGCGCATCGCATCAAGCCAGTGAGGATGTTTAGCTGCGGATTTGAATCCTTTGGGCTCAGCAGAAGCGATAAGAGCAGAGATTAAAGGTGTTGAAGCAACATCAGCAAAATACTTGGGTTTGAAAACACCCGATTTAGACCGAGTACGCATAGGATGCGTAGAAACAGGAGCAATAGGCACAACAGGCTGATTATCCTCAACTGGTTGTAAGATGGGTGCCGGCGGCGAAACAGGTGATAGTGGAGATGAAGTAGGAAGAACCACATCCATGGGCTGCAAAGGTGGAAGAGTGTCATTCAGACATAAACGACATGGCTCGACTGAAGTAGAAGACTTCTCAACTGTGGGCATAGATGACATATCAGGTACTAAGTGTGCAGGTTCTGAGAATGGAGAAAAATCAAGTGAACTTGGATCGACACTTCCTTTCTTTCCTGAAAACGGAAACCAACTTTCATCAAATTGAGCATGTCGAGTATAATACGTATGAGACGCGTCAGGATCGTAACACCGAAAACCCTTGTAAGTACTACTGTAGCCCAAAAAGATGCAGGGGTGACTTCGCGGAGCCAATTTATTTGGAGCATAATCACGAAGATACGGGTAAACACGACATCCAAAGGTTTTGAAATTTGCATAATTTGGAGCAACATCATACAATAACTCAAATGGAGACTTGTTCCCAAGAAGAGAAGTTGGCAAACGATTAATAATATAAGCAGCAGTAGAAAAAGCATCAACCCAAAAGGAAACAGGAACATGCGCATGAAACAACATGGAAAGGCCTGTTTCAGTAATATGGCGATGTTTTCGCTCGGCCCTACCATTCTGCGCAGGAGTATATGGGCAAGAGAGTCAATGATGCACACCATGTTTAACAAAAAAATCACGAACTCTTGTGTTTGTAAACTCAGTACCCCCATCACTTTGAAATACCTTTAAAGAGCTAGAGAATTGATTGCAAACAAATGTATGGAAGCGTACCAATACATCGTAAAATTCAGATTTAGCCCGTAAAGGATATAGCCACACAAATCTCGAAAAATCATCAACAAACACCACATAATATCTAAAACCATCAATGGAATTAACAGGGGCAGGTCCCCATAAATCACAATGAACCAAATCTAACACAGCAGATGCTCGTTTATCATTCAAGGAAAAAGAAAGACGCTTGCTCTTAGCTAATTGACAAGAAGAGCAGACATCAGGTTTAGGCAGTAAAGATGTAACAGATAACTGGCCTAATTTATTTAATAATTGAATAATAGAAAAACTAGCATGCCCCAGACGAGAATGCCATAACTCGAAAGAAGCTTTCGATCCCTTAACCTTCAAAGCTGCAATCAAAGCTGGACTGCCATGCTCCAGAACATACAAACCATCACTACATCTGCCCCGGGCCAACGGTTCCTTTGTTACCCGATTCTGAATTACAAATGACTTGTCAGAGAATAACACATCCACCAGAAAATCCGAGGTAAGCTTACTGATAGATAAAAGATTTTTAGTAATGTGCAGAACAACTAAAACATTTAACAAGTGCACTTGATCAGAGATTTTACGGGAGCCAATGTGAGAAATGGAAATTTTGTCACCATTACCTACAATAACGTGACCATTACCAGTATATGGCTCAACAGAATCAAGATCAGCAGTGCTCGAGGTCATGTGAGCTGAAGCTCCGGTGTCCAAAAACCAATCAGAGACAGCCCATTATTAATCTGACATTGAGCTCCAAATGCTTGTGCTAAATTCGCAGCCGAAGGTTCAGAAGGACGAGAATAACGTTGAGGACATGTGGTGGCATAGTGACCAACAACCCTGCAAATTTGACATTTTGGAGTGAAAGACTTCTTGTCTGTATTGCCACGGCCAGAACCTTGGGAGCCAGAAGTGGTTCCAAAATTTGGACCTACACCACCACCACGGGAATTTTGATGTTTACGCCCAGAATTAAAATTGCTAGAAGGCTGACCACGAGATTGTGCAGCGAACGCGGCCGGAGCAGGAGACAATTCAGAGAGTGATTGATTAAAAGTATCATAACTGGTTGCCTGATGAACCAAATCACGAAAGGAGATTGCTGGGGATAAAGCCATGCGAACATCTGAAAAATTGCTGAAACTGGGACCAAGACCGCGAAGGAAGAAATGAGTTTTATCAGTATCAGGAACAGGATGCCCGAGTGCAGATAATTGGTCGCAAATAGCCTTAAACTTTCGACCAAAGTCTGGTACAGTGAGAGATCCTTTACGAAGAACCAATAATTCACCTCCTAACTGGTGAATACGAGATGATGAAGCATGGGCGAAGGCTGCCTCCAAAGCCAACCAGATCGCGCGAGATGTGGAGAGACCAACAACCTCAGCCATCGATTCCTCAGTGAGGCTGGAGAGAAGAAGACTTACAACTTTCTGATCTGCAATGCACCACGCAGCGTAGTCAGGATTTGGCGATGTCGATCCATCAGAGGTGATCGTGGGGGAAGGAGGAGAAGATGAGTCATCAACATATTTGAAGAGATCATGGCTGGTAAGAGTTGGAACAATTTGATTTTTCCATAACAAATAATTTGATGCTGATAGCTTGATTGTTATCATGTGTGAGAGATGAACAATGTTAATAGAATCAGCCATGAGAGAGAAGAAGAGAAAAAAAGGGTTTTGCAGTGATTAAGCTGATACCATGTGAGAGTGAATAGAATCACCGTTAATGAGGTGATTTGAGAGAGATCCACTATATAAAGATGTGTTACAATGGATAAGTACAACAATAAATCAAAGAAAATAATCTAAAGGATATACAAAGATACATTCCATATTTACAAAGATATGATTGACTATTCCTTATTAGTTACACACAAAGAGAAGGGATTGATTACCATGAGATCTTTTCTCCTGTGGTAAAACATGTGTCAATCAGGATCCTATTAGCTTTGGTAGTATAACATAACATGGAGCTACAGCAACTTGATGTGAAGACTGCATTCCTTCATGGAAATCTAAATGAAACTCTATACATGGCACAACCTGAAGGATTCAGTAAACCCGGTGAGGAGCAGAAGGTTTGTCTGCTAAAAAAGTCCCTATATGGACTAAAGCAAAGTCCTAGGCAATGGTACAAGACTTTTGATAGAGTTATGATGAGCATTGGCTTAGAGAGGTGCAACTATGACAGCTGTGTGTACCTGTCTTCTCATCTATGTTGATGACATGTTAATTGTCAGCAAAAGCATTGAGAGGATACATGTGATCAAAGAGAAGCTTAAGTCTCAGTTTGAAATGAAGGATCTTGGGAATGCTAAGAGGATGCTGGGAATGGACATCAAAAGGGATAGAGAGAAGGGCTGGATCTTCTTATATCAGTCAGATTACTTAAGGAAAGTTCTCAAAAGGTTCTTTATGCATGAATCAAAGGTTGTGACAACACCTCTAGGCACTCAGTTCAAACTCACTGCAGAAGATAAGCCCAAGACTGATTCAGAAAGACAGGAAATGATGAGTGTACCTTATGCCAATGCAGTGGGTAGTATGATGTATGGGATGGTATGCAGTAGACCAGATATTGCATATGCCATGAGTAGAGTGAGCAAGTTCATGACAGATCCAGGCAAACTACATTGGGAAGCTGTTAAATGGATGTTAAGATACCTTAAAGGGACTGAAAAGCTGGGGTTAATGTTCTATCAGCAAACTAATCAAACTAACCCTCTAGAAGGATATGTTGACTCTGATTTTGCAGGAAATCCAGATACAAGGAAGTCCACCACAGGCTACATATTCAAGCTATTTGGCATAACAATAAGCTGGAAATCCATGCAACAATCCATAGTAGCTTTGTCTACCACAGAAGCTGAGTTTGTGGCTATGGTTGAGGCTGTGAAGGAGGCTATTTGGCTCAAAGGAATACTAAAGGAGCTGAATGTAAAGCAAGGAAGAGTGATAATACGTGCATTGCATTTAGCTAAACATCAAACTTTTCATGATAGGTGCAGGCATGTAGATATTAAGTTGCATTTTGTAATTAACTTAATAGAAAAGGGTGAAGTAGAAGCTAGGAAGATTGGTACTGAGGATAATATATCTGATATGCTAACCAAGGTTCTTCCAAGACCGAAGTTTGAATTTTGCAGGGATTTAGCGCAGGTGAAAATCTGGGCTCGAGATTAAGACAAGTAAGGAAAATATGGAACAAAGGGAGATGGACAATTTCATAAGTTGAGGTGGAGATTTGTAGATCAGCAACTCGGAAATTGAACAAGGATTTCAGAACCGGTTTCAAATCAACAAGAACCGGGTTAATTCCGGTCGAATCGGTGCGTGCAAGGTCTCTATAACTACCGGTTCAAGGTAGTTAGTTGTTAGCTGTGCAGTTAGGGTTCTTGGCGGAAGTTACGGAATCAAAACAGAAATTCATTCAAACTCGAAGATCTGATCGCTAAATTGACAGAGGGCTTTGGCCGCTTATAAGTAGTAGTATACTCAGTTGTAGTTTCATATCTTAATTCTGTGTATTTTTGTGAGTTCAGCGAATTAGGGTTCTTAGAGTGTGAGAGTAAAAAGCCCTAGTTTTTGGGCATAGCGTGTAACTTCAAATTCTCCTTTGATTCTTAGTGAAATCGTTCCATTTCTTCTCCGGTGGATGTAGGCCGATGTGGCGAGCCGAACCACCTTTAAAATCTGGTGTGTTGATCGTTGTTTCAATTCTGAATTTCGCATTTTCAAAGCTTAGCTGGTTTAGAGTTTTCTACAACACAAGCGTTATGTATTGTCTGTTGTCTATCACGTCGAGGCTAAATTCAACAGTACGCGAAGACAACAAGTCAGGAGCTACGTTATTTAAAGACGAGACATCGGTTAACAAATAGTACTGAATGGATACATAAGTTCTCATTAATTTAATCTTATTAGTGAAAAGAGAAATGAATGAAGTAAAAGCAAAAGAAGAATAGGGGAAGTTGCCAAAGCTTTCATAGATACAGGGGACATTCATTGAAGGTAATTTACAGAGTCACAAAACAAAACTGCAACTCAAACGAACAGTTTTACTACAGGGATTAGCTTTATTTCATCAATAAACAAATATCCATTACTTTAACAACCTTCAAAGATCAGGATCAATCTCTAAAGTCACTTCTTATCTTTTCCTGATCATGTTCACATGCACAATCTTTACACGAAAAACATGTGTGTATCGTGAGCAAGCATGTAACGAAAAAAGGAATGTAATTCATATAAATCCTATATTGAGAGTATGAATTACAATGAAACAAACAATAGTAGCATTAATACTTGTGTATAGCTAAGACCAAATTTGGAGTTGGGGAATGTGAGCAATGATGTGCCAATCCTCGCCCTTTTCTTTCTCGCATCGCCTTTCAAGTTGTGGACATCCTTGGATACGAAGACAGCTGAGATTTGTGATTCCCTTGATGGATGACGGGAGTGATGGGAGTTTCGGGCAGTCAGTAATACGCAAGTGGATGAGGGACGTAAGCTCACCCAACCAATCGGGTAGTGAAATGAGTTCACTAAGTCCGTGTAGACTAAGAGATTGGAGAGTGGGAATATGTTGCAATCCGTGTGGAAGGGATACCATCTCATCAACATAAACAAGACTGAGGCTTCTAAGTAGATGGAGGTATTGTATCTCCTCGAGAGCAATGACCAACTCCGAGCAGGAGTTTATACTTAGTTCCTCGAGAGCAATGAGGTGGCGCAACCATCCCTCCACAAAACAACTCCCTATCTTGCATTCATACAAACCCAATTTCGTGACAGATTTTAGACCTTCAAACCATTTCCCCGACAAACGCTGCTGCCCTGCATTGTGGATGATCAAGTTCTTGAGATTACAAAGGCCTTCCAATGTGCAGTCTTCTTGAATGTTGCCTCTTGTTGTTGTAACATTATTAGTATTATCAAACTCCAACCTTAGATATGACAGATTTTGAAGCTTACAATAAGAGAACGAAGACAGAGTCAAGAGGCTGCATTTCCGTACAATCAACTCTTTGAGGTCGGAGAGTGAGAGTGGTGGCAATATCAACGACTCACAATCTGATATATGTAGCCTCTCAAGATTCGGGAACATTATTTCTCCCACTTCCTTCCTTAACAACCCTTTCAAATTCCGTAAATACTTCAATTCCAGAAACTCCAATGATGGGAATATAGAATTTTGACATCCTATTTCATTCTCCCCATTGAATGTGATGTACTCCAAGGCATCAATATTTTTTAAACGTAAGGATTGAAGACGAGGAAGACCTCCAAGTGGTGGAAGACGCGAACAATTTGGGCAGTCTTCTATGGTTAACTCGAATAAACTTTCCATCTTTGTCATCCAAAGAGGAAACTTTCCACCTTTGAATCCATGTATCTCCAAACTTTCCAGATTTACATGAGGTTCTAGAGCTTCTAATACCTTTTCTTCACCATCCATCATTTTTGTCGACGTACTCTCACCTCCCCAGTGTAAAACCAACTTTCGAAGGTATGGTTTCTCAACAAGATTTGCTTTCTTCGCATTCAAATGGTTTCCCACTCGCTCCAAATGCTTAATTTCAAGTGTACCTCTAAGGTTCAAGTGTTCCAATTCATCAACTTGATTGCCTATTTTGTGACCTACTATGAACAAACTCAATGTCTTTAGAGAAGCTAACTCCCCAATCCTAGAAGGCATATGACTCAACGAACTACAACCTTCTAAAAAAATATGACGGAGATTAGTCATGCTTCTAATGTGCTTGGGCAACCTTTTGAGACTACGACAATTAGTCAAAACTAATGTTTGCAGATTCCAAAGACCACAAAATGTAGGAGGGAGAGTATGAATAGTAGAATATGACAAGTCTAAACTCCGCAAATGTTTCAACTTGCCTATTGAACTAGGCAACTCTTTCACAGTTACCTCAACCAATTTAAGAATTCTCAAATGATTGTAGTTAACAATGGTGGTTAATGTAGATACCTGCAGTGTGATACTTGAAGAACCAGTCTGATTAGAATATTTCCTCCAATGTACCTCACGTATTTTGTCGTTCGAAGCACTTATGCTAATGCTTTTGGCTTCTGCTCCGAGATGTTTGTTCTCCATGATGGACTGAGCAAGATCATGAATAAGATCATGCATCTTGAAAGTAGTTCTTGCTCCCGATATTTGAACTTGTTGGAAAAAGGATCTCAAAACCAACTCATTCCATATTTGATCACCAACATCCTCTACTTCCAATTTCCCGTTTGATACAATGCATCCATGAGCCATCCAACGAAAAATCAAATCTTGCTTATCAATCATAACATCCTTAGGAAAGACGGCACAATAAACAAAGCACCTTTTCAATATAAAAGGAAGATGACGATAACTCAATCTCAATACAGAAAAGATTGAGTTTTCCTCTTCTGGAAGAGTCCAAATATCACTTTCTTGGACATGAATCCATTCATTTTCTTCTCTCTTAAATCGCAAAAGGCCTCCAAGAGCCTTAGCTGCCAAAGGAACACCACCACATTTCTTCACAATTTGCCTTCCAATACTTTCCAACTTAGGATGACGTTGTTGCTCAATCTCTTGTCTGAATGCTCTTAGCCTAAACAACAACCAACAATGCTCCTCCAATAACTCTTTCAAGAAATAAGATGGAAGTGTTCTCATGATATCTGCTACTTTTGGAAGACGTGTGGTGACTACAATCGAAGAACCATTTGATCCACAAGCCAACATACTTTTCAACTTCACCCAAACTTCTTGATTCTCATTCCACACATCATCCAATATCAGCATATTGTGATCACGATATCAGCATATCAGCATATCATGAACACGATATCAGCATATCGTGAACACAATATCAGTATATTGTGAACACGATATTAGCATATTAGCATATCATGAACAGATATCAGCATATCGTGAACACAATATTATATTTTGTGTTCATGATATGTTGAACCTTATCTGAAAGGTAGACGCGACTAGAGTTTCTGGACACGAGTCGAGTTTCCTGGACGCGAGTAGAGTTTCTGGACACGAGTAGAGTCTCTTAGATTCTTTTCTTATGTAAATATAACTAAAATTAAGGGTATTATGGAGATTTCACTTTAAAAATTGGGTAAAAAAGTTATTTTTTAAAAAAATGGGTAAAAAAGTTCCTTGGCTTATGAAAATGGGTATTTTAGAAATCCTCCCTTTAATAATTTTATCATACTTTGACTATTTAATAGTCATCCTACTTGACTAGTTGATATATAGTGCAATTTCCTCCACTAATAAGTTGGAAATTAAAGTACATATGCATTTTCGCTCTAATGGATTATTATCATGTATTACCATTTTTATCACTATTTCGTCCACCATGGAAGTGATTTTCAATTTTCAGTTTTCAATTTTACTCCAATTAAGTCAAAAATGGACCAAATAGTTACAATTTTGGCTTAATTGGACTAAAATTGAAAACCACTTTCATGGTGAACGAAAATTGGACAGTGACTTTTTAAATGGACTAAAATTGAATTTTTCCCTAATTTGGCTTGGTTTTTGTAATTCATCCTTACAAATATTTGTTTCCATAAATTTATCAGTATTTTATTATTTCAACATAATTAAGACATTTGCACTCTTTTTATATATTTAGTTTGTGTTAATTCTCTAATTATATTTTTATCATTGATATTTTATAAATATAACTATAAAATTTCCTAATGTTGAATATTTTATAAAGTTTGTAAATTACGATGTTGTATGTCTTATTTATTACCTTTTCCATTTGATTTTTGATAGTTTTATATTTTTTAAATTTTCATCAATTAATTATACGAATGTATACCATTTTCACAAGTTATTATTTTTAATTAGTTTTATTTTTCTTGATTTATTTCAATTCTAGATCCATGATTACTTATTCCTAATACCAACATTGATGTTGATATTATTTTAGTGATTCTTTATATATATATATATATATATATATATATATATATATAATACAATTTTACAATCAACTTTGCGTTTTAATTTTCAAATAATGATCTTCTTTAAATCTATATTACTATAGATCAAATTTTAGTTCAAGATTCAAAATATTAAAGATTTAGAAGAAAAATAATCAAAACATCCAATATTTTAAGAAGAATTTGAAATGTAAATGAACGATTAATTACCTTTTATAATCTAATAGAAAAAAGGAAATGAATGTTGAATTATTTTGTCTTAAAATATAATACTTGTATCATTGTCTTCATTTTTAATTATGACATACGTCTAAATAATTCTACACCTGTAATACTAGTATTACACCTATACTCTATTGGTATTACACATATACCCTATAGGTATTACAGAAATATCTTTTATGGTATTACACTGATACCTTAATGGTATTACAGAAATGTCTTTATGGTATTACACTGATACCTTAATGGTATTACAGAAATGTCTTTTATGGTATTACACTGATACCTTAATGGTATTACAGAAATGTCTTTATGGTATTACATTAATACCTTAATGGTATTACAGAAATGTCTTTTATGGTATTACACTGATACCTTAATGGTATTACAGAAATGTCTTTATGGTATTACATTAATACCTTAATGATATTACATTAATTCCACAATTTTTGTTCATCTCACAACTTAAAATTTGAGTCATGCATACACTACAGAAACTGGAATGTGAAGAACTTTTGGAACACACATATCATGAAGAAATCATCAGCTTCAGAGGGTAGAAAAACGACCCAGAAAATGATCACTTCAGCAAACATCCTAAAACCTCGGCCTCGGACCTTCTCCAAGCAGTTGGGTCGAGCCAGTTTAACAACCAACGTATTAGCATCGACAACCAGAAAATGTTGAGACCACCATGAAGGCACCTCATCATCTGCGAAATGATCCAAAAATGGCGAGGATCAGTTTCCTTCAACAATGATCAGCTCCACTTTCACCTCGGAAGCAGATGTGGATGATTTCAGTGGGGAGCAGCTGCTTGATTGAAGGGATTTTTTCCGATCAGGCCACGGCGGCCCGATTATGCACTCGGTGAAGCAAACAACCAGATTATTGATCTTCACAAAAATGTAATTTCATCATTAGAGGTAACTAATATATGTACTATTAGGGAACTGTAAATTTAAATTAGTCGAAGAAGAAGAAGGAGGAGATCTCCACTAAAATAGTCAAAAAGGAGAAGAAAAAGAAGAGAAGAAGAAGAAGAAGATTTTCTTAGTTCGATATATTATTTGAACGAAAGTTTCTATATCTTCCAACATTCAAACCTCCATGGTTATTTAATTATGTTCCTTTTGACTTTATTATTACTCAAAATTTTTTCTATATAAAACAATTATATTTTGCCTCCAATTTTTGCTTTGTGTATAATGATTTCATTTTCTAAAGGTCTTTTAGGAGTTTTAATAAAATTCATTCATATTAAAAAAAAAAACTCAATTATATGCACTAACATTTTAAAATCTTCTAAAAATCTTGTCAAAAAGAATATAGTAGGACCAATAAAGTAAGAAATTATGACATTGCAATTAAGTAATTTGAGAATATGTAATAATTGCAAATTACATTTTAAACAATTTTTTCATTAGTAATATTGGTCACAGGAAAATCTGATGCCACATCAGTAATTTTGATTAAAAATGACTGAAATTGGAAAAATTAAAATAAATAGGACTAAATTTGAAAAACGAACACTTAGTTGTCAAAAAATGAAAATTGTCTTGAGAGACCAAAATTGAAATTAATCCTAACTTCTAACAATATCATACTTTAATAAAAATATTAAATCTATAGTATTTTTTTTATATAAGCTTATAATATATCATTGAAAAACTATTTAAATATATATTAATATAAGTCTAATTTTAGTCTAAATTTAAAATGATCAAAATATGTAAGTTTTCAAGAAGAGTTCGGAATATAAAGGACTCTTACTTTTTATAATTAAACAAAATTAACAATAAAATAAGGGCAAATTACATTTTTGGTATCTCAATTATAGCCCTTTTTCACTTTTGGTACCCTCATTTTCTCGAGTAACAATATTGGTACCTCATGTTTCAAAAAGTCTCACATTGGGTACTTTTCGTCATGTTTCCATCCAAACTTGACGGAAGTTAACTAACTCTAATTTCAAACCGCGAAAATTGCCCTTTCTTCCCCCATTTGTCTTAGAAAAAACCTAGTTGCTCAATTCTTATTTCATTATTCTTAATTCTTCTTCATTCTTCATTAAATCTCGCATCTGATATCTTCAAAACTAACAAATCAAGCTCTACAAGATGGACTCGCGATGTCAAGAGACAGAGATGCCATATCTATTGGCGCTCGAAGATTGACAACAATTCCTTCTCATGGTTGTGATATTAAAGAGGGCAATCGAAATTTGGAAAGAAACTAGTGAAGATTGGGTGAGGACTGAGAACAAGGGGAAATTAGGGCGAATCTATGGTTCTCTGAGACGAAAGGGGGAAGAAAGGGGGCAATTTTCACGGTTTGGAATTAGGGCTAGTCAATTTTGACGGAAACTTGACGGAAGGTACCCCATGTGAGAATTTTTAAAACATGGGGTACCAATACTGTTACTCGAGGAAATGGGGGTACCCAAAGTGAAAAAGAGATATAATTGAGGTACCAAAAAAGTAATTTGCCCATATATATATATATATATATATTGAATCAATTAATATGGCAAGTGTGATTTCATGGGAGTAAAAAAATGTACATCATTTATTTGCAGCCATACAAATAAATAAACAAAATTTATTTGATACACTATTCAAATACTTATCTCCATAAATTCACATTATGGATAAATAAATAAATACTTTTGGCAGTTAGGTTGTCATGTTCACTGATAACTTCGTTATTTGATGCATTAACGAATACTTAATTGTCCAAAAAATGGAAATTGTCTTACATATAAAACAAAATTGAAATTATCTCTAACTTCTAATAGTACTATACTTTAATAAAAATATTAAATTTATAGTATAACTTTTTTTTCATAAGATTTTAATATATCATTGAAAAGCTCTTTAGATATATATTAATATGATCAAACTAATTTTAATCTCAAATTTAGAATGTTATAGAAGAATAATTTACAACAAACACTTGAAACTTCTCTCTTTTTATAAGGAAGAAATATAAGAAATATGTTGATTAATTATAAATATACAAGACACTAAAAATCATATTATAATGCAAGAAACCAAAATATTAGTTAAAGTTGTAATTTATAGAATTTGTAATCAATTTAGTTTTAGATAAATAAAGAATGTGTAATAAATCTATACTATTAAAAGGATGGTTTGAGTCTCCACAGACGGACACATCAGCATTATGGAGGAGTCTGGAGCCACCACATATGCATCTGAAAAGTAACGTGAAGCTGACACTTGTCCTCACAAACCCGTCTCTGAATTCTTCTTCTCAAACTTTACAAACTCCCTCTTCCACTCTCCTTTGCGTTACAAGCTCCACAATCAATTCCCCACACCATCGCTCTCCCTCTCGATTCAAAAAAAAAAAGAACGCACGAAATCTTATTGATCTCTAAATGCTCTTCAATTTCTAATTCTCTATGAAATCTTTTTGCGTTGCTATTGGAACCTAGGGTTTCTTTGTTCCTTCTGCTTTTATCGCCGGAGTTCATGGTGGGATTGATGGCGCTAATATCATGGGAGAAAATTGCGGCCCAAATCAACTCAATTAAGTATTGAGGTGCCTCCGACCTTTTGTTGTGACCAGTCGCGGTGCCTTCGAGACGAGCTCTTGGTTGTGGATTCTGTGTTAATTTTGAAGTTTCTTTCCCCTATTCTCGACATCCTATCAAACCGTTTAAGCCCTATCCGAAAATTCATTACTCAGTAAGAGCGTTTGGGAACTTTGCTTTGTATATACGCATGTATGCTTAATTTGTTTATTGTATATGTGTGTTTATATTTCTATGATTTCTTGATGGGATTAGATACTCAAAATTCATTTTTTAAATAATTTTTTAAACAATGGTTTTCATTCTCATTGATATTATCATTTCTGTGGACGCTTCTTTCCACAATTAATGTCATTTGCTCGACTGTAGGAAATAGGAATGACTTGAAGAAATAGTTGTATTGTAATGTTTTTACTTGATAGGAAACAATTCAAAAGACAGGTTAAGGTTCGATCATGTATCATCATTTCTGGAGATAGTTGCATGTACGCTATGGTTCGGGGCTTTAGCAGGCCTATTGATAGAATGTCTATGTTTCAACCTCTAATATGTTTTTCACTCATTTTTTGTATATTTGAAGTTATGTCATTTCTTGGGCCATTTTTCTCTTGGCCTTCCATACAGAGAAGAAATGCACAATGCATTAATAATGGAAGTTAGCAGGTTAGTTTCATTAGTGATAATGCATGGTGTTTCATATTTCAAATTCAAAAAAAAAAAAAGGCAAAGAAAAAAGGATGTCTTTTTTCTTAATTTGTAGATTTGTAGTGTGCTTTGTGAATCAATATACTCAACTATATTATGACATCAATAAATGTAAATAAGCTGCTTAATGTAGAATATATATGCCATTAAATGCCATCATATATATATATATATATATATATCTAAAGAAGAATAATTAATATGTTATCTGCTTCAAATACAGATTTTTTTGTACAGTTCGCGTGACATTCTCCTTTTCTAATTGCTGATGATCAGATGATGATTTCTTTTACTAGGGTGCTGATGTGCTTTGCCATCTGTTCAGACTTCAGAAAGGCTGAGTTGAAACAAGAAGCCTCTTCAAACATCAAAGCAATTAGAGAGATCATCAGTTTTCCTACTGCTAAAGTTAACTCTTCTGGTGAAGATGACCAGTTGGAATGTCTTTTTTCAGAGGAGGGAGTTCAGATAGTTCTCTGACTATCATGTGTCTACTCCTCTTGAAACTAACATCAGGTTTACTAATTTTAGTAGAGTATGTTTTATGAGCACCATTGGTTCTACCTCATATAGAGTCAGATGTAGAAGCAACTTCCCACAATTTTGATTGAACCTGTGGAATTTCTTTTTTATAAGTCACATGAGTTACTTTTATAAGTGGTAAGATAGACACATGAGTTTCTTTTATAAGTCACCAAATGTGTGAGAATGATACAACATGTAAATATTCACTGGTTATTGCTAATGCTACCTTCGAGCTGGACCAAAAAAGGTAGATATGATTTTAGATGGAATATGCTAGAAAGTTTGTGGAGAGGAAATATCGAGAGAGGAAGTTGGGAATGGTTCACATGAAGCATAACTTAATGTCCTCTCTATGCCATTAGTTTTATATTCTATTTTATTTGTCTTCTTAGTTAGCTATGACCTTGAATCTTCAAGATTATATATTGTCTAAAATCATGAGAAGGAGAGCCTAGGGCCTGGACAGGAAAATAAAAATTGGAAGAAATTGTGAAGGATTATAGTGAAGAAATTTCTAAATGTCTTTTTACTATTGCTGATGATGACCTTATATTATTGAATTTTAAGTTTATGAAAATGTGTATGTTCCATCTTCAAGATTTTTCTTTGTAATTCATTTTAATGTCTATTATATTATTAATGTGTTCATTATCTAAAAGAAGAGAATCGTAGACTTTTTGGGATTTACTACTTCTGCTTCAAGAATTGGTTCAATAATCTCCGTCAATTGATGTCAAAATAAGTTTCTCAATTTATATATGACATATTTGGAGTATATTTCAGGAGTTGTTATAAAAACTTCATTCCTTCTATTATTAATTACCATAAGTATTTGCTCTTATCCATTGAAAGATTATAATTTCGAACATTTTAAAATCATGAGGGACTCCAAATCATCACGACCCATCTAAATGATACAACTATTTTAAATCTTATTATAATTGTAATTTTAGTTTAAAGTTTAGTAAATCTAACAAAGTTAAATCCAATAATATATTTTGTTACACTACTTTCCAAATTCAACCCGTGCAATATATGCACGGGTCAAAACCTAGTTATATATATAAAAGTGTGGTTTGCACCCTCAAGTGTTTGACAAGTGGCACTTTACATTGTTGTCAAGTGTCACCTCCAAGTGTTTGACAAGTGGCACTTTACAATGTTGCCAAGTGTCCTTCCTTAAAAATTATTTTATTTATAAAATATCAAAATTATTAATATCAATTAAATACACACACCACTACCCTACAATAATAAAGTGCTTGGAAAAATTAAATATGTAAGTTACAAATGTTTGTTAATGTTGAATTGTTTTTTTCTTTTTTTTTTTTACATGAAATCTTTGGTGTCAAACTTTAATAATTGTTTTTATCCAACATTTCGATTTCAAAAAAATAAAACAAAATTTGAAGAGTAATTTTGCTACTACTTTTCAAGGAATTAAAATAAATAAATAAAAGATATTTGAAGGTGCTAATAATATTTTACAAAAGAACATTCAAGTAGTTCAAACTCAAAAAAATAAAAACCTTTAGAGAAAAAATTATTTAGAGGATTTAAGAAAAAAATAACATATAAATATTAGAATTCGGTAATGTTAGACATGAAATAAAATAATGTACTTTAAAATTGTAATTTAAACTATGAAACATATTGCTAATGAGATTACCAAAAATAGGTGTTAAAAAAACATTAAGATATGTGAGATTGAAACATATTTGGCATTAGATAATGAAAAGCAGTGTTTGTTTAGAAATTTTAAAGGGTATTATAAAAAAATAATTGCTTGGAAAAAAAAATGTAAGTTACAAGTGCTTGCTAATGTTGTATTATTATTTTTACATGAAATCTTTGGTTTCAAACTTAAATTATTGTTTTTGTCCAACATTTTAAATTGGCAAAAAAAAAACAAGTAAGCAACAATGTGCAAACATTAGTTCAGTAATGTCATGCATTAAATAAAAATAAAGTACTTTGAAATTGTGTTTAAACTCTGAAACAATATTATTAGTGACATTAGCAAAAAATAGGTGCTTAAAATTTTTTTAGGATATGTTTAGGTTAAAACATATGTAAATTTGGCAAGTATGAAAGTGAGTTATAAAAAGGATGAAATTTGATAATTTTGTGTTTGTTTAGAAATTTTAAAAAGTAGGATTACAATTAATATGTCATCATATAGGGAATTATAAGAAAAATAGATGATGTACTGTTATTTTATCTTTAAACAAAGAGTTAACATTTTCAGTTCAAATTGTAAAAAAGTGGATGAAGTAGACAAAAAAAAAAAAAAGAATAGTTATAAGATTCTGCAAACAAATAACATGATTCGGATATTGGTAATCTAAAATCAAAACGTGCACATTCAGTCCAACCACCCCCTTAAACAATCTAGAAATTGTATTAAAATATTACAATATGTAACAATTCGTTAGACTAATAAAAAAATCACAAAAAGAACACAATTACAAAATAAACCAATACATAAAGCTTAGGACAAACATTGAACAAAATAGATGTTTTCGAGCGATAAAAATGAGATATATTATATACTTTTTACAGAAATATATGAAAATACCTAATGCGATAATTAAAACACCTATTAAGAACTATATATTAACAATTTTGTGTTAAATAATAAATGAAAAAATTATTAAAGAAAACAATAAGACTCTGTTTGGATAGAGTGATTTCAAATCCAGAATTTGAAATGAGTGGATTTCAAATCCTTTCAAGTTTGAGTGGATTTGAAATCCACCAAAATGACTCTAAAATTAGCTCAAATGAAAACTATGGATTTTAAATTCACATCATACCCAACACTATCAGTGGATTTGCCAACAAGGATTTCAAATCCCTCCTTAAATCCACATATTCAAATGTACCCTAAGAAATATTATTTTAAGAATAAAGAAAAAATATCACGCTTATATAAAAAATTACTATCATATAACAATAAACACTAATTATAAAATAAAAAATGAGATAAGTATTAAATGAAACTCGTGCAACGCACGGGTTAGACCTAGTTATATATATAAAAGTGTGGTTTGCACCCTCAAGTGTTTGACAAGTGGCACTTTACATTGTTGCCAAGTGTCACCTCCAAGTGTTTGACAAGTGGCACTTTACAATGTTGCCAAGTGTCCTTCCTTAAAAATTATTTTATTTATAAAATATCAAAATATTAATATCAATTAAATACACACACCACTACCCTACAATAATAAAGTGCTTGGAAAAATTAAATATGTAAGTTACAAATGTTTGTTAATGTTGTATTGTTTTTTTTCTTTTTTTGTTTTACATGAAATCTTTGGTGTCAAACTTTAATAATTGTTTTTATCCAACATTTTGATTTCAAAAAAATAAAACAAAATTTGAAGAGTAATTCTGCTACTACTTTTCAAGGAATTAAAATAAATAAATAAAAGATATTTGAAGGTGCTAATAATATTTTACAAAAGAACATTCAAGTAGTTCAAACTCAAAAAAATAAAAACCTTTAGAGAAAAAATTATTTAGAGGATTTAAGAAAAAAATAACATATAAATATTAGAATTCGGTAATGTTAGACATGAAATAAAATAATGTACTTTAAAATTGTAATTTAAACTATGAAACATATTGCTAATGAGATTACCAAAAATAGGTGTTAAAAAAACATTAAGATGTGTGAGATTGAAACATATTTGGCATTAGATAATGTAAAGTTGTGTTTGTTTAGAAATTTTAAAGGGTATTATAAAAAAAATAATTGCTTGGAAAAAAAAATGTAAGTTACAAGTGCTTGCTAATGTTGTATTATTATTTTTACATGAAATCTTTGGTTTCAAACTTAAATTATTGTTTTTGTCCAACATTTTAAATTGGCAAAAAAAAAAACAAGTAAGCAACAATGTGCAAACATTAGTTCAGTAATGTCATGCATTAAATAAAAATAAAGTACTTTGAAATTGTGTTTAAACTCTGAAACAATATTATTAGTGACATTAGCAAAAAATAGGTGCTTAAAATTTTTTTAGGATATGTTTAGGTTAAAACATATGTAAATTTGGCAAGTATGAAAGTGAGTTATAAAAAGGATGAAATTTGATAATTTTGTGTTTGTTTAGAATTTTAAAAAGTAGGATTACAATTAATATGTCATCATATAGGGAATTATAAGAAAAATAGATGATGTACTGTTATTTTATCTTTAAACAAAGAGTTAACATTTTCAGTTCAAATTGTAAAAAAGTGGATGAAGTAGACAAAAAAAAAAAAAAAGAATAGTTATAAGATTCTGCAAACAAATAACATGATTCGGATATTGGTAATCTAAAATCAAAACGTGCACATTCAGTCCAACCACCCCCTTAAACAATCGAGAAATTGTATTAAAATATTACAATATGTAACAATTCGTTAGACTAATAAAAAAATCACAAAAAGAACACAATTACAAAATAAACCAATACATAAAGCTTAGGACAAACATTGAACAAAATAGATGTTTTCGAGCGATAAAAATGAGATATATTATATACTTTTTACAGAAATATATGAAAATACCTAATGCGATAATTAAAACACCTATTAAGAACTATATATTAACAATTTTGTGTTAAATAATAAATGAAAAAATTATTAAAGAAAACAATAAGACTCTGTTTGGATAGAGTGATTTCAAATCCAGAATTTGAAATGAGTGGATTTCAAATCCTTTCAAGTTTGAGTGGATTTGAAATCCACCAAAATGACTCTAAAATTAGCTCAAATGAAAACTATGGATTTTAAATTCACATCATACCCAACACTATCAGTGGATTTGCCAACAAGGATTTCAAATCCCTCCTTAAATCCACATATTCAAATGTACCCTAAGAAATATTATTTTAAGAATAAAGAAAAAATATCACGCTTATATAAAAAATTACCTATCATATAACAATAAACACTAATTATAAAATAAAAAATGAGATAAGTATTAAATGAAACTCGTGCAACGCACGGGTTAGACCTAGTTATATATATAAAAGTGTGGTTTGCACCCTCAAGTGTTTGACAAGTGGCACTTTACATTGTTGCCAAGTGTCACCTCCAAGTGTTTGACAAGTGGCACTTTACAATGTTGCCAAGTGTCCTTCCTTAAAAATTATTTTATTTATAAAATATCAAAATATTAATATCAATTAAATACACACACCACTACCCTACAATAATAAAGTGCTTGGAAAAATTAAATATGTAAGTTACAAATGTTTGTTAATGTTGTATTGTTTTTTTTCTTTTTTTTGTTTTACATGAAATCTTTGGTGTCAAACTTTAATAATTGTTTTTATCCAACATTTTGATTTCAAAAAAATAAAACAAAATTTGAAGAGTAATTCTGCTACTACTTTTCAAGGAATTAAAATAAATAAATAAAAGATATTTGAAGGTGCTAATAATATTTTACAAAAGAACATTCAAGTAGTTCAAACTCAAAAAAATAAAAACCTTTAGAGAAAAAAATTATTTAGAGGATTTAAGAAAAAAATAACATATAAATATTAGAATTCGGTAATGTTAGACATGAAATAAAATAATGTACTTTAAAATTGTAATTTAAACTATGAAACATATTGCTAATGAGATTACCAAAAATAGGTGTTAAAAAAACATTAAGATGTGTGAGATTGAAACATATTTGGCATTAGATAATGTAAAGTTGTGTTTGTTTAGAAATTTTAAAGGGTATTATAAAAAAATAATTGCTTGGAAAAAAAAATGTAAGTTACAAGTGCTTGCTAATGTTGTATTATTATTTTTACATGAAATCTTTGGTTTCAAACTTAAATTATTGTTTTTGTCCAACATTTTAAATTGGCAAAAAAAAAAAAAAAAAAGTAAGCAACAATGTGCAAACATTAGTTCATGAGTAATGTCATGCATTAAATAAAAATAATGTACTTTGAAATTGTGTTTAAACTCTGAAACAATATTATTAGTGACATTAGCAAAAATAGGTGCTTAAAATTTTTTCAGGATATGTTTAGGTTAAAACATATGTAAATTTGGCAAGTATGAAAGTGAGTTATAAAAAAGATGAAATTTGATAATTTTGTGTTTGTTTAGAAATTTTAAAAAGTAGGATTACAATTAATATGTCATCATATAGGGAATTATAAGAAAAATAGATGATGCACTGTTATTTTATCTTTAAACAAAGAGCTAACATTTTCAGTTCAAATTGTAAAAAAGTAGATGAAGTAGACAAAAAAAAAAAAAAAGAATAGTTATAAGATTCTGCAAACAAATAACATGATTCGGATATTCACTACAAGAAAAAAGCTCATAGACAATGGTTAAAAACCCTTGTCGTAGCCTAAAAAAACCCTTGTCGTAGGTGGTGTTGTCGTAGGGTCTGAAAATTTTCGCTCATAGACAACGGTTTTTAACCGTTGTCGTGGACCTCTACGACAACGGCGTGACAACGGTTAAAAACCGTTGTCGTAGGTTGGCAATTATAATTTATGCGCTCATAGACAACAGTTTTTAACCGTTGTCGTAGACATTTACGACAACGGTTAAAAACCGTTGTCTTGCCGAAGTCTTTGACTCTACCACAACAGTTTTTAACCGTTGTCGTAGATCTTTACTTTTAACCAATTTCATTTACTTTTAAGACAACAATTTAATGAAGTCAACACCGTTGTCTTTTTAGCGTTGTCTTTTACTTTTGTATTTTACAATTATTATATATTGGTTGATATTTTAAATATACAAAAATTAAAATTCAACAAAATATACAAAATCAAAATATAGTCATATCAAATTAAAATATTCATCTAATGGTTCATACAACAAATATTCATTGTAAATCCATCAATCACATGTTAACCAAAAGTAAATCCAAAGCATCCTAATTTCACTAGCAAAACTACAATACTTCATGCAAAAACATCAAGAACCATTCACATGTTTTTCTAAAATGCTAAGAACCCTTCACATCAAGAACCATCCAAAAACATCAAGAACCATCCAAAAAAAACATCAAGCACCATCAAGAAGCCATGACTACAAATATAATCTCCAAGAATCACCGGAGATCCCCAACGAATCAAATCCTACAATGCTTTTGTCTCCACCGTAATCTGCACATCATATTCACGAAAAACCAACAATTTAGTCACAAAATAGAATCATTTTACACAAAGATAACATAAGATTGCAATTTTCAATAATTAATTAACTCAGCAAAATAATGATTGCATAATTTTGAAGCTGGAAATTATAGCATAGATATTTCTTTAATAATTATCCGAAAGAAATTTTTATTTCTGTTAATAGGGCCTATAACAGCCTGAAAATCAATATCACATAGTTTTCTAAAACCCAATTATTGAAGCTCCTATTTCAGACTAAATTCAACTTTACTGTGTAATTACAATAAAGACGGCTTCTAGGCAACTAATCAGACAACAAACTATATCTAACAAAAGCAAGTATAGCTTACTTTGATCTTGCCAAATCTTCTTCCAGGATTTTCAAACGCTCTAATGCCTGTTCTTGAGCCTTTCTTGATGTATCCTATTATAATTCGCAATTATTAGGAATAGGGATATAAGATAGAGCCACGTTTTATAAGTATATTTTGCTTTAAAGATTTTCTTGGACACATACATGAGTACTTTCCTGATGAAGCAAAACCTCACTGCTTCCCCGCTCTGCAAGATCAATAGCACCACTCACATGAGAAGGTATTGGGAAAGAATGTCGTTGCTTCACAAAACCACAATCAATAACATACCTGCAATTCAAAACATGATTCCCAAAACTTACATCCAGAAATATCTTAAGGTCCTGTCCTTTATGCAAGTGCATGAACCATTGCCATACATTTCTCACCAACCATAACCAAAGGTATTCAGCAAATATCTTTGACCTAAATTGTTAATGATTCTATGGGATGTTGTGGAACAATATGGAGTTAGTACTTAATAGACCAAGTCAAGTGCACCAAAACTTCACTCTACCATCCACATAGAAATTGGAGAAATTGTTAGTGATTCTGATTCATTAGGATGTCAGAACATGGGTTCAATAAACAAGGTCAAATGACAATGACACTTCTCTCTCCTCAGATTCACTAGATCCAAGATCTGATAAAATTTAAACTGGAGAACATATGAACTCTAATTACATGTTTGTCCAAGTAAGGCGGATCAAGTAGTATATAGATGTAAAGCAAGAATCAAGGAGCACAAGCATCTTACACCACACCATCAACAGTCAAAGATGTCTCTGCTATGTTTGTAGAAACAATGATCGACGACAATTGGGAGGTGGAGGACTGAATACACGGACCTGTGAAAACAATAACTGTAAGATTATATGAAGTTCAAAATGAAATTCAAAAAAAAAAAAAAAAAGAACAATCATATCCAATCAATCGCCACACCTTTTTAGTAATCAAGCCTTAACATGATATTTGGCAAGCAATTTCTTACATTCATTATCTAAGTAAAGAAGGAATAATGAGAGAAAAAGAAGAAATAATGTGTGTACAAAAAAATTGTAACATGAACAACCAATCAATTACATTGCTTAATCTATATATGTATGGAGAAGAATTAAGTCAACAAATTGCATTATCTTTTTTATCTCTATAAGATAAGTAATTACTATAAAAAATTGTCAAAAAAAAAAAAAACAAAAAAAACAAAATATAGGATTCATTTTCTAAAATCTAAGAAAAATTAAAATCCACTTTGTAGTGCTAATTCGTCAATCTTCAAAATCCTTACCACTTTACAATTCTTACTCTGATTTCTTCATTGAATTCCTACATTGCAAAACAAAAATAATTAGAGCTGAACAAAAATAAAATTATATTGCAATAAGAATAATTTAAATGCAAAATTCAATAAAACAAATCACAAATTGAACAATTCAAATTTCAAAGTACTTAAACAAAGTTCATGATCAAACTCAATAAAAAAATCGTTTATGAGAGTCCATGAGAACAAAATATTGAATTTTAGAAATTGAAAGTATGAGTGAATTTTAAGTTTATTCTCTCAAATTTATAGTGTGAAATTTGTTTAATAGATATGAAATTAGTGCATTATGTGTGACATAAATGTTGTTGTTTCCTAATTTATAGAATATTTTTTTTCCAAATATATTGGCTGCAAATAAATCATGTTGATCATTTTTTTACTCCCATGAAATCACATTTGCCATATCAATTGATTTAATTATAAAGCATCCAAATTGAAAACTCTAATAAAGTAATTATCATGTAAGTAATATTATTTATTATCATTTATTTTAATTTTTAAAAATAAAAGTGGTTTCAAATATATACATATATAAACATATATATTCAATATAATACAAATTAAAATCACATTTGTCTTCTAACATGGGGCATAGTTAGGTAGATAATTTTCCATAGTAATTGTCAAAAATTAGTTTCTTATTACAGTATCTTATTTTATTGATTGAAGTTATTGATGTTTCAATATTATTAATATGTATTATGCATATGATTTGATTTAATGATTCAAAGCTGAGTTTCATATTCTATGTTATTTCCATGCATATATGAATTAAATAAATCATATCTATATAAAAAAAATTATACTTTTTATATCAAAATAAATTATTATCGTTAATTATACCAACTACCATAATGCATGAGATCATAAAAAAAAAATGCACGAGATGATATTCTTAAGTATAAATGTAGATTACCATGTTAATATTCTTTTCATAATTACATATATATATATATATATATGCAATTATCCAATCCACTGAAATATTGGTAATCTAAAATCAAAACGTGCACATTCAGTCCAACCACCCCCTTAAACAATCGAGAAATTGTATTAAAATATTAACAATTCGTTAAGGCTAATAAAAAAATCACAAAAAAGAACACAATTACAAAATAAACCAATACATAAAGCTTAGGACAAACATTGAACAAAACAGATGTTTTCGAACGATAAAAATGAGATATATTATATACTTTTTATAGAAATATATGAAAATATCTAATGCGATAATTAAAACACCTATTAAGAACTATATATTAACAATTTTGTGTTAAATAATAAATGAAAAAATTTATTAAAGAAAACAATAAGACTCCGTTTGAATAGAGTGATTTCAAATCCAGAATTTGAAATGAGTGGATTTCAAATCCTTTCAAGTTTGAGTGGATTTGAAATCCACCAAAATGACTCTAAAATTAGCTCAAATGAAAAATATGGATTTTAAATTCACATCATACCCAACACTATCAGTGGATTTGCCAACAAGGATTTCAAATTCCTCCTTAAATCTACATATTCAAATGTACCCTAAGAAATATTATTTTAAGAATAAAGAAAAAATATCACACTTATATAAAAAATTACTATTATATAACAATAAATACCAATTATAAAATAAAAAATGAGATAAGAATTAAATGAAACCCGTGCAACACACAAGTTCAAACCTAGTAAAGAGAAAAGAGTAGATTGGGTTTCATTATTGATAGTCACTGGGTCACTCAACTCACTCCTCCGCCATTACCCCCAACCTTCTTCGTCTACAAGGCCATGTGAACCCAAGAAAAAAACAGGTACCCGGGTCGGGTCATATGACCCGGGTCAGGTGGATGGTAACAATTTGCAAGCACCTGGGCTCGACACGCCACCCGGCCCGGGTGGTACGTTCGTATTGGCTACAAATTGCCTGGGACACGGGACCCGGCCGGGCTGCCCGTCACCCGGCCCGGGTCTTCCGTTCGGCCTTTTCAATATTGGCATAATACATGTGACCCGGGCGGGTTGCACGTCACTCGACCCGGGTCGAGTGTTCGAATTCGAGCAATGAACTGGCGACGACACGTGACCCGTCCCGGGTCACACCTTCGACTTTGGGCGTTTTGGTGCTGCACACGCGACCCGGACGGGCTGCCAGCCACCCGACCCGGGTCGCAGGTTCGACTTTTCGGCTTCATTTCTGGCATCCTACTTACTAGTCTTTGCGGTCTAGTCAGCCATGGATGGTTGGAAGTCTTTCTTCAACAGAACAGCAGTTCCTTGGTTGGAATATTTGGGGGTAAGCTTTAATTTTCCATTACAAATACATGCGCTCCACACCAGATCACCAAGCCATAGGTATCTTCTTCCTCATTAATTCTTCTTCTTCTTCTTTAATTCTACTTTATTTTTTGTTTTGAGTAAGATCTGAAAGAAAATGAGAAGAAATTCTGCCAGGATTTGGTGGTGTTGATGATATGCAGAATTGTCTAAATTTTAACCTTGATTTGTTATGATCAGTCGATTTTGCTCATGAAGAGGCATAGTGGATAAGATGGAATTTTTTTCTGTTGTTCAACGTATTACTTTATTGGTGCTTTATTCAACTCATATAGAATGTTTTGTGCTCTCAATTGTGCTTGATGCTTTCTCGAGCTTGCATTTTGTTCGTTGGATTGAATCATTGTTTCATGTCGAGAGCGGTTTCCACTCTAATTAGGATTATATCTGAAATTTAACAATTGACTTTGTTTTCTCTTTGCTTTGGTTTGATAAAGCAAGTTTAATTTCTACAGCTGAAAGTGTAGTAGTTTGCTATAAGCTATAAGATGCCCATGAAGTGTTTCCATTTTCTCCTCAGAGCGAAAAGGGAAGAACCAATGACCCCGAACCCAAATTCAATCCGGCCCTCATCTACTGGTCGTGAGGCAGGGCACCGAGTAGATTCAAAAGGTGTTTTTCAAGTCTTTTTACTTTTATTTTCTTGGGGGCTCTGCTAATATAAGTTTGGTTTATGGGGTCATATTTGTTTATGTCTTTTCTGAAAAAGATTGGATTTTTTTCTCTTTTTTTTTTTTTTTAAACAGGAAACCTAATACAATTAGAATTCTAAACTCCATGCAAATCTAAAAGATATAATTACAAAAAGAAATTGAATCCTAATACAATTAGGAGTACTAAGACACTATAAATAATCCCTCAATTAAACTAGAAAATATTCAAACAAAAAGAGATAGAAAGAGAAAGAATATGATTTATCGAAGTTTTCTTCCGAAACCAGGTATAAGTGAAATAAGGTTTTTTTAATCTTATTATTATCTTTATATGTTCTGATTTTACATTGAGTTGAATTTGCAAGTTATTTTAATTAATTATGCGTCATTAGAAACTTGCTTTATTTAATTATTTATACTCATTCGGCTAGCAATAAGTTAATTTTAAATAATATTATAAATACATTGTGGCCTGATTAATCTCCATTAATAAGGGGATTTATATAAAGAATTGTCACCTATGTTTTTTCATCGATATCTTCTTTCTACTTTATTATTGTTTCCCACTATTTATTGCATTGCTAAAAAATTCATGTG
The DNA here is from genome assembly GCA_005771605.1 of Scutellaria baicalensis. Classification (NCBI taxonomy): domain Eukaryota; kingdom Viridiplantae; phylum Streptophyta; class Magnoliopsida; order Lamiales; family Lamiaceae; genus Scutellaria; species Scutellaria baicalensis. The sequence goes on along the minus strand of CM016721.1, from coordinate 4,273,208 downwards.
TTCACCTAGTTCTTTACGCTACTCCCGCAAGTGTACGGTATAGATCGTAGACTCGGCAAGCAAGGTCGATCCCACAGAGACTATCGTTAGAATTAATTAATTACCTAAATTTTATCCCTAATTTTATCTAAGTATCGAATTCAAAAGATGTTGAATTAATTATACTAACTATAAATGCAATTAAAAATCACGAGGTTAAACAATTATTCTAAGACAGGTTCTAGAACATGCTTTAATCCGATTCTCCCCTCAACGTCACCTTGATCAATCCAATTTCATTGATTATTAATCCTATATGAGCAATCACGAATATCAAATTAAAAGCTCTCTCGAGTCAATTTAACTGGTTGATTATTATGCTACCAGAGGTATCTCTACTCGATCTGATATAACACAACAAATCCCAAAAGCACCTAGGATTGAAAATCTCATCACATATGTCATTTATCTCTCGATCTCATGCTGCATATATGTCATGTGTTTACTCTTCCGTAATTAAATCTCCTCTCTCGAATTTTGACTTAATTACTTAAACATGCTCAATTAGGGGCCCTCTAATCAAACAAGCAATCAAACCATAAACACATGAATAGGATCGAAAAATCAAGAAATTGAATTAAAATCAAAGATCCATCAAGGTTTGAATCGAACTACTTACATATCCTAGAAACCTACGAAAATCTAGCCAGACATAATATTAATCAAATTCATAGACAAAATTGATAACATCATTTCAAAACCAAAATTCAACAAAAAGTAGAAAAGTAGAAAGAAAAACTCTAAGACGACGATCTCGCGATTCTCGATCTTCGAATTCTCCTTCGTATTTCCTTCTGGATGCTCTCAGAATTTGTGTTTTCTCTCTATGAATGCTTCTCCCTCGATTTCTGGAATTATTGGGGTATATCTATCTTCTTGGGAGTCTTGGAGGTTAAGAAATCGGATAAAAATCATCCAAAAGTCGAGTTTTAGATGAATTAGGACACCCGGGCACGGTCGTGCCCCACGGCACGGCCAGACCGTGCCCCGCTGCGCTCTCGCTTGCCAACCACGCACGACCGTGCCCCCAGACACGGCCGTGCGTGCGCGGCTGCCTTCCTCTCTGGACATTCACGCACGGTCGTGCGCCAGTGCAGCCCTGACCGTGCACGGCTGCATCTGTTCGTGCCCCAATGCGCAGCCCCGTTTTTCCTTGTTTTCGACCTCGTTTCTTACTCAATCCTTAATAACATTTGAAATTCATACTTTTTCCACTAAAACCATGAAACTTATCAACAAAAACTTCAAATGCAACTAATATATGAAAAGTAACCAAATTGCTATAAAAACGTACACAAACGCACTCAATTGACCATAAAATTGTACGCAAAGCTATAGCAAAATTGACGCTTATCATCATGCTTAATACTCACTTTTCAAACAAACAATGATATACTTTAATTTTCAACTAATTCACTCAATTTTGTTCTATCGAATCTCAATAATCATACACCAATTAGTTTTGCTTTGATGGTTTAATCATATACGCTTATAAAGATGTAGAAAGATGATTTTGCATGCATCAAGTTGATGAAAAATAAACAAGGGTTCATTCTTTTATATAAATATATAAACTTTCAAATAAGTATGATATCAATCAAACATGTAAATATTTTTATTACAAAACTTGTGTGACATAATCTCATGTATTATTTCTGTAAGACGAGTCTTTTTTAACCATTGATCAGACTCATTTCAATACATAAATTTTATATGTGAATCATGAAGTATGAGTTGTGAACTTCCTATGCAGACGTATATATACATGAAAAACATCTTTTGTCTTTTTCTTTATTTATTTATGTATCATTTAAACGTATCCAATACTTTTGTTTGGCGGCAATATGTGTAACATATCTATTTATGTTGCTCATATTATGACTTTGTTTTTATATGTGGTTCTCTAATAGGAGTTACACTACAAGACAGAACATGACAAACATGTCAACAAAAACAAATTTGTCCATAAAATTTTTACAAATCAGAGAAAAGGCAAAATCAATACCATTGAAGGTTGTACAAGTTGGCCACGAAGTATGTTGTGGGAAAAATAATTCCATGAAAATTCAAAAAATGATAATGATGGATGAAGAGGTAAGTGGATGATCAAGTTTCATTTAATTTTTATCGTGACTTTTTTTAGTTGTATGTATATTTTGATTTATTTTTTTCCATTTATTTATCCACCAATGCCTAATCATGCGGGCCGTTCAAATTGGAGTCATCATGTTTAATGATGACATCAAAAAATTTACAAGTGAATTTAAAAGAAACAAAACATATTTGATTGAAAATGTGATGGTTAAAGGCGTCAACACGAACTTCGCTTCAGTACATCCTGAAAAAGAATTGGTTTTAAACCATTTCAGCAATGTGAAGGAAATTTTGAACAATATCAAGGAAAATCACGATAAGAATGTCTACGTGGAGTAAAAAGACTTGCGTGGTAAACATGAGGAGCGCGTCAAAATTGGTATGTATTTTTATATTTCACTTTCCTTTCAATAATTTATATAAAAATAATCATTGAATATATATTTTGTTTATGAAGATATATGTGGAGTGCTTACAAGGGTGAAGGAAAGCATGATTGCTAACACCCCAAGAAAGGTGGCCGTAAGAGAAATCACATTGATAAATGAAGAGTAAGTATTAACTATCTTCTATAATTAATAAAGTATGTGAAAAATATATGAATTTAAGTCCCCAACAAAACAAAATAACTAAACAGAAATGCAACTTACTATTATTATTTTTTTAATATGCAGACACCACTATATTAATGTTTCCCTTTGGGAAGACATGGCTTTGAATGAAGGAGCGGAATTGCAACAAATTGTTGACCAAAAACCAACGATTGCCATCACAAAAGTCACAACGAAGGAATATCAAGGTAAAACATAAACCCAACTAATTTTTTGGAAAAATAAAAAAGACAATGAACAAATGCAAATGTCTTGAGAAGGAAAATAATTTTTAAATTACAAATGTTTGCTTAGGTGAGATCCAATTGCAAACCACTTCAATTTCAACTGTACAGATAAATGTGAAATCTAAACAACTTGCAAAACTGTCGTGCACCCTTCATGATCCACTTGAAATATCAAGTTGAGGATGACACAAAGAATGAGGGAAGGAAAAGAGACTACTCTTGAAGATCTTATCGAGAGAAAAGATTCTCTATCAAAGGTACGTGACTATATGGATACGTCGTGTCTTCATTATAAAACATTTTTTTTCAAAATGCAGAATGAATATTATTATTTCACTGGACTTCTCGATAAGGTAGAAAATGAAACAAAAATATGGTACAATTCATGCAAAAAGTGCACAGCATCAGCACCAAAAGATGATGAAAATACAACTTGTAGAAAGTGCAATGATGACCCAGTTCAAACAATACCAAGGTAGAAAATTAAAATAATAAATTACAAAATAAGATGACTAATGACAAATCCCTATACTTTATATAAATTCATTGTTGTAGGTATGTAGTCTAACTAAGGGTGATACAAAATCATCTTGAAGCTACAATGACAATGTTTGGTGACACGGCAGCAGTATATGTTGGATGTTCAGTAGAAGACTACTTGAGGTCCATTAAGAAGGTAACAATTTTATTTTTTAATAAGGTCTTCATTAAAAAATAAAACAAATATAAATAGAGTGACAACCATTTTCTCATGTCCACAATTTAGTCACTACATTTTTATTGTTTTTCTAAATAAAAATACATACACAGGGTCAAAGCATATCTGAACATCACAGACGGTTGATCTTACAAGGAGCAAGTAAGGTCCGTTTTTTGATTGCCCTAAACTACAACATGAAATTTGAAGGAGGAATGTTGAACGCTATTGTTGAAGCCATAGAAAAGATGGAAACTGTGGAGACAATAAATGACAAATTCAACAACACAACCACAACATTGACAACAACAGTGGACACTCCACCAAATGATGAACCAAAGAAAAGAAGAAGAATCAAGAAAACAAAAAACAAGGAATGCATCCATGTATCCAGCGGTGAAGAAGATGATACAATCATATATTTATTAAACAAGTCAAGGAGGAAGAAAAATAAGGCAGAGAAGAAGATTAAACAAGAAAAAATATAATTGGTAGTCAAATTAGATTGTTACCTTTTCTTTTAACTTATTTTAGATTAGTTATAGTTAGTAGTCAAATTAGATTGTTGCCTTTTCTTTTAACTTATTTTAGATTAGTTTTATGAAAGTTTTTCTTTTAAATTACTATTTTATAACTCTTATTAAATTGCAAAATCAATAACTTAAAAAATTCAAATGTTAACTACATTCTAATAAAATATTAAACAAAAAGTGAATGGAAAAAATACCCAACAAAAATCATCCAAAGTATACCTTTTAAAAGTTTAACTCCTCACGTGCAACGCACGTGTTCTCTAACTAGTACTATATAAGTATGGATGTTTTGTCCATTTTTTGTAATGCCTATTTTAACCCTCTTAAATAATGTCAAATTTAGAGTCCTAATTACAAAATACTCTTATTTTTTGTAATGACTATTTTAACCCTCTTAGATAATGTCAATTTTAGAATATTAATTCAGATTAATAGAAGTTAATACAATTTGTTTTATTTATTTCAAGTTAATACAATTGAAACATGAAAATCAAATAACACAGATTCCATCCAAATCAAACAAATTTTGAAAACAGGAAACCTAATACAATTAATGTCAATTTTAGAATATTAATTCAGATTAATATAAGTTAATACAATTAGTTTTATTTATTTCAAGTTAATACAATTGAAAACAAAAATATTTCTCCAGTTTCATTATTCTTAGCCTGTTTGATTTTCTGTGGATCATACTCTTTTTTTTTGTAATGACTATTTTAACCCTCTTAGATAATGTCAATTTTAGAATATTAATTCAGATTAATAGAAGTTAATACAATTTGTTTTATTTATTTCAAGTTAATACAATTGAAACATGAAAATCAAATAACACAGATTCCATCCAAATCAAACAAATTTTGAAAACAGGAAACCTAATTCAATTAATGTCAATTTTAGAATATTAATTCAGATTAATATAAGTTAATACAATTCGGGGGCGGTTGAATTACACTCGCCGGTGAAAATGGTTTTCCGATGAAAAATGAAATAAATAGTGACGATTTCTGGTTTAATTGGATTAAAATTGAAAACCGTTCCTATGGTGAACTAAAATTGGACAGTGCCTCCTAAGTGGATCAAAATTGAATTTTTCCTTTAATAAATTAAAATAATCATAACAATAAAGTAAGGTTGACTGATAACTATTGCATCTTCATTCATTGGAAGCTACACTCCAGCCCCCTTCTTTGATAATATCAGTAATAGCAAAGTGAATTTAGAGAAGAAAAAAAATCAATTGGATCGATGGCGGCTTATGAAGCTGTTGTTACTCTAAACCACTCAATTTTGACTTTTATAAATCAAGTGGGTATATGGTTTTCCAAGTATCATCCCTCCTTGCTGGAAATCTTACAATTTGTAGGCAAGGA